>SMDT01002949.1:0-328791 GCA_005392925.1 Aquilaria sinensis | reverse complement strand
AAATAAAAGGTACTTACAAAAAATTTAAGGACCCAATTTTCTGTTAAAAGCATGACAAAAGCTGGACTACTAGAAGCCAGACTTTTTGTAACTAATTTATCCTCTTAAAGATATTTTAAATCATTTCTGTTTTTTTTTTCTCCCCAGCCCTGCCGATTTTCTTCCCTTTTCTACTTGTTAACATAGCTAATTTTGTTTCTTCTGAAAGTTCATCACCTTGAGTCTTCTTTTTGTAATCATCTTAGTTGGTACCTAATCATGCTACTGTTATTGTTGATATGAGGAATAATGCATTAGAAAGCTTCTGATTAGCTTCATGCACATCACCATCTGCAATATGAGCTAGTTCATGTTGAAAGCTCGAACTTTGCAGATTCCTCTTGGAGTGATTCTAGCCATCCCACCGTTCAACTATCCTGTCAACCTTGCTGTTTCAAAGATTGCACCGGCACTAATTGCTGGAAATTCCCTTGTATTGAAGCCACCTACTCAGGTTTAGCACCAAAATTAAATTAGAGCTGAATGAACTTAGCATTACTGAATATTTGTTCTAACACAGTGATCCCCTTTTGCTTTTGTTTTGTTTCTTCAGGGAGCAGTTTCTTGCCTCCACATGGTGCACTGCTTTCACTTAGCTGGTTTTCCAAAAGGTCTTATCAGTTGTATCACTGGAAAAGGTTCTGAAATCGGTGATTTCCTCACCATGCATCCAGGGGTGAACTGTATAAGGTAATACAGTTTCTCCATTTTACCTGAAACTTCAGTTAGGAGACTAGTACTAGTCAAGTTATTTCCTTGATTATGTTTTGCTCAGCTTCACAGGTGGAGACACCGGCATTGGGATCTCAAAGAAGGCGGGAATGATCCCTCTTCAGATGGAATTGGGAGGTAAAGATGCCTGCATTGTGCTTGAAGATGCAGACCTGGAATTAGTTGCAGCAAACATCATAAAAGGAGGATTCTCTTACAGGTAAGAGAATTTCTCAGTTACATTTCTCATGGTGCAACAGTAACCAAACTAGTTTCAACACATTCTTTACATATACAGTGGCCAACGATGCACAGCAGTCAAGGTTGTCTTGGTTATGGAATCGGTTGCAGATGCTTTGGTCGAAAAGGTAAAGGCCAGAGTTGCAAAACTAACTGTTGGGCCGCCTGAAGATGATTGCGACATCACTCCTGTTGTGTCAGAGTCATCAGCTAACTTCATTGAAGGGCTGGTCATTGATGCAAAACAGAAGGGAGCAACATTTTGCCAGGAGTACAAGAGGGATGGCAACCTCATCTGGCCTCTTCTGTTGGACAATGTTAGGCCTGATATGAGAATTGCATGGGAGGAACCATTTGGACCAGTGCTTCCTGTTATAAGGATCAGCTCAATTGAAGAAGGAATTCACCATTGCAATGCTAGCAACTTTGGGCTTCAGGTACATTTAGAATGTTCTTTATTTTCTGTTTTTCTCCTCTTTGACAATTTGAAAGAAGTTTGTCCCTGATTCCATAATGTGATGATGCTGCAGGGCTGTGTGTTCACCAAGGACATCAACAAAGCAATACTGATTAGTGATGCAATGGAAACAGGAACAGTTCAGATAAACTCTGCACCAGCTCGTGGACCGGATCATTTCCCATTCCAGGTGATTGAACTACCTAAAACCCACATACATCATACCCATGACAACTGCAGTTTTTCGTGTAGCAGTTGAACCTAACACATTTACCGGTTACAGGGTCTGAAAGACAGTGGAATCGGATCACAGGGAATAACCAACAGCATAAACATGATGGTAAAGGTCAAGAGCACTGTCATCAATTTGCCCACCCCATCATACACCATGGGTTAGTATCTACTTTATATTCAAGACTGGTTAGTAGTTTACCAAATAGAGAAAGTAGAAATACAATGCAAGAGATTTTTCTCTATGGCAATCTGGTGTTAGGTGAATAAGAAATAATGTAATGCGAATAGGGAGCTGCATTCTGTGTGTGTGTGTATGAAATGTATTAGCTTTGCTTTGTTAAGTTCTAAGCTGTCAAACATCTCACTGCAGAATGAATGAAATCTATCCACTAGTAGCATTTCAAAGACTTATATAGAGTAAATTGCATTCAAATACAAGGAAGTGTTACCCATCAAGCAGCAGCTATCCCCCGGTATGAAAAGGTAGACACAAAGAAAAACACTATGCAAACATTGAAATCCCTGCAACAAGAGATATTGACGATTACTTCCCGAGGTAATAATGACCTCTGGATTGAAGATTGCTCTGCAACAGCATTCCAAAAACACTAAATACCTGAAATATGCTTCAGAAATGGAGAATGCAATGTCAGAAAAGTGGCCTTCTTGTGTTATCCTCATTAACATACTCACATTCTAATTACCTGCTCTCTTTTCCCACTAACACGCACGCACACACGAGCACTCATGCGCTTATCATTCCTGACATTTTGTGGAAAAACCAAATTATCTAAGCAACTTGCATTTTCTGCGCTGGTCCATAGGTTGGCGACTACCCAGCCACTTGTAGATGTCTTTTTTAGATAGTTGGGCCAGCTACTTGGAGCAGCTTTAAGGAGCCAATGTTCTAGAAAGCTAGAAGTCAGTGAAGAATTTTTAACAAGCTAAGCATGGCAAAAACTTGTGCAAAAACTTGTGCAAGAACGATTTATCATTCTATAGTTTGTTATAGAATAGTTATATTCTATACGTTTTCACCAGTCTAATACGAAGATTATGTGTTTGAGAGAGAGAGCAGGCGGCAGGGTGCGGGGGAGAGTGACCCGGAAAAGGGTTGCCTTTCTATTGAAAAATCTGAAAACCCCCTAACCTGATTTATTTTTACCTTTACATCTATTTTTACCTGAAACTAATTTTATTTAAAAACCAATATTATGTAGATGTAATAATCCATTTGAAAGTAATTTTTATAATGTTGTTAACTTTTTATAAATTTTCCCTTTTTAATGCCTTAAACTAAAAAAAAATCATAAAAATTTAGTAAGATTATAAAAATTGTATTTTCAATAAATTATTACAATTATATAATATTAACTTTTAATTAAAATTAGTTAATGGTAAAAATGACGTAAGAATAAAAATAAGTTATTTTAAAATTAATTAACTTAAATTAAAACAAACTGGGTATCAGCCCCTGAATACATATGAGAGATATCATCTGCATCCAAATTCAGAACTAACCACTTGAATGAGAAAAATGATTCTCCACATCAATTTTATATTACCAGTTCTTGTTGAAACCAGTAAGCGAATAATCAGGGACTCCAAGCTACAGGTATACAAAGAACACATCATCAAATTACGCAATGAATTTGTTGCTTTGGTATCAACAATCATGCTTACATAACTCAAACAAACAACCTGCAAACCGTTTCACAAGATGATATAAACTAACAATGGACTCCACTAAACAACTCTAAAATGTTTAGCAAAGGTTATATGCTCCGACTCATTATCATGAACTGGTTAACACCATCACTTTGCGCTGGTTGAGGGGGACTGAAGCACACTCATTGATGGACACTCCTGCATAATAAACATATAAAGTGGTCAAGTCTCCATCGTTGTGCTTCTCTTCCTATTGATTTGTGTTGTTAGGATCCTATTATGTTAAAAAAGGGTAAAAAGAGAAGCGTACTTACTCCACACTGTTGTCTGAAGAAACTAATTTGGGTTATTTTATCAGTCGTAGCTCCAGAGCTGAGAGATCAACATTTCAGTATAATTATACTTTCTTTTGTAAAATCATCTAAACGTTATCCTCTGACCCATTGACGGAAGTAGGACGACATCTTGTCTCTAGTGGCCGCATTCCCAACATTGACGGTGGGAATTATCCTGTCAGGCCGCAAAAACTGGAATAAAAAAGGAACAGCTTCTCAGAGCCAGAAGTGAAGGTAGGATTTTTGTCATTCATGCAGTCAAAACGGTGTCATGTAGAACAATGTGACAGATTTATCGCAAAAGACCAAGATGCATGTTCAAAGTTACAGAAGTCATGAAAATATTATCTTCAAGAACCAAACCTGGACAAATTCTTGCAGTTCCATAAAACTTGAGTGTTCACTGTATGGAACCCCTGTGAAAAAAAGCAACAACGATTTTTAATATTTATGTTTTCTGAACGAGAAAACTGATTAAGACAGAGCTTTCCCAACAACAATTATGCTGCCTGATATACAGGAATCTAGTACCTCACATTCTAGCACAATGTTGGTCAACCCAAAACATTTTTATCAATTAAACTACAATAATGTTTGTGACTCAAAAGAACACACCATATATTGTGATATTGCCTCTGGACTTGGGTCTAATTAGATCGAGCTGGCTGCCTATTGACTCTGAGTATGTCCAACCTGGAAAACCAATAATTCAGGCTTACTGTAAACAACTGATCAATGGATGGCAAAAGACCATGTCATTAACCTGTTGGTCGAAAAGCTAGAACTGCTCCAAACTGATCTCTGTATTTCTTCAAGTAATCGATCAAAGTCTTGAAAGAAACACAAACAATTGCTTTGAATTGGACAAGTGAATAATGAACAAGTTTTCAAAACATCACACAATGCTCATCAGTACAATACCTCAAATTTCAATGATGATATTGGTAATACATGTAAACATGTATCCTCCCCATCTCTAGAAAGGCTACACGAGAGCTCAGGCCATTCGAATGACAGTAAAATCCTTCTTCTTGAAGCATTTGTATATATTTTAACCTAAAGCAATTACAAAGAGTGAGCAGCATGCCTTTTTCAGCAATAATAGCAGGAAGAGACCGACGGCTTAGTATAACCATTTCAAACGCAAACCTATATCTAAGTATAGAACTTAACCAACTACGTGCACAGACACCCATGCACAAGTTTGTGCACTCCTACCCCTAATGCCTTTGAAATTGAGAGATAAACACACTCTTTCCCGATGCTATATGCACCAACAACCACAAGGGTTTTAGGTTGCCTTTTGAGATAGTTCTTTGTAACCTTGACAACAAAATCTAACACCTTTTCTTTGGAAGGAAACCTGAAACCAAAAAGTATTTTCTTCATAAGAGAGGTAAACATCCAACAAAATAGCAAAGATAACGTGAATAAGTTTGCATAGAGCACTCTTACTTGTATCTCGGATTGCAATATGTTGTGTCAAGGTAAAGTACATTAACTTTATAGTTTAACAGGAGAGGGTAGCCCTTCATTTGCTTAGAAGCCCTGAAATCTCCAGTATGTAAATAGCATTGCCCATCAACAAGGCGAAGGTGAATTAGAACTGCACCCGGACAATGGTTTGCCTCGAGTAAGGTCACCTTGATTCCTTCTATAACATACTCAGAGTTAAGTTCCAAAGGATGTATGCATCTGGAGACACAATAGTGCCACAAGAGTAAGATAGCCAACAAAAACGAAATACAACCAGAAATCAAAGAACCGAGTCCTTACGAGGGATTCACATAGAGACATAATCTAACCAAGCGGGCAGTGATAGGGGAACAATAGATAGGGCCATGCGACCATCCCTTACTGAGGCCACCATAGTGATCACCATGGAAATGAGTAAGAAAGTACGCTGAGCACCCTTCAATACAACCATAGCGAAATGCATCCACAGTGAAGGGGGTTCCTGCGTCACCAAAATGTGCGATCTTGGAGCTCAAATAAATAAAAGATTTATTTTAGAACACAAAATTTGTAAAGTAAAACATGAAAACCTGGGATTTTTTTGTAGAAGGGGCAGGCGCGGGATAGCTTAGAGCCAGGGAGAGAAGGGTTTGAGCTAGCTAAGCCTTTGGATTTAGATCGCTTGGTTGGCTCTTCAATTGGAAATGGGACTTCTGGATCGATTCGAGGCTTCTTCAAACCCCAAATCTGGAACAAATTGGACTGCTTCAGCGTTCGTTTGGAGGAAAAGCTAGCTTTTTCCTCTTCATCGCAATTTTCCTTCAATAACAAGCAGGACCAATCGGTTCCACATCGATAGAAGTCACCCGCAAAGCTCCCTACTTCTTCTTCTTCTTCCTCCTCTTGTTTTAGCTCTCCAATTCCACCCCCCAGAAGATAACTTTCGACGTCGCTGCCCCTCTCTCGGAGTTGTTGAAACGACGGAAAGCCCTCTTCGTCGAGAAAATCATTGAAATGCGATGGTTCGTCGTCGTCCACCGCCGCGCCCATCTCGTGGGAGCTTTTTCGAATTTGGATCGGCGCGCCTCTAGGGCCGATTTTGTTGCAGAATTAAGTATATTAATATACCCTCAAACTATTAAGAATGATCCAGTTTAGTCCCTATTCATTAATTTGACTCTGAAACTTGACTTTTTTTTTGTAGGGCTTTATAGTCTTCACTAATGTTGTAGACGAACTGAATGAACATAAACAAGTCATTTCCAAGTTTATTAATTTAATTTTAAATGAATAGAAGTACAAACACATACACTAAACAAACTTATTTTTTGTACTCGTGTACGTTTGTTTGTCAACGAACAATGTTTGTTCCTGAACACTAGTAAATAAATATATTAGTAAACAATATAACTAAATGTATTCATAAATAGCATAAGCAAACATAAAAAAACAAATAACAACAATGAGAGATTAACTGCATTAAGCTGGATGGATCACATGGGATGGAATAGCAGATTGAAATAATTAAACATATAAATAATGAATAAATAAACTAACAAACGAATAAATGAGCCATTAAATGAACATTAATTTAGTTATTTATAAATATAAACAAACATACGATGTCCATTTATTTAAATAAATGATGTTCGTTTTGTTGAAGAAACGAATTGTTGTTAAACTATTCACAAATTTCATACAATTACCTAACTCTAAGCCCTAGCTAATAGGTTTGCTATAATTTTTATCTTGCAAGTTCAAGATCATATGTTCTCGATATCAAGTATATGCAAGTATATGGTGCAGACACTGAGTTCGAATCTTTCTGCCTTGTATTATAACAAATTGTTAAAAAATCACATTTGATTCCTTCCAAACCTCATGAGGTAGACAATTCAACCCTCAACTTTTTAAGATAATCTTACTACTAGTTTATTGACTTAAATGCATATTTTTAATGTGCTTCTAATTATTAGAAACAAAATAAAGTAAGTGGTTTACTAGATTGAAATCAAGTACATGTGCTTGAAATGAAGATGTGTAATTTTCATAAGTTTTCCCCCACAAGTGGGAGGGGGGGGGGGGGGATCCTAAAACTTGTTGAGTCATAAACTTTTAGCTTTTGCAAATTAGTTCTAAAACTCTACGGAAGTGATAACAATTAGTCCTATACTTATTAATTGATAGTCATTGAACATGAATATAATTTGCAAAGAGAAAACAATGATAATTTAATTGGAGTAGTAACCATCAAAAAAATATTACACATTTTGAATTTATCAGAAGATTATTATTAGACAATTTAATTCGTAATTCAAAAAATTGGTTTCAAAAAATTGATCGGTTTTAGGATGAACTATTTACACATTTGCATAACTTTAGAATTCATTTCAAAAACTAAAAATTTTTGGACTTACTGCTTATACAGTTGCAAAATTTTATGGCTCATTTAAAGAAAATAGGACTGAAATAAAAAAGTGACTAAAGTTGTAGGACCAAAAATAGCCTTTTTCCAATGGAAGGTCCAAAAAAAGAATCTTCATTCAATTGTAATGACATTATTTTTGGACTTTGGACTTTTGGTTGGAGATTGGACTATTGATCTTTTGACACTCGCACGATAGATTTCCTCTAAACCCTCGACCCTCAACTATGTGGGCCTTCAGTCCACTTTGGCCTAACATCAATACAAAGCTTACTCGAGCTTGAACAATAAAGTGCCAACACATCTTATGTATGTATGTACGTATGTACTAGAACCAATGGATCCTCATAAATTGGGAAGACATAGCTTAACCTGCATATGATGTCTTGTTGTTCCTTGAGATAACTCAGTTGGACTTTGGCTGCTCACATATAAGGTCTTAGTTTAACCAGAGAGAATTCTAACTATCGCAACAATTGCACTATGAGGATTCGATCTTTGGTATGATTTTGATGGAACTATAACCCAGTGAACTGTACCCTCATAAACAAGTGCATTCATCTTAATTTGAGTGTTCGTTATAAACCAAATTAAAAAGAAAAGAAAAATTGAATGTTCAAATCTAGAGACTACATGTTTGAATTCTTTGAAGTTGAGAAGTAGATCAAGGCATTGTGAACTTTTTTAGTTGGCAAGATGATCAGGTATGAGATCAGATGTCTAGAATACATTAAGATATAATGCATTAACATATGATTTGGTCATATATCATCATATATACATCTAGTTGTACATAGATAATACAAATTTGAATAAATAGCACCATTTTGTCTCAAACCTTTAACTGTCATTGTAAACCATTCTTCAATTTTTTTCATTGCAAATTACTTTGAAACATTTATAATTCACTATATATCGATCTCTAGCATTAGGCAGATATAGCAGCCCGATTTATAGAGAAGAAAAAATTATAATTGAAATGATTCATCGATTGTTAAAAAATTATGACCCAATTTTAATTTATGAGAAGACAATTACAAAAAATAAATAAATTTATAATTTAAAAAATTGATATCAAATAGTTATGATAGAGTTAACGAATTGCTACTATTTAGTAACTATATTCCAATAAATCTAAATGGTGTCATAACTTTTCTATGGTCAATGACCATTTAAATTATCAATTGTTTCTGTTTGTAGATTAAATTTGTATGCTAATTAATCCTATGGTATAGAGTTAAGGACTAATATATAATGAATTGTAGAGGTTTGAGATTATTTTGCAATGAAATAGAGGTTAATGACCAATTTGCAATAGCAACTAAACATTTGAGACTAATGGTGCCCTTTACCCTAGAAAACATATACAAACAATATTACATAAATATATGCACGAGTAGATATGTGTGTGTGTGTGTGTGTATTCATATTATCAGTATGTAATATATTATTTAATTTCCTGTTTTTCAATATATATTATATATTTGTACATATCAATAAATACATATGATGTTATAAAATTTTTAATATAACTTGAATATAATTTTATGTACATATGTTTATATTCATAGATAAACATAAATATATGAGTGTAACTATGCACACAAACACACTTACATGCATGTAGTAAACGAGTAAATACGTTAAAAAATGACTACAAACAGAGACAAGAATCATTATGAATATACCCCATGTTTTTATCTATATATTTAAATATTATAAATATAAATATTCAAATAAACTTTAATATAGTAAGTATGTATTGATATTATGAACTCATTATATTAATAATATAAAAATACCATATTTACTCACATAGAGTATTATACACACAAAAACACGCACACACATGTATATCATACAACATTATATTAAATATTATGTTCATGGAATAGCGTATTATCGTGTTTACATTTCATATATATGACTTAATTTCACTTATTATGAAACTGGTAGAAGTGAACGAATTCACTCACAGTATGGCTGGCGTTCAAAACAGTTTTCAAACCCCCATTCCAATTCGACAGCTATTCTGCTAATGGTAAATTAATCATTTCATTAGTCTGATCTGATTTTGACGACAAATTAATTAAACGCCTGGCTAAAATATTGCAGAGGAAGCTGGATTCGAGTTGTCCTTCTGCGACCTCTGAAGCAGCCTAATTAGTACGTTCCAAGCATGAGATTAAGCGTACACCTACACACAAGACAAACCCCCCACAATTAATATAGAATTTTGCTTTGACCGAATTAAGGAATTAACGATATAGCTAAAATTTTCATTCTAAAAAGAAAATAATAATAATAATAATAATAATAAAATCGTGCAGTTATATAATTAGCTTTAATTAAAATTTTCAAATTTAGATTCTATGAAAGAAATTTAGTCCTTGTTTTTCCAAAATTTTCTTAAACAAATTGATTAGATATGTTTTTTGCTGATTGAAGAATATAGAATACAATGAGAGTGTTTAATAAATTTTTGTGATACCAATTTTTTTTTTCCTGATATTCAGAATGTAGTGGCGGATTCATTTGTCCAATATGGTGGTCCATGGACCCCCTTTTTTTTATAAAATTGTTAGTAATAGGTATATAATTTAGTAATTAAACCCTTTAATTTGTTTAATGGACCCCTTAATTTTTATAACATCTATGGGACACACAAATGAGCATTTCTTACCTCAAAAAAAGGGAAAAAAAAAAGGTCAACTTCTGCCTCCCACTACAAACTATTTTCTAATTATAAAAGTCTAATTTTACCCCTAAACTTTCTTATATTTTTCCACCTTGACATTTAAAATTTTTCACCACTTGTTTTTCTATATGTTTTTTTTTTCTATTTAAACAAATAGAAAAATTTACACAACAATTAATTTATAAATTTATTTATTTAAATAATTTATTAAAAAATATAAAATTTTTATAGGAAAATGAAACTTAAAGATTATAGTTTTTTTATATTTTTTTTAATTTTTTTTTCAATATATATTAATATAAATATATTTAAGTCAAACTTTAGTTAAAAAAAAAAGTAAAAGACTAACTAATATAAAATGAAAGAAGTATTTAGTATTATATGTAATTGAATCCCCCTTTGTAAAATTTCTAGATCTCCCACTGTCAGAATGAACTATATTACAAGGTTTAAGGGTTTTAAGGGCAAGGAAAGAGAATAAAATGAGTGTCTGAATCTGGATCTAAGTTAAGGAAGGGCAAAGCCCCATCTAGCCCACTAAGAGTTCGGAGACTTTTGTGATATAAAATGAATTTAGGTTTTCCGGCAAAAAAGAGAGAATGAATTTAGGTTTTGGAAAAACAGGAAGCTACCTAGCTATATATTCAAAGACAGAAACTAAAAAATAAATGAAAAAGAAGGGAACAAAGTTGAACCGACGCGACTTCATTATATGTGGCATGCTTGATTGGCTGAAGACACACAACAAGATCTTCTGGCACGCCGACGGGAGAAGAGAGCAGAAGCTGTCTCGAAGGGGACACTTTTTTGTGCAGGGGCGAAACTAGAGGGGCTAGTTGGGCCTCGGCTCTTCTTAAAATTGAATAATACATTTAATTTTTTTTAAAATTAAAAAAATGTATTATAACCCCCTCTAAAATTGATTAAGTTTTCTTATAAAAATTATAGTTTAAGATAAAATTTATTTTGGCCCCTCTTTATTAAAAACCTGGGTCCATCTCTGTCTTCATGGCCATCTTTTTAATGGCTAAACTAATAATGATAATAAAAGGAGCTTGTATTTGGACTTTAACTCAAATATTACAAAGATACATGCATATAATTAATCTTAAGATTAGAGATTAATTCAAACATTGACAACTGTATATTTGACATTTGTTGAGGTTGTGGATATTTCAAGACCAAGAAGAAGATTCATGGCCAATATATTAGGATCTTACAGATTTGGGTTTGACACTATTAGTAGGATTGATTTTTCTAATGTACCAAGAACTTTGTGTTTTTTAACCTTCCACAATCTTACTTTCCAAAAGCTCCCACTGTGCTAGGATTTTGAAGATCCTTAAAACAGACATAGTTAACAGATTTGGGATTGACAGTACTATCATCAGTAGGGCTGGTTTTCTAAAGTATCCAAAATGTTGTGTATCATGATTGCAATTATGGCATTGTTGAGGGACTAATCTAAGCATTAATACATCTCAAATCGATCCCATGCTCCACATTCGAAGAATGTGAAACTATAGTTTGGCTATATAATGTAAAACCTCGATTTTTCTCTATCCCAAATTCTCTGCTTCATTTTTTTTTTTAATTTAAATTTGGTTTGAATCACTACTAAAAAAACCTACTTTTCCAACTGCTAATTTACCAACGGCTACGCCGTTGGTATTTACCAACGCGCAGAACCGTTGGTAATTATTTTCCAACGTGCACGCGTTGGTCATGGTTTCAAAAAAATTTAACAGTTTTTTTTTTATTTTTCCAACGTGCAAACCGTTGGTAATTACCAACGGTCTTAGCTGTTGGTAAAATTCCAACTTCCCAGGAGTTGGTAAAATTTTTTTTTTTTTGAAAAGGGTGATTTACCAACGGCTAGCCGTTGGTAAATATTTTCCAACGTGCACGCGTTGGTGAGTGCTTAAAAATAAAATTTACATTTTTTTTTCCAACGTGCAAACCGTTGGTAATTACCAACAGCTTTAGCCGTTGGTAAAATTCCAACTTCCAGCAGTTGGTGAGGTTTTGTTTTGTTTTGTTTTGTTTTTTTTTTTTTTTTACTTTAGTTAAACGTTGCATTTTGTTGAATGTTTTTAAAACACCCCCCGCCCCAGCGTCGCGGCGTCTTCTTCTTTCTTCTTCCTCTGGTCTCGTCTCTCTCTCTCTCTCTCTCTCTCCTGTATCTCTCTTCTCCGCTTAATTCCTAGCTCACACATTCACTTGTTTGCGTCGATTGGGACCGGAAACTTCTTCTTTGAGGTCGAAGATTCGTCGATCTGCTATCGTTTTTTTAGATCTGAAGGTTAATTATTTTTTTCAGCAAATTTTGAATTTTTTTTTTTGATGTATTTCTCCCTATTTGAGCTTCTTGGTTGATAATGGGTTGAAGATGTTGGTTTTTATTGCAGGATTGAAGCGATTTGGAGATGTTTCAAGGAAGTTAATATTTTTTTTTTTAGGTAACCGCATTTATTTCAGAATTTTTGATTTTTTTCCTTAATAATTACGTATTTTCGGATTATATTGTGTTAATTTGGTTTGAAATATGTGCAATATTTGTTATTTTGTGTTGCATTTGGTTGGAGATTTAGTTTTTAGGTTACCCATTACAATTGTTTTTTTATGTGCATTTTTTTACAATTTTTTGTTATTTCGGGATTAATTAGAATTTATGAAAAAATTAGATTTAAGTGATTTGTTTAGGTAGTATATTGACATTTTCCAATGACAAAATATTGTAGAATATTTATTTTTTTTTCATATGGTGACAAATAATTTTTAAAATAAAAATTAGATTTGCTAATTTCTTTATAAAAAAAATGATACTTCTATTTATGAAGTAATTGAAAAATAAATAAAATGTTAAACAAGTTAATATTAATATTGCAACAAGCATTAAGTATTGGTTTATAAATATTAAAATCCATTATAGATATAGAAATTATTAGTAAATTGAGAAAAATATAAATTATTTAGATAGATAAAGTTTATTATAAGTAAATGCGTTTAATGTATTTAACATATTATTAATATTTGTTTATGTAAATATTATAAGCATTTTTTTGGTACTGTGTCTGAGAATCACAATTAGTGGATGCTACTATGTTTATTCTTAAAAAACCCTTTTTTATGGCAACTCTTTATGATTCATTTTTAAAATGATGAACTAACAAACTAAAATACTTAAAAATGAAGAAAAATTAAAATGAAACTCGATCCCTTTTTAAAATACCCAAAGGAATATAGTCAACTACTTTTAATTATGGAATGTTCACTTGAACCATATACTATTGCATTAGAACTTTTAATAGCTCATTTCTGAAATAAAAAACTATCGAACAGATTATATGGTAGAATACCAACTTTAGTTTCAAAGAATGATCCCACAAGTTAAACAAAGTTGATATTAATAAGCGATTAAAAAAAGCCAGTTCCAAAAACTCAAACTCATATTAATAAGCGATTAAGAAAAGCCAGTTCCAAAAACTCAAACTCATTGCCATATATATATATAGGTCAAATTCTATACTCAACGATAGAAACTAGGTATGTACAAAATATGTGTTGGCCTTATTTGAAATTTAAAAAAAAAAATGTCTCAATTTAAAACATATATACATAAGTTAAAATAAATGATGCGTTAAGAGAGAAAAGATAATGACATGACGGTTATACATAACTATAATGAAAAAATATAATAATCTCCGTACCGTATTTTGTTTAAATTGATCGTGTACATTAATGATACTTTGTCTCATTTGAAGAAATTTATTATATTACCAGGATATTAAGTTATTTTCCCCCCTTTTTCAGTTCCTCCCTGCATCTGTCTAGCGTGAAGAAGTACCCATTGTTTCTCCTGTCTGTTTGCAGCCGTTCGAGGTTAGTTTATAATTCTTTTCGTGTATAATTGAGAATGGGATGATTTTAAGGGAAATTGTTTTAATTACTAATATTGGTAATAAAACGGAAATACTTCTCACTATGGTTTGAACACTGTGGCTTTAGATTTGAATATGCAATTTATGTTAATTATTTGTTATCTGTGCATATTTTTTCTTCTGTATTATAGTCAATATGTAATTTCTTTGTGCGTTGTGTATATTATTTTATGGCATGATTATTTGTATAAGTTCATGGTAATAGGTGTAGTTATGGTTTAGTTGGAGTGCTTTAGTGTAAATGGTTATATTATGTCATGGTGTATTGATAATAAAACTTTATTCATTATAATTAAACCATGTTTTAGTACTATGACAATAATAATGCAGAACAAATACCTCGTAAAGGAATTTGGAGACCAATAGAGAAAATATTAAAACAAATAAATTAGGACCACTGAAGAGGAGGAGTCACTGTCATTCGAAGAAATCCAGGTAGCCTGATTGTACCAAACATGACTTTAACGCAAACTTCTTTCTAACCCTAACCTTTACCTTATACCATACATCTACACTTAAACCCAACACAATATACCTAAACTTGTAAACCCTAAATACTTAGGATTAGTATATATAACAAAATATACATACAATTTAATGAGAGCTCAAACATTCTAAGGTCTTATCCAATGGTTACTGAGGAGACAGAGAGCAGAGATGGAGGCTCAGAGAGCTGCATTGGAGGCAAACCGGGCTCAGTTGGAGATTATTTGTCGTTCGCTAAACCTTCCATGCCCGCCGGCACAACCAGTTCCACATTATCCTGATGACTCGGAGTCAGAGGATGAAGGAGATAGTCGGGACTCCGTGATGGGCGTCATCAACAGGTTAGCGCATTTCTGCAGTTCTTGTATTAGAGCATGGCAACATAATTATTTTTAGACCTAAATCAGACTGACTTGATATTTATGAAATGTGTAAGCCGTCGAATGTTGAATGCTTTCTTTCAGACATATCTGTTATTGCTTTAATTATGCTGTAGTTGAGAATATTTTATTTCAATTACGTTGGCATAGTTGTGTAATGTTTATTGCTGAGTAAAGCTGGGCGTACTTTTGAATTGGTAATTTACTTTTGAATGCGGATTGAAACGGGGAAAAATAGGAAACAACCGAAACCTGGAACGTTTAATATACATAACGAACGCGCAAATGTGAAACCAACTTTCGCGAAGGGTCAGTACCAACGGCTTTATAACAGCACCGTTACCAACTTCCGCCAGTTGGTAATTACCAACTGCCAAGTTACCAACTGCTGGCAGTTGGTAAGTTACCAACTGCCAGCAGTTGGTAACCCATTTACCAACGTGCAGCAGTTGGTAACTTACCAACGTGCAGCAGTTGGTAACTTACCAACGGCTGACAGTTGGTAAATTACCAACTGCTGGCAGTTGGTAACTATAACTACGCGATGGAAACCGAGTCCTTTAAATGACCGTTGGTAATTACCAACGTGTATTTTACCAACGTGTTATTAGTTGCGCGTTGGTAAAAAATTTTCCAACGTATCGAATACCAACTGCCATTTACCAACTGCTGCACGTTGGTAAATGGCAGTTGGTAAAGTCGGTGATTTTAGTAGTGAATTTATTTATATTGTTATTTTATAAAAAAAATTTAAAAAAATATATTTATAAACTAAAATACTTATAGTTTTATTCTATACACTACAAGCCACACAAGCCCAGTCGCTTCTAATTCTACTCTACTATCGATTTACTTTGTTAAATTACCGGGGGTCAAGCTTGTAAGTTGATTGAATGATATGAAACTACTGAACATAGACTCAAAATATTTTAACCAGCTCTATAAATATGTCCACGATCGTTCAATGGTCATGGTTTAGTACGCAACAAGTTCCAATACTTTTGATGAACAATAACAGAAAAGCTCGTATTGGGTTGTCTGATTTAATTATCTTGAGATGCTAATCAAATTATTAGTGTACACATTTGCTATAGATCAGAACTCAACATAGGCTTGGCCACCTATTCTCTATGTGCCACACATTCTTCACATTTTTCTTCACAAAAAGAGACAGAAATAGCTAATAAGCATTTGCTGTTGCCCAAGACTAAAGCGGCTCAGCAATAATAGATCTCAAATATATATATATATATATATATATATATATAAGCATCTTTACAAAGTCTATAATAAATATATGTATGTATGTATATATAGTTTATGGCCAAATTAAAATTTTAACCAATATGAAATATTTAGTTGGGCTCTTTCACTCTCTATATATAGTTTATGGAAAACTAAAATTTTAACCAAATCTATATATGAATATATGCGTGAGTTCAAATGCTCATGGTTTGGTACGAAACAAAGTTTCATGCACATGTGATTAACAATAACAAAAAAAAAAAAGAAGCACATATGGGTTTTTGTTTGATTTGAGATTTCGAAAAGCTAATCAAATTATTAGTGCTCACACATTCGTCACTTAGATCTATCACACATTCTTCACATTTTCCTTTGACAAAGGAGAGGCAGAAGCGACTATAGCAATAAAAGCATTTGGTGTTTTCCGTGGGAGAAAAGCAGCTAAGTATTAATAGGAGATAGGTGGGGGATTCTTTTCTACCTTTCAAAAGCAGCTCAATTTTATGACTTGCCGTTCGTGGGTTTGGAGAGCAAAACTTTATAATGAGAATCTAAAAGCTACCGTTCAACCAACTTTTACATCATCTTTACTAAAAGATATAAAAAGGTTAGATGTCACTAGTTACCCTTTAGCACTTCAATTATATGTATACCTCAACTTGCTAATCACATATATATAGTTTTAAAAAAGTAGAGTTTAAAGCAAATGGTAGCCATATAAATGTTCTTTTATGAAAAGTGCAACTAAGAAAAGTCACTGTCAAATTAATTGTTCATCTAAAATTTGGGATTTAGAGTATATAAAAGATTGTATAGAATTGCACCTAAACCTAAAGAATTTTGAGCTTAAAATAATTAAGCATAAACAGGAGCTTTCGTGCATGGTACCATATATATCTAGGAAACCAGGTTTGGGAAGAGTTTGCAATATGTATGACAATAGAAGTTTTTTTTTTTTTTTTGGGTAATCGGCAATAGAAGTTTGCTAATTTTTTAGAGGACATGTTGTAAGTTTTGGTATAATAAAAAACTTCTAACATAATTTCATTTATTTTTACCTACAATATAATTTTTTTGCAATTGTTATTGTTTTTTGCTTGTAATATATAACATTGAATTTTTATAATTTTCCTATTTTTCAGATTTGACATTGTTACACAAAATTCTTCAAACATGCAATATTTTCAAATTTCCTAATTTTGAATATAATATCATTCTATTCAATCTACTAAGCTATTATTTATTATTTATTTCATATAATCACATTTTTAATGTATAATATTTAATTAAACTGCTAGACATGTTTATACTTTATTTCATATATTTTTTTAGCTAGGCAAGTCCTTATGCGAAACTACGGCCAGCAGCGACCCAACATACGGCTGGATTCCATTCCAGGTTTCCAATAATTCATGGGGGGAGATAAACAAACATTTTTGGCTCCTTCTCTATTTCCTACCAACATTCGTCCTCTCGTTTGTTTCAGAAAATTTAGGCTCCACACTGGAGGCTAGCTAGCTCAACATAATTAATATATACACATCTGGCCTTTTTGTTAGAGCGGATCCATTGAAAACTAAGATTATAATATATCTATCAAATATATATTCAATTATATATAAAGTTAAATGAATGAGTGTTCTCATTTAGAAAATATACAGTAAACTCTTTTGGCTCTTCTCTAGCTATTTCCTATACCAGCATCCTTATGCTTGTTCTAGTATAAATAAGTTCTTGATATAGATGATCCTACATTGGGATTTTTTCTTTAATAATTTTTGGTTTCTCACTAGCTGTTGTAATATATTTTTCCATTTTTAAGAAAATGTAACCATTCTCCATTTTGTGTCTGTTGCTGACCAATGGATACTTAAACCCAAAATTCCAATATCTTTTGAGAATTAACTTAATAGTACCATACAAGTCATTATATTAACAAGGGAAAAAATGACAAATTAACCACTCATGTTTCCGTTTCATCCGATTCAGCCACTAATGTTTTTTTGAACCAAATAAACCGCTGTAGTTACTAAGTCAACTCAAATCAACAACTTGATAGCAATTCATTGAAATAGTTTGTTTGTTCTAAGGCGAAAAATAATGAATAACCTACTAAAATATTTTAGTTGGCCCGATTAGGCCACTTATACTTGTTTTTGGGCCAAATAAGCTACTAATATTTGTAAATGTGTCAAATTACCTATTCTCTGTTAAATTTAATATTTGGAAAAAATAACCAATAAACCACTCAAGTTTCTAAGTTTGCCCGATTCAGCCACTAATTTTTTTTTGGCCAAATAAAGAACTAACATTTTAAAATCAAGCCAAATAGGCCCATTGGTCCCTAACTTGCTGAATATTCCATTTCAAAATAGAGAATATTCCATTAAAATTTACCATTTTAGTCCTTAAACATTTTAAAATTTTCTATATTAGTCCATAACTTTACATCCCATCCAATTTGGAAGAACAGGCCGTTCAAATTGTCCCCACCAAGGCCGTGCTGGTTCCACTGGTGCTCCACTCCTTCCACTTCTTCAATGAAAACTAGTAGAAATGGTGGCAACAATCCGAGTTTGTAAATCCCATTCTCCACTCCTTCCACTTTACCACATCATCAACGATGATCAGATCAGAGTTGAAGTAAATGATTTGGCGGACTCGGTGGGGAGCAGACCAGCAAAGCAGATCCGTGCATAATTGGGCGGCCATTCAAGCACACAGCGGACGAAGGACGAGATTTTGCCCTTGACCCAATATGCATCAAAGTGGTAACGATGGAAGTTGAGGTAAAGGAAGGTGGAGGTGACTACACGGGAAAGCTCGGCAGCAGGGTGCCAAGTGGTGATGAAGTGAAAGACAATGTTCTCAGGGTAAGAGGCGTGCAGGAGGATGGAGAAGATGCCTGTGATGGATCAGTGGAGGTAGACAGCATCAAGGGTTCATTTAGAATGAAATAGAAAAGTTAGTAAAATTTTAGGACTAAAAGTTAATTAATCTTAACAGCAGTTGGTGAGTCAAATTAACTCAATAACGTTAGTGGTTTATTTGGAAAAAAAAAAAACATTACTGGCCGAATTGGGCCAACTGGAAACTTTAGTGGTTTATTTGTTATTTTTGCCTTAATACTTTGTTCAACCTTTTATGAAGACCAGGTTAGCATTTTGTGGATAAAATTGGAAATATTTAAGGCTTATTTTGTTTTTTACAAAGATGAGTGATAAAATTAATGGTTTATTTCATTATGTTTATCTTTTATTAAAATATGAGATACTCTATTTAAATAATTCTTAATAAATTCTTTCTCTTACCAAAATGAGATAAAAGTTATAATGCTCATAATAAGATTACTTTGACCAACTAAAACTGAGAAATCATCGTCCTCAGCCACCACATTTGTCCATGGAGACAGCTTTAACTTTAAGTCTGTTTTCTCATTTCTTGAAATCTGATACTGTTATTGATGTGAAATATGATATATCCAATGATAGAAAGAATGGCCAATAATGAAGTTTCAGATATTGACTATAGAGTCTGGAGATAGAGAATGATCCATGATTCATCAAAATATTAGTAGATTTTTCACTGCGACAATGAAAGTAGTGTATTTGGACTATTTTAAACTAAAAATATCAATTATACCCAAAATCAGAAAGATGGTGGGAATTTTTGTAAGTTTTCATTGGATTTTAAAGTGTAGTGGATGAATTGGGTTATTTGAATAACATCATTTATTTATTCGGCCATGTGCATAACGTTGATGGTTTATTTGAGTAGCAAAAAACATAAGTAGCTGATTTGGGCTGAGTTAAAACATAAGTGGTCTTTTTTTTTAATGATTTTTGCCTATTATTAACCCACTTAGGTTAAATTAGGCCACAAGTTAACCTGAAATCTTATAATTATCTTTCAATCCAAAACTTGCCTCTAGTTGTTTTTCAAAAGGTATATTAAAGACTAACTATTATTTGAGAAAATTGTTAAGCTCTTGAGCTAATATTTAAGTAAATGAATAAAAAAAATAGGAACAATTGTTGATTGTGATTGATTTAAACGTATGTAAGTATCATCTTCTGTCGACAAATAACCAAAATCAAAAGAGAAACAATAAACACATGGGAAGGGAGCCTAAAATACCGAGTAATAATGTTAAAGTAGTTTTTATATAAACCAGGCTTATGAAATAAGCCACCCTCTTACTACATATATATATATATATATATATATATTCTAAACAACTTAAACTATGAAAAATAACAATCAGGTCATTTTTGGCAAACGCATTATAAATCGCATAAAATTACCATTTTTCAAATGCTCTTCTCTTTTGAAAGTTATCAATATTCTCCGCCAAAACCTCCATCCATTGCCTACCATTCACGCATTGAGATTCTCCTCTGAGAGCCATTGGTCGCGATCACCAACCATAATTTATCCACAATGCCATGCTAGAAAGTCGTAATACTAATGCATCATCTCTGTGGCGGAATAAGAACCCAGTGCCCTAAATTGCTAACATTGGTGGTTTTTAGGGAACTATGATCTCACTTAGGTTACAATTGGCTGGTTATTATTCGTGAAGTATATTAAATCATTACGTGCAACTAGTTACTTAGCCTACCCTGCATAGGAAATATACATACATTATCCTGGTTATGCAATAATAATTAAATTAAAAATATCATTGAAAAGTGTTGCGACAGTTAACGAAAACATAATTCAAACAAGCCAAGACATAAAAACTTTAGTTGTTTTAACTTCAAATAATAACTATGTGCATAGATCTCAAACTTATATGCACCCAAATGTAACCCTAGTGTTATATACATCAATGGACACTAGTAGTGGCAATTTCATTGTATGAAAATACCACACATTTAGAAGAGGCAACTTATATCTACTAAGATCCATCCATAGCTCTTTATCCAAGCAAGCTAGCTTCAAGTGATGAGCCACACTTTCCTTATACTCACTTAACCTCAAACTGTAAGGCAAACACTTTGGTCAGTACTAGCTTATGCCATAAGTAACCTAGAAGCACAAAGTTTCCTATTTAGGGAATACCTTTAAACCAATAAAACTTAGCTTTAACAGTTGCCCCTTATCAACTGTTAAGTCCGGCTAGCCGGCTTAACCTGCACAACACTCAATGGGTGAATACTCTAAAGTAGTCAGTAATGGATTTGGTACCTTCAGGGGGAAAGAAATGCAAGCATGCAAAGCACAACAAACATACAAATATATATATAGCATACAAAACAAAGCAAGCAATCAACAATGCAACTAGAAATAAGGATAAGAATAACAACAAACAATGTAAATAATGGATGGGTGGATAAATGAATAAAATATGCACATGTAAATGCACTTAGAACTTCCTTACATCCGTAGGTGCTAGACTTGCCGTGAGCTCATACAACTGGGATACTGGTTCTTGTATCTTATGCTAGCTCTTAACTAACTCCATAAAGTCCTCTTACGGCGTCTTAGAGTAAGTCGTCACTTATTCAACCCTTGCCCGCCTTTGACGAGTTACTTAGATAAGTCATCTTTTACTCCTTCTTTACTCGTTTCTTCCCGTAGCTTATTGTACAGGGTAGCTGCCTTATGTGGTTCAACTTGCCAAGCTCTTTGAGCTTAGCTTAGGGCTTCTTAATTGCTCACTTACCAAACCTTAAGGCTTTGGTTGGGATTCTTTTAGGTTTTCTTTGATTGACAAAAGGTCTAAGACCTCCCACTTGGGCCAACAAAGAGTCTAAAACCCGCCTTAATGCCCTTAGTGCTCCATTTGTAACATAAGCACTTTAACTTCCTTGGCCACCATTCTCTACCCTACCTTAACCCCACACTTAGCTACCACCTAAATAATACATAATTCCCAACTTAGGAATGAGTTCTAGACCCCAATTGAGGCTATGGAACATCTTAAATTAGCCTAGGGATGATAAACGAGAGTTTAAGACATTCTTAGGATGCCTCAAGCTTGAAAGACTAATGCCTTGGCAACGCCATCGGTGACGCGTCGCCAAAGGCATCAACACTCAGGAATTCTGAGGTTTACCAACAACATGTCTCTAATACACGTCGCCAGTTGCCAGTGTATTACAGCATTGCACAACAACGTGCGAACTTGCATGAAACTTGCTCAAACTTTCCCATCCCAAGGCCAATTCACATGAGCCTTGTTTCTAATTCATTCCCACGCATAATACTACATTTCTATGAATTATTTGAGTTGAATTAACTTAAATCCCTTACCTCAAATCATCCTTAAAGCAAGAAACAAGAAACAATCACACTTGAGCTTTATAGAGTTCCTTTGAGTTCCAAGCTTGTATTCAACCAAATTGGATACCAATGGCATAAAATTAAGACAATTTCTAACCCGTTAACAAGCTTAGAACTAACCCACAAGGATCAAAGACGTTTACCTTAGGGTTTGAACCAAAAACTTGCAAGAACAACTCTAAATGCACCAAATCCATGGAAAATGAGCTAAGGGCTTGTTGGGATGACTTTGAAACCTTCAAATTTCATGAAATTTTGGCTAGAATGGGAGCTTTGAAGGTGGATAGATATGGAGGAGAGAGCGCCACGAAAATGGCAAATGGGGGTGATGATGAATAGTGTCATCTCCTCCACTTATATAGCCAACCTCTATTCTATTTGACACTTTGGCCTTTAAACTTAACTTTGCATCGCTTAGGCCACTTAAAATCTTCCCACACCAGCACTCCTTGGTCCCAAAAAATGGTTTTTCTTACCCAAACACTTTGCCCTTAGGCCACTTAAGCCATTATAGTACATAATAACTTAATTTCTCACTTAGTACATTTTTCACCATTAACTTTCATTTTTTGTTCAAATGACTATAAATACTTATGGTCTTAAATCAATTAGCTTAAAACACTTGCATGAACCTAATTTTACTGAAATTATAATCATGCCACTGACTTGGGCCAAAATTACCATTTTACCCTTCTTGCCCTTTAAGTGTCAATTACACTTTAAAACTCAATTTAACCTTACTTAGCTTGCTTTCATTGCTTAATAAAACTTATTTAAGGGAAATAACTTGAGATTTATTGACCTCAACATTCAAAGTAAAGGAAACACTATGAGAGCCTTTACAATCTCTGACCATGATTTCTGCTATTTTTGCTCTAATCTTCATTTCTGATCGTGATTTTTCGAATTTGTTGTTTCGATCATTTTCTCCAATGGTTTCTTGCAGTCATGGTTTTTCTGATTTTTTTATGATTTTGCTTCAATTGTCTTTCTCCCACCTCTATTATGCTTTTTTAATGTCTTCAACAATTTCTGCTCTAATCGTCTTCTCCAGCCTGCTTTTTTTATTTTCTACGATTTATGCTCAAATGTGTTCATTTTTTCTTTTCTGTATGTTCTTTTAATGTTCCTTTATGTTCCTGTACACATTGTTGGTCATATTTTTCATTTATAGATCAACAAAATTCATGTGAATAGCTACATTAAAAGAATATTCACATAGTTTAAAAACAATATAAGAATATAAAAAAAGATATGCAAATAAAGAAAGGAACATATAAACGTGAAAAAAAAAGAACATGTGCATGTGAAGAAAAGAACACATACGTTAAAAAAAATTTCATTAGGAACAAATACACATATATATGTACGTGTACATACATATATATATATAAACGTATGCATAGAAATAAAAGAATATATGAAAATGAAACAAAGAACATATATGTAATTACTTAAATTACAGTGAAAAGAACATACATACATGTATGAAAGAACATATCTATATAAAGAAAAGAACATATGCCTACAAATAAAAGAACATATACTTTCACAGACATATATAGAAAAAAATATATATATATATAAAATACATGGCAGAGAAACATATGTAATTAAAGAAAAGAACATATGCATGTAAAGAAAAGAATATCTACCTTCATATAAATATCTATACATATTGGATATTAAAAAATATTGCAAACATACATATGTGTATAAGTGAACATATACACATAAGGAAAAGAACATGTTCATGTAAATCAAAGAACACATGTGTTGAACGAAAAGAACATATGCAAATAAATTAAATACATAAGTACAGAGGAACATATGCATTTATAAAAGGAGCATATACATTAAAAAAAGAACATATACAATCGCATATATCGATACAGACTAAATATCAAAACACATTATGAACATACATACAGGAACAAATGAACATACATGCATGAAGAAAAGAACATGTACATGTAAGAAAAAGAACACATATGATCAGAAATATCCATTTTGAACAAATATGCATGTATATGTGTATATTCATACACACATGTGTAAAAGAACATATGCGTAAAAAGAAAAAAGCATATACAAATAAAGCAAGAAACATAAACATAGTTACATAAATTATAGTAAAAAGAATATACACACATGTATAAACAAGAAAAAATTGGAGAAGGTGAAAATTTGAGAAAAGGAAAGGAAAAAAAGTTCAAAAAAAAAAGAGAAGGAAAAACAAGAAAAAAAAAAAAGAAAAAAACTGAGAATATAAAAAGGAAAAAAGGTAAAAAAGAAAAGTAGAAATGGAAAAAACAAAAAGGAAGAAAAAAATTGAGAAAAGAAAAAGGGAAAAAAGTAAGAAAAGGGAGACAAAGATTGAGGGTATCAAGTGTCGAACCCGAGCTCCTTTATTCACATGAAAGAGTTTCAACCACCTAAACTACTTTTCCGTCTTTACCTAGACTACTTTTCCGTATTTGTTAAGACTTACGAAACTTGGTATATTTATCTCGTATTGTGTTGTCCTGGCACACAAGTATTGGTTTTGGGCAAATGGAATTAAGAATGGTTGGTCGAGAGGCAGACGCAAGATTTTTATAAAAGAGGGATTACAATAAATATTTTTTTTAAAATTATAGTTCTTATAAGAAAATTTGATTAATTTTAATAATGAAGTAAAATATATTTATCTTTAAGTTTTAAAAAAATTATATATATTTTATAATTTTAAGGATGTGGGTCTCTTTTAGCCTCTTTTAGTTCTGTCCTTATTTAGATCAGGTCAAGTTGAGTTATTGGGTTAGCCAATAATTGTGAACATTGAAAAAAGCTAGAAACGGCTTCTCCCTCCGACAATAGCCCCACCATTTCTACTATTCAAACTCTTGCATTAGCTGTACTGAGCTCAACATTTCAACCAATTAAATTAACAATGTTCAAAAATTTTAATTTTTTTTTCTACCCTGTTCTTATTTTCTAACAAATAAACTAAAAGAGAGGCGGGGGAAGCGGTTGTTGGGTCCATTTGAATATAGGTGGATGAATAAATGGTTTCTAAAGAAACAGAGTCCCCTGTTTCCTCTGTCCTTCCCCCATCAAACACATTAAAGAATGACCAAAAAAACAAGAGTGAACAGCACAGAGCAGAAATATTGGTCTTTAAGTAAGCATTTTCCTCTACTCCTTATATATACCAAACCCCTCTCCTCCATTTTCCGTCAACAGGGTTTTCCTTGTGCGAGATTTCGCCAGGAAACCCTTATTCCCCTTCCATCTTTCGACTTCACGTCGAACTATACCAGACTTGGTCTAGTGTGATCTTATTGTCGCAGAATGGAGGGTGATTCGATCATCGGGAAGAGGCTATGGAACGTGTTGAGGATCGCGTTCTTCATGATAAGAAAAGGGTTGGTTTCCAAGAGGAAGTTGATGATGGACATGAACTTGATGATGAAGCGAGGCAAGCTGCTTAGGAAATCTCTCAGCAACCTCATGTCTCATCACCACCATTCCCACTCCAGGCGCGGCGTTACACGTGGGGGCTTTGGCCTACAGGACTACGAGTTCTCCTGCAGCAACAGCCCCAATCCTCTTTTCTACCACGTCCACAAGCGCAAGCACCACCACCACTACTTCCCCTGCATCAACGCTCCTCAAGTCATAGAAGAGGAAGAAGGAGGAGGAGGAGGAGAGACAGAGGAAGCGACGGTGGGGTTGGAAAGGGCGAATGGCGCCGTCGTCTTGGTGCCGAGAACTCCTGAATACACGTTCAACTTCCGGTTCGATACGGCGGAGAAGCGCAGCCCGCTTCTGTCGCCGTTCTCGGTGAGGGTGTCGAATTTCTCGTCGGAGTTGGAGGAAGACGACGGTGGGAACAGGGGAGTTGATGACGAGGCAGAGGAGTTCATCAGAGGGTTTTACGAGCAGCTCAAGGCTCAGAATCGCATACAGTTGCTGAACTATTAGATTTAGCCTCCATTGGAGAACCCTTTTTTCATGCTTTTTGCATGGATTTAAGGATTGCTTGTCGACCACGTTATGTAAATTTTCTTCACAAGCTATTGCCTCCTTCATCTCTTTTTCCTTCTCATTTGCCTGTTTTATTTTTTTTTTCCCTATCTTTTTTAGTCTGTTGAAATCTTTCTTTTATACTCGTATCAGTTTGAGTTGTGTACATGTTTTCGCAGAAAGAAAGATCTTTTCTCCTCTTGAACAAACAGCCTGTAACAGTAACAAAACCCATAAATAGAGAGCAAAATCTTCAAAGTAAATAATGACAATTCATGCAAACCCAATAAATTCTCAAGGACCAGGTGGGTTGGCTAAGGGACATCATGGAATTAGAAGAGGCCTAGAGTTTGACTCTAACTTCTCTACTTTCAGATCATAGCCTAAAATGCTGGCTTTGGTACTTTTCAGTTAAAAAAAAATACATCTTCTAAGATTTATACATTGTAAACAAAGCTTCTGATTACCAAAAATCATAATGAATGGTTTGACATGGAAGCGGACACATGAAAAAAAATATATTAGGGTTAGTGGTATGAAATTTATAATGACAATTAACTATTACAAGTTAAATTATACTATAAATTTATTTCAAAGCAAAAATGTTTTATGTTTACCTACAATTAAAAAGTTCTGACTACTAGAGCTGGCACATAGCTGCCACAAATCATTTTGGTGATCGTCATTTGTAACTTTGCCCAAACCATTAAAAAGCTCTTACTAGTAAAAGTTTTATCATATTCTTAATTACTAAATTATGTAGCACACAGTAATTGGAGAATGGTGACTCTTTCATACATAACCCTTCATCTGCTTAAATTTTCCACTATCGACTCTGCTTAATGTCCTCACTTAACTTCTAATACATGGTAGCCACACCACACCTCACCACACCAAAAAACTATATCCAACAATATAAAAATGTTAAAGTAGTGATGGCGCATGGGGTTTGGAACATTGGTGAGACATCATTATACTCTGTGTTTGGTGAGGTTTTCTTTTGTTTTGTTTTTAAAGGCTTAAAACCCTTTTATCCCTTAAATTTTGTTAATTCGGACTTTTTGCCCACTGAACTTTAACTTGGGTTTACTTGTCTTTATATTTTGAAAATTGGTACCTTTTACTCCATTAGTTTACTTAAATAGCTATTTAGCATATATGAAGATCGGAAAAAAGATAAAACGGAAGATGAATGACTAACTAACTATTTTTCTTACATTAACCTATAGTTCTACAAACGGGTCGGGTATTGGAATCAAATGAATCATATTTCGATGGATGATGCTAGTTGGATTGTGTGGATTATATAAGGTTAGTGGTTCCCTAAATTGCTCGAATCTAGAAGAATGAAGTAGATAAACAAAATAATATAAAATTCTAAGTCAAATGATTAGCTAACTCTTTATCTTCCGTTTTATCTTCGTTTCTGTCCTCATATAACTTACACAGTCATTTAAGTTGACCAAAGAAGTAAAAGATACCAATTTCCAGAGTTTGAGGAGATAAGTGAACCTAAGTCAAAGTTCAAGGAATAAATAGTCTGAGTTGACAAAGTTCAGAGGGTAAAAGGATCTTCGGGCCGTTCACCATTTAGTTTTAGGAAAGAATAATTATTATAATGATAATTCAGAAGCACTCTTTCTCCCTATAATTTTGCTTTTAATAGGGTTGGATTGAACTTGGTCAACATTTTAGAAGGCATAAAGCATTTCTTGAACAATAGGGTTTTCCCTGTCCTTTCCTCCTTTTTACTTTTGCTTCAGTTCAAAGAAGAGAATCACTTCAAACAGCTAGCTACGAGAGACAAAGGCAGAAGCAAAACCTGGACTAAGTTGAGGATCCATAGCTTATGTTCACAGGAATCCTCTTCTCCCTCTCTCTCTCTCTCTCTCTCTCTCTCTCTCTCAATTGCTGCAATCATTAAACTAAAGTTTGATATACCAAAATGGGATTTGTTACTGTGACTGTTCGTGATCTTGACAAATGGTCTGTCATGTGATTATGCACCATAATCAGGCAATCACCTTCCAATTATCCTAACAAAATTGTTGAAGCAAAACACATGTTTAGCTTGCAAACAAGCCAAGCGAAGCAAAGCAAAGCTATTGCTCTGGTAATTATTGGGCACCCTTGGACTTGGATGTGTTCTCACATCTAAGATAAGTTAGCACTTATAAATATTCAGTATATTTTGTAATTAACAGCACGCAATGCTTTCTCACTATTGGATGTACTAAAAATGGATAAAAGATAGAGAGAAAAAGGGGAGGAGGAAGAAGAAGAAATGTTGTGGAGGTCCTACTCCAGGAAGGTTTATGTTGGTCCCAAGTTTGTACTGAAGTGTACCCCATCTTTGAGCTGGATTTGACACAAATCTAATTGGCTAATTAAGCAGGTTGCTACAGCTGCTGGCTGGCTTACAGAGATATTAATTGTTAAATTTGTTTGGTGCCATGTCAAATTGAAGTCTTCATCTGTGGCAACCTGATTTCTTCCTGCTATTATAATAAAAACAAAGCAATTATGAACTCCGATCCTCAAGTTCTGAGAAGGAATTGGGTAATTGCACCAAAGGTCCCAAACCTTTAATTTTCATACCAAATTAGTCCTCAATGTCCATTTCATTGCATATTAAGTGGTCCCAAACCGTTATAATTTATTGCAAATTAGTCTTTAGCTTTTAAAAAAAAACTAAATTAACACAAAAAAAATTACAGAGAGAAAAATTGATAATTTAACTGGCCCACTAACTATAAAAAAATTATGATTCAAATTAAATTTATAAAACACAGTTGCCAAACAGTTTGAATTCTAATTCTCACGTGTCCATTTGATATCAATTTTTTAAATTCTAATTAAAACTGTTTGGTGACTACTTTTTTATAAATTTAATATGTGTCATAATTTTTTAATAGTAAATAGACCATTCAAATTTATCAAGTTTTTCTCTATGTAAATTATATTTTTGTACCAATTTAGTCTTAACTAAGGCTAGGAGCTAATGTGCAATAAACTATAAAGGTTTGGGACCAACAAGCAATATAATGAAGGTTGTGGATCAATTTGCAATGAGAATCAAAGGGCTTGAAACTTTTGGTGCAAGCAAAGTTCCTGATTGCCCCTACTTCTCCCCATTTTGTGAACTTATTCGGGCAGCCTTCTACAATATACTAAACTAACAAAGGGGCAGGCAGTTGGGGATTTCCTGGTTGCTTCTTAATAATCCTTGCATATGATTGGAGGACTGGCAGTAACAAATTACCCAGGGTTCACTGAGTCGACTCTTAAGAAATCTAGAAGCAGCCTTTCCTCACTTGCTTCAACAATGACAAGTAAATTAGGAAGTGGACTGTGATTTTTCAGTCATAAATGTATACAATCTATTTTTCTTCTTCCTCAGGTATTAGAATTCTCTCTCTTTTCTTCCCTCGAATTTAAGAAGAATATACAATGGCTAAGGTTAAGAAGCCTTCAAGAGCAAACACTGCTCCAATACACTCACTCATTCCGAACTACTTCTGTTACTAAACGTGATGAAAGAATGAGGAAAAATAATGCATCACCTCTCGTTTCTCGCTGCCCAACCTACCGAACGCTCTGAGGAATAACTGAGCCCGTGTCCTCATCTGCAGATATCCTACTCCAGCCGCCGGAGTTTTTCATCGAGAACATCTTAGATCGATCTATTCCACTCCCTCGGAAACCTGTTATCTTCGATGACACCATAGGCATCACAATAACTGCAGAAGCATTAATGGAATCCTCACCGAAACCAAATGACATTGCACAAGCACTCTGCAACAGACGGTGGAAACATTCTTCTTGTCAGATAGATAATCATGACCCAGAGACAGAAGATAGGATCGAACCCAAACTTTGCAATACCTTTGCCTTGGCTAGTATGTCTGTAATCTTCACAGGCATTCCTTGAATAACTGATTTCATTTCCTTGCTTTGAGCAGTTTCAGAAGTCGAGATCAACCTATAAACAGAGAGCCGGAGTTAACTGTTGTGTGAAAATTTTGATAAAAAGCCAAAGAAAGATCATTAAATTAACCCCCCTCCCCACCCACAAAAAACAAAGCATGGTTAGGAAGACCAAAAAAGCATCTAAGTTATTCCTTGCACGGTTAAAGATATATGATTGCCAGGCTATGCAGGCTAATACATCTCAGGTTGCATAACAGTATATTTGATACAGCTTGGTCAAAGAAAAGCTGAGGGATAAATTTAGAAGAAAAGAATCAAATATATAATGCTTCTGAAAAATTGTACTGCAGGTGCTTTTCATGCAAATTTAATATCAGCCATTAGCTTAGAATATTAGATGGTAGACGATGTTGACAAGAATAAGTGAAAATAGAGAAACAAAACACGATTTGAAGATCCAAAACAAATGGAGATGTATGAGTGTGGTTCTTCTGGTCCTGCACCAGTACCAGTATGGGTACTCAACACTAGCAAACTTCTTCCACCACTTCCAATTAAGACATTTTCCTGCCGGCTTGTAAATGTTCCGTATCTCTACTTTTACAGTCAGAAGAAAATAAGTCATTTAATGATACTATTACCTGTCTGTTTCAGTTGAAACGCTTGAGGAAACAACAGACTCAAGTTCTGAATTATCCTTAGCCTCACTACCTGAAGAGATGGACAAACAAGATTGAGAGTAAGTCCATTATTTTACCTGAGCTGGGAAAAGAGTAACAAAAAACCTCATTTGAAATACCTTTGGGTTCATCAGGCGCCAGCAGGGAAATGCCTACAAACACCGACAGCATGCCAAGTATGAACATTGTTGTTCTCAAAGCATCAAACACCTGTCATGAGGATAAAAGAACAATAAGTCCCAAGAAATCCTTTTGATTCTTTATCAACTATTATAAAGATCTGGTTTAAGACATGCAGGGTCAGGTGCAAGGCAGAGAGAGAGAGAGAGAGAGAGAGAGAGAGAGAGAACCTGATATTCTTGAAAGTATATAAATCCTGTACATATGGAAAAGAAAGTCCATACAATTTGAAACATTGGAACAATAAGAATTGCATCAAAGAGGGACAACCCTTCATTCAACCTTGCCATCTGAAAGGATAAAAAAATCTCCTCAGCTACGACCATAAGTTCATTAGGATTAACATCTCCACAAGATAAGAATAAATACTCAAGCTCCAGCGCAGTTTATACCCAAAATCCAGCTGTACTGAGAAATAAAAGCAACAGGGAGTATGTAAACCAACTGTGCAACTGGTAACTGCTAGACATTGCCAGTCTAAGGAGATTAGAGCTAGAATGAAAGGAAAAAAGATATATTAGAAAAAAGCACAAGTAATTAGTTTCATCAAACAGGGACTGCTATATGAAGTAATTAACTTACAGAGATTTTGCAAATAATACAGAGCATGATCCCACAGCACCTGAAACTACTGCATAAGAAAAAGGAAGTAGCATTTTCCAGTAGGGCCTCAGGTCTTGTCCTGGAACTGTGAAAAGAAGTTCACCTCTCCTGAGTAGTATTCACATGACAAGATTTTGTTAAATTACCTAATCTAAGCATTCAAAAAGGGAACATATTTCTATTAGCATGAAAACAAAAAGCCAGATCCCAATCTCACCTGTATATTAAATGATTTAACACGACAACTAACATCAAAATGAAACAGTAAAGCAGGAACATGATGTTGCTGTATTTCTCTTCCAACTGTTCAGGTGTATACACTGAAAGGAAACAGATAGCCACTCAAAATCTTATCACTCAACAGATGGAACTATAAGCATTTTCTACATGCAGAGAACATGCATAATCTTGCATATTTCAAGTGACATGCAACAAGAATACAAATGGAGTTCTTAATGAGTTCCCATAATAGCAGAGCTTGGCCGGAAAATGAGCTTTTAGACATTCTTTATCTAACATTAGGAGTCAGTTTTATCACAAAATGTACCTATAGATCTAACTCACTCAGAAAATGAACTTCCACAATCGTTAACTTTGACAAATGTTCATTAGTATTTCCCAATGTTAATAATCAGCTCCAAAAGAATATGGATCAGCAAGTAAAGCTAAACCAAAAAATTTAGTGATTTACTTCAATGAATTTAAACAGTTCAAGTGAGTGTGCATACCAGGTGATTGGTGGTTGCCAAAGGCAACTAGAAAAATATTCCCAAGAACGATAAATGCTGTCGCAACGAGTACTCTGCAAAAAAGCATTATCACAGCGAGTCTCTGTCAGTAGATTACAATCAGAAACTGGTTACTGTTTACAGTTTGGATAATTGATCGAGCTCCACAACTTACTTTACTGAAACGACCTTGTTCAACACAAAATAAGCAAATGCAATGTTGGATAAAAACTGAATAGACCCCAAAGCTGCAAGAAGCGACTGCAGAAAAGGAAAGAGGAGATCAGAAAAATGAAGGGAAGAATATGTTAGGCAACATGAAAATTCATCAGAAAGAAAAGAACAGCACCATTAACTCCTACTGACCTGAGCAGCATACCCAAAAGAAATGAAATTTAGACAATTTCCGATAACAAAGAACAGAATACCTGCAATACAATGACCATAATTAACGATTTGAGTCAACAGATACATGAGAAAATAATGAGTACTTTGTATTGATTATGCAAAGGGAATAGACAAAACTATACCAACTCTCCATGTCTGGAAGTGTATTATAGGTTTCAGCTGAGTCTTTCCATTTGCGCCATCACCATCCAGTGTGGATTGCCTTTCTCTCTGCATGTTTAGGCAGACTCAATACACGAGCAATAAGTATGGAGATATTCAAAGCTTTAACAATCGCCAGCATTTATTTTGACAAAACTTCCACCCAAAAATTGGATGGATGATAAAATATAAACAAGTAATTGCTGAATGTCCAGCAAAATTAGCCTTCATATGACTAAAGCTTTCCAAGAATTTAACAGAAGACCAGAATCAACATTTGCACCTAGCTAATCTGAATATAAATAATGAAAAAATGACAATTTAAGGGCATTCTGTAATGCTCGAAAGGCGAACAGACTGAACAGGAGGCCAAGAGTCTACATCAATTGAAAACATTTGCATGATTCTTAAAAACAGAAGCAACCAATGATGAACTGTTCAAAGGCAGTAGAGATTTTGGTAATAACCTACCTCATTGTGACCCAACTTAAGCAGGTTTGTTCCAAAGTTGATGGCAATGCTGCCAAGGAGGTTGATGAAAGCTCCAACAACCCACTCCCCCATAGTTCAAAGATGCGATTTCACCAAGGGCCCCGACATGCAGTTTTACACTGAACCTGAGCCCAATAAAGAGAATCAAAAGACTCTCATTCGACACCTAATACCTATACCCTCCAATATCAGCTACCAAGGGGCTCCCAGACCTCTGTGACCGGAGATCGAGCAAAGGCTTAACGGTTATGAACTACAGAAAAGTCCACAGCTGCCAAAATTATGAATAACATCAAAATTCACTCCAACGTAGTTAGGAGATCATGCATTTTCAAAAACTAAATTTTTCCAACATCAGCAAAGACAACACAAGCAACCCCCAATTCTATCACATAAATAGGAATTACTCTTGTCATTTAATGGACTCAAACAAAAATGACAAAGAAATACAGAAAATTCTACAAAACCCAGAAACGATCTACGCCTCAAAAAAGCTACAAAACGATGGAACCAAAGCAATGTACTTTGCGGCGGTGGGGGGCAGAATCAAAGATCTAATCAATGGTAAATCCAGATCAACAAACAACGAATCGGCATGCAGCAAAAATTCTCATACACCAATGTTCGACCCAAACGGGTAGACCAAAGAAGAGAAAGTAAGGAAAGCGAGATTGGGCGGCTTACTAAAGCCAAATGCTTCAATCTGGGTCCTCGCATTGTGAAGGATTGTCGGGCTGAACCTCAGAATCGAATCGGACCAGCCAAAATCCCGAAAGAAAGTTGAATCGATTGGCAGGAAGAGGCTGAAGCCTGAAGGGTCAATAAAGGAAAGGCGGATACTTTACCCACCGCTGATGGCGTCGCAATCAACTGTCGGCTCGCCGATCGCGTGCGGACGGGACCAGACTACCAACTCTGAGCTTCACGTCTAGACACGTGATCCTGATGAGGCCAATCAAATCAACCTACTAGGATGAAGGTATAACCTACGGCCGGATTAGTGGCCCAAACTTGAACCGAAAAAGTTGGGTTTGGGTTAATTTCAATGTTGAAATCAGTGTAAAATGACCTGATCCCAATATGGTGCATAAAATGTAGTTCGGTTCAGCCTTCAACCCAACTAATCAAATTCCAAGCTCAAATCATCGTTACGCTCCCTAACCCAACCCTATTAGCCTCATTCTTATTAACCCAACCAATTGCCAAAACCTGACCCAACCCTCAACCCACACTCTATTGAACTCGAGAAGCACGCCTCACTGCCCTTTCCCTTTTTGTTCACTACCTTACCTCCCTTCCCTACTGCCCTTCTTCGTCATCGCCACCATCAGAGCTGACTCGCTTCCTCATGGCCCTTATACTCGTCGCTACGCCTCATAGTTGCCTTACCCCACTGTTTTGTCTCTCAATTTTCTCTTCTCTTCGTCTTACTCTCAAATCGCCTGCCAATTAGTTCTGTCTTGTCTCACTCTCCTCGTTTGTTGAATGTTTAATCTCGATCATCTCCTTTCCTCTAGGTTTTTTGGTTTCATGTCGTACCACTAAATGAAGAAATCAGGTTAGCCCGAATTCAATCAACCTAAACCTAAATTGTTCAAGGTCAAGTTAAGTCAAGTTGGAGCACATATCAGGTTGGGTTCAGTTTACCTTTAATAGACAATAGTAGGCATATTTTGGGTCGATTTTCTACCTAAACCCAAAAATTCAGCCTCACTTTTAACCCTATATGTATGGCCTAGAAAATTTACAATTATAGACTTTTAAGCCCCAAATATTTACATGTTTTGTCAATTCAGTCCTAAAACTCTTCAACTTCTTAAATAAAGTCCCAAACTCAAGAAATGTCTAGGGCCTAATGACATTCACATTAGTGGATTAATGTTGAAGTTTAGAGAAATTTATTCAATTGTAACTTTTAGTTTTAAAAGGTTTAAAGATAATCTCCACTATTTATATATTATCCAAAATGTAAAATTGTAGATTAGTAAAAAAATTTCCTAGACCCTAAGTCTGCCTAACACAAGCCTATACCATATATGTCCAATTATTATTTTTTTACAGCCACTTTATGCTACTAATGTTTCTCAAAACATGAGAAATCTACTACTCACATAACAAACAACCCAAAAAGTTTAATCTCTAACCCAAATAAATTAGTGAACAATGTTTTGGACCAAATCAACTACTTCATACTTCTAAATTATCATTTGAGCAACAATTAGAATAATTGTTCAAGTTGGTCTTCCATGACAGAACTAATTTAGATGATGAAATAATCAATACTTGCTAAGGATCGACTTTAATTCTTACTTTAGTTGTCTTTTATCAAATGGAATCAGCAATAACTACTCTTAGGTCATCAATACCCAACATGAACCTTGGAGGTAGAAGACGACGGCAAAGGTGAAACAGGACCCAAGTTGATAGTTAACGAGATCATGTGGACCTAGCCCAGAGGTTTGGTGAATTGTAGACTATGGCCTTGCACATAAAGATAGAATCAGAGTCCCAAGATGTTTTCCTGGGAGAGACTCTTCGACAATGAAGTTAGACTTATGGTGAGCAAATAAAGGCAAAGAGGTAGAGAATCAAAATGTCAAACCTCAAGATTGGCAATTGGGCTAGTTTATATAGCTGAGCGAGGTCTAAGGGAATCACTCTTAAATAGGAATCATTTAGCTCATCCCGTGATTCTGGGATATTCTTTCCATTTAGAATGAGACTTTCCCTCATTGGCCTATTGGGCTTTTTATTTTCAGTCTACCAAATGTGGATTTTTCCATTATGTGCCATATGTTGGGCCTATTTCCTACTAATAGGTAAAGGTCAAAGTTTCAGGGTTTCAAGTTGGGTTTGAGCTGAAACCCAAAATAAATGAGCTCATTAATTATCCAAAAATGGCAACCTGAACCAACCCAAAATACAGAGAAAACATGAACCGAACTTAACAAAAAATATAGGGTTAGAATCAGGTTAGGTCAAATATACCCAATATCCCATCGTCAGCAGCCATTTTGGTGAAGGATGATGACATAAAGACAACAGATGATGCGACAAATGAAGGTGTAGGACGATAGAGGTGGTAAAGGATGATATAATGGATGAGGGTGGTGGGCAGATGATGGAATGGGGAAGGCAGTGCAACGGTGAAACAGTGAATGCTAAACATTTAGAAGAATTAAGAGTCTTGAAATTGATGAAATTGAGACCAAAGCTTTAAAGTGAACAAAGCAGTCGAACAACAAGAAAAAAAGATTAGAAGCAGAGAACAATGGATGGCAATGAGGGACAACAACAAACGGGCGATGACAAAGTGGTCAAATAATGAACAAGTGAACAAACTAGTCGAACAATGAATGAACGGATAATAGCAAGGAAAGAAGGATGAACAGCAAATAGACTAACGATGAACGATGATGGTGAACAAATGGACAGCGAACAGTGATGGTGAACAGAGGCAATAAGGTAAGAGTGAGAGAGTGGGTGGCGGCCTTATAAGAAGGATTAGGGTTGGGGAAGTTAAGTTTGGTATTTATAAGTAAGTAGGTGGATTAGGCAAAGATAGGTTCTTGGGCTGGGATGGAAATGGGCTGGATGGGAATGGAAATTTGGCTAATTCGGGTTACTTTAGGTTTGACCTAAACTAATTGCCTTTTGACTTCCTTAAATCGAGTCAGCTTTGAGTTGACCCAAATCATACTTATTTCTTTTATTAACCTGACCATAACCCGAAAAATAGGGTCGGGTATCGGGTTAAGGTTAATTCCTTTCACCCCTACCAATAGGTCCCCTATTAAGAAAATGTGGGCAGGGGTCTTGCATTTTCTAATATGTCATCATCTTTAAAAGGGCGTTGCCTAGTGGAGGCCTTGTTTTTTTTTTTTTTATAGGGACTCTTCTCTTTTCCTCGAGCGTCCCTTTCAAGGCCCCAATTTTAAGGTAAAGTCTAATTGATTTCTTCCAATTATTCTTGAGGGTTACATATCTTACCTAGTAAATCGAGGGTTCTGCAAGTTCCTTTGTCATGGCCTATTCTCGGTCCTTTGAGAGGGCATCTACCCTTGTGTTTTGGGCCATTGAAATCTTCTGAACATGCATTAGGTCAAACATCTTCATCAAATCCTTTGTCGTATTTAGGTATTTACAAGGAGTAGGCTCTTTTTCCCTTATCATTCCCATAATTTGGTTTACTATTAACAGTGAATCATTGTGTATCTATAGGCATCATACCCCTACCCAACCAGTCATTCTTAGCCCAGCTAAGAGGGCTTCATATTCAATGACGTTATTTGTAATGTGAAATTGGAGGTTTATTTTGAAAGCTGCTTCCATGCCCATTGGTCCTTTTAGTACGATGCATGCTCCTTGGTTTTCTGGGCCTAAGGCTCTATTAATGTACATTTCCTAGAGCAGTCCCTCGTCTAATCCCTTGCCTTCACTTGTTTTTAATGGTGTCATTTTGGCAACAAAGTTTGATAGGGCTTGTACTTTTATGGATCTTTGGGACTCATACCTGATATCGTACTCGCTTAACCTAATGCACAATTTAGTAAGTCATATAGGTTTATTTAAAATTTTAAGGATATTCCATAAGGGTAAATCTGTGTGAATAATAGTGCAGCGTATCTTAAAGTATAGGCGTAGTTTTTGAGAAACCCTGATGAGGACTATAACTACTTTCTAAAGTATGAGGAACCTACACTCCACCCCCTGAAGAGTTTATTTGACATAGTATATCGGTCATTGTTCTGTCTCATGTTCTCTTATAAGTACAGCACTGATGGAGCATTCTGTTACAACTAAGTAAAGCACAGGGGGTTGATCAGACTGCTTTAACATGGGGAGGTGTCATAGGTAATCTTTGATCTACCTGAAAGCTTCACAACATACGTCAATCCATTCAAATATTGCTTCATTTTTAAGTATTTGAAAAAAGGACTAGTAACAATCTCTAAAGTGTAACACAAACCGTCCAAGTGTTATTAACCTTCCTCCTAGTTTTTAGACGTCCTTGTTGTTTTGAGTGTTAGGCATCACAAGAATATCCTTAATTTTTATCTAGGTTTGTATCGATCCCTTTTTCAGAGACATATACCTGAGGATTTTTCTAGCCCCTAATGTAAATGTGTATTTTTTAGGGTTGAACCTCATGTTGAATTGGAGCATTCTCAGAAAGGTTTCGTGAAGGTCATCAAAATGATGTTCTATTACTTTGCTTTTGATGATCATATCATCCACGTAGGCCTCTATATTCTTTCCCAGTTGTTGGGTAAAGATCTAGTTCATGAGTCTCTGATAAATCACCCCATCATTTTTCAATCCGAATGACATTGGCTAGTAACAATGCACTATTTTTTCGATTGTGAAGATTGTGTTTTCTTCATCCTCATGATGTATATGAATTTAGTGGTAGCTACTAAAGGCGTCCATAAAGGACAGTATTTTGAATTTTGATATAGCGTCAACTAATTGGTCTATGGAAGATAGCATGTATGGGTCTTTAAGGTTGGCACCATTAAGGTTTATGTAATTGATGCACAAGCCTCATTCACCATTTTCTTTTGTTTTTTTACCAAGACAACATTAACAAGCCATTCAAGGTATCACACCTCCCAAATGATGTCTGCCTTCAGCAGCCTTTCAACTTCTTTTCTGAAGAATTCTCTTTTCTCATGTGTCATATTGTGTTTTTTCTATTGCACTAATCAAGCAGAATAATGTACTTGTAATTTATAAGTGATAATTTTCCAATCTATTCCAGGTAACTCGCCGAGGGACCATGTAAACACATCTATATTTGCTTTTAGAAACTGATTGAGCAACTGTCTTACTTTAAGTGGAAGATTTTTGCTAATTTTTAACATCCTTCGAGGGGCCACTTCTACCAATTCATTATCTTTAGACAATGTCTCACCAACTTCATTCTCTTGGTGTTGTTCTTTTTTCTTTTTTACCTCTGTTGATGTGACCTTGTCATCTTTTGGCCTTTACAATGTGGCCACATAGCTCCGTTGAACTGAGACCTAGTCAATAAAAATGGTGGTGCCCCCTACGGATGTAAAAAAAAAAACATCATTAGCCACCTAACATCATATCGAATGTGAAATTGTACCTAAGCTAGTCTTCCGAGTATAGCATTGTAGGGTGAGTGGACATTTAGGACCAGAAACTTTATAGTGTATGAGTCACAGGCGACCTTTGTTTCCTTGTCCATACTCACTAGTATTAGGGGCAAATTAATGGCTCCAAGCATGGGGACCTCCTCTCTGCCTATTCCAAATATAGGTCCCGACATAAAGGGTAAGGTGGACCTTTTAATTTTTATTTTTATTTTCTAACAGGTCAGTGAAGATAACAATAACATTGGCTCTGGTGTCGAGGTTGCCCTTTTTCATATCAAAATTATTGATTCGAGCCTTAAATACTAGTGGATCCATATAAAGGACGATCACCTGGGACCTATTAGGTCTTGTTAGGACCTTACTAGCACTAGTCACCACTAGCTGAGCAATTTCCTACCCTAACCTTTTTCGAGCTGCAGATGATTCTCCTTTAGTAATCATGTGGACAACTTTTGTCGGTGGTCCAGGGTTTCTATGGTCCCTCAGGGGGGATCGCTGTCTTTCTGGCCTTCATCCTCTAACACGGTCTTCATCATTATCTTTATTGTAAGGCCCCTCATCCTGCCTTCAATGATGGGATGGTTGTTTGAACAAATATTTCTTTAACTTTCTTGCTTGGATTATTTTTTTTGATGAGTTTTTTCAGCTGCCAAACACTCATTAGTGTCATACCCTTTGTTCTTATGGTATCTATAGTATTTTTTTGTATCTCTTTTGTTTGATGGCTACATTAGTAAGGGCCACCTAGGAACTTGATTTTTTCTTTCCATGGCATACAGGATGTTCGACCTTATCTCTTTCAGGGGTAGGAAGATTAATTCTATCCATGAGTACCCCTCACCCCTGGCCTTTTTCTAGGTCTGCTTTCTAAAGTCTTTGGTTGTTCCTTTGATACTATTGGTCGGTTGAGTTCTTCAATGTACATACCAAATAACCCAATCAAAGAACTTCTTTATGTCTCTTACAAGATTCTCATGAAAGTCCTAGGCTAGCCTTGAGTTTCACGTTAGTTCCTGAGTGACGGAGGCCAGATGTAACTCCGAGGACAGTCCCTACACTTGTATGGCCTTAAGATTGAATCTTCGAACAAAGTCTCTTATATACTCGTCGTGGCCTTGTCAAATCTTTAAAATGTGAGCCACCATCTTTGAGGTCCGTCTGATTCCTAAAAAGTGGTATAAGAATGCTTGAGAAATGTCCTTAAATTAGGAAAAATGACACCCTTGATTAATTCTGAACTAGGAAGCAGCAACTTCTGTCAGCATTCAATTCAAGGCTTTACACATAATCGAATATATCATCTATAAAAGGTTGGAGCTACATATATTCTACTTCCATGCCAAGACTAAGGTCTTCCCTTGAGCGTTCAGAGGCGTGTATACGTTATTTCATCTTATCAAGCTTTATAAAATAGAGCTAATGTTGTTATTCCCAGGGCCATCAAGTTGATTCAAGAATATCAGTGGCTCAGGATCTCAAGCCCGCAAGGGCGGGTCCTGATAAAAGGCTTGGAAGGGCTTTTTAGTTACCTGATGGCTCTTAGCTACTTTTTCTGGAGCTCTTGGTAGTGCTTTCCGAATTTCCCGCTACAGCATTATCTTCAACTACTCAAACAAGGCATTTTGTAAGGCTTGAATATCCAATGGTGCTAGGTCTTTCCATTTACTTGGGTCCCTTTGAAGTGCCATAGGCTCTTCGATGTCAGCTCTTTGATAAGTCTCTTCACCTATGGGCCTTATGGACCTAGTACGGCGACGACTCTCCTTCTTATTTCTTAGTTGATCTTGATTCTCCATGCGGGGAGCTCCGAGTGTTCTCCATGTTTCCCATAGACAGAGCCAAATTGATAATTAACAAGATTATGTGGACCTGCCCCAAAAGTCTGGTGAACTTCATATTGTGGTGCATTAAGATAGCATTAGAGCCTCAAGATGTTTTCCTAGGAAAACCTTCGATGATCAAGTTAAACTTTCAATAAGTAGAGAGAAGTAAGGAGGTAGAGAATCAGAATGTCGTACCTTAAGATTAGTGATTACGCTGGCTTATATAGTTGAGGGAGGTCTGAAGGAATTGTTCTTAGATAAGAATCACTTAGCTCATCCTGTGATTCCAAGATATCCTTTTCTACATAGAATGAGACTTTTCCTCATTGATCTATTGGGCTTTTATTTTCAATCCACCAGCTTTGGATTTTGTCTGTTACGAGCCTTGTCTTGAGCCTATTTCCTGCCACTAGCCAAAGCATGGATTGTGAAATAGAAGTTGGAGCATGGGGCCCTATAACTTTCACAATGTAAAACTTCAACGACATATCTATGTTATGTAAAAATGTCTAATGCTTATTTGCAATTTTCCTAGGAAAAGCAAACAAATATCAATAAAAAATGGAATATTCTACTCCACCAATCAAATTATGTGAGTTACTTTTTATTTTTGTATGGGTAAATTGTATGGATAGTCCCTAATGTTAATTATCGTTGTGTTTTGGTACTAAACCTATTGAAAATTTTTGTTTTAGTCCTAGACCTATTAAAAATATTTCATTTTGGTTTACAATTGGATGGAATTTATTAACTCAGAATAACTGCTTAATAGCAAATTCTTATATTGTAATTTCAAGTATTCGAATATTGCATTCTAGTAAATTTGATATGTAGCATAATTTTTTATGGTTGATGAATACTTTAAATCACTAGTTTTTCTCTTTGTAAGTTAGCCTTATTTCATTTATAGAGAAAAAACTACCAATTTAAATTATCTATTAACAATTAAAAATTGTTCCATAATTTAAATTTACTAAAAATAATTACCAAATTTTTTACATTAAAATTTCAAAAATTTGTGTTGGACAATTATTCTAAATTAATGAAATCCATCTTGTAAGGAATCTGTTGGATTTGTTCCATTCATGGCTCACATTTATTTGATTTTGATGATAACAAAACATATTTGTTTTATGTGTTGCAAAGATTTATCTAAAGATTTATAAATTGGTCTTTTACTAATAAAGTTTTGATCTTTGGAAGGAAAATTATTTCATAAGTATATTTGAAGTATTTATGTTGATTCAAGCATTGTTTGTGAAGGAATAAATCATTTTGGAGAAAAATTCATTGAAGTTTGGAAGTTTGGAAATGAAAAAAATCCTGGAACTACAGTTTCAACGGAATGAAATGTTTTCAACCGCGTAAAACTGGAGTCAGTTTTCAAACCTGAGAGAATTTTATTTTTGGACAAGAAAATCATTCGAGTAAAATTTTTTCAACCGGGTGAAACTGGAGTCAGTTTTCGAACCCGATAGCATTTTATTTATGTACAAGAAAATCATTCGAGTGAAATTTTTTCAACCGGGTGAAACTGGAGTCAGTTTTCGAACCCGAGAGCATTTTAGTTCTGGACAAGAAAATCATTCGAATGAAAAATTTTCAACCTGGTGAAACTTGGATTCTAGACCTGCACGCGAGTTTCCAGCTCAAAAAATCTTTGAAAAATAATTATAAATTCATGCAACGTCAGATTTCCATGTATATAAAGTGCTGACAGCTCATTAATTACAAATATAACTGTTGGAGGTCAAACCTTGAATTTCGTTATCAGACAGAATTTTCAATCGAGTGAAAATATTTCACCCGAGTGAAACTAGGCAACAGACGCGATTTTCTGTCAAATTTAACAGCAACGGTCACCTGCTTTCTTGGAGACATTTCTGACCTTCCCAACGGTTCTTCAACGTCTCTTTGGCTCCCAAATGAGTATAAATACATGGAGAATCACCTTGGAGATAATACTTGGCCATTAGAAGTGAAGATTCATCATCAAATACTCATCAAAGTGTTCATCATTTGAGAAAAGAGCTAAGAGTTATGCTTTCACTTGTATATCTAGCTTGAGTGCTATTGTGTGAGCTTGTGAATTTGTAAACATTTCAAGTCTTAGAATCTCTTGAGTGTGGAGTGGTTTCTAGTAAGCCTTGAAGAAAACTAGGGAGTGGTTTCTAGTGAACCTTGGAGAAAACTAGAGATTGGTTAGGTATGAACCTTGAAGAAAACACCATTGTAATCTTGATCAAGAGATAGTGAAGGAAATCTCAAGTGAGCAAACTTGAGAAGAGGACGTAGAATCTGGTTGGTGGAGTTGAATCTCTATAAATCCCGGTGCACTCTTTCCTTATCTCTATTTATATTTTCTTCATACTTGCTTAGTTTGTTCTTAATTTTTGGTAAGTATATTTAGTTGTAAAATTTGATTTTGCTAAAGTTTTTAATATAACCAATTCACCCCTCCTCTTGGTTGCACTTGGGCCAACAGAATCAAAACAAAACAAATTTAATAGGTTTAAGACCAAAATAGAACAATCAATAAGTTATAGACTAAAATAGAATGATATAATAGTCAATTCGTTTTTAACTTAAGTTAACTTAGTTCAAAATGACTTATTTTTATTTTTACAGCTTTTTTACCTGGAACCAATTTAATTTGAAAGCCAATATTATGTATATACAAATATCATTTTGTAAGTAAATTTTCATGGTATTATTAGACTTTCGTAAATTTTTATTTTTAATACCTAAAAGTAGAAAAATCATCAAAATTTAGTAAGATTATAAAAAAAATATATTTTTAATAGAATATTATGCCTATATAATATTGGTGCTTTTAAATAAAATTAATTCTAGGTAAAAAAATATTTAAAAATAAAAATAAGTCATTTAAGTGATTTCAAAATGAAGATATATTTTATTAGCAATAATTATCTAATACATCGTTAATTTTCTTTTCAAAATTGATGTATGATACTTCTATAAATTTCAAAACCTCATAATAAGGTTTTGGTGAAAATACAGTTTACCCTTGATATTTCAAAAATTTATATTTTATCCTCTAAATGTAATTAACATTTTTTTATACTGTATCTACTAGTTACTGCATCATTTTTTGAATCATAAATCAAATTATACAACACTTGTCTGTTAATAAATTTAAACCTGTACACCACGTTTTACATTGTTTTTTTCCTTTTCATTTGTTAGGGCCTTAAATGAAAATTTTTTGCAAAATCATAAGGCATGCCTTCTATCTTCTATGACATTTTCATTTGGATCCATAAAGTTAAAAACTCAATCAAATAGATCAGATCTAGCTAAGTCCTAAGGTGGTTACGCAAACGTTGGTTCTATTTCCAACGAGACCGTAAAAGTTAACAAGTAAAATTATTTGTTAACATAAGTTCATATAATGAATAATTATTTTGTAAGAATATATATTTTCATTTTAAAAGAAAAGTGGGTTAGTTTATTGAAATGACATTTTTAATAAAGAATTTACTTAGAGGTGTTTAAGAGTATATCTGCCCTGAAATATTATGATTTGTGCAGTATGATATACTATAGACTTAGGGGGGGAGAGAAAAACTGTTCTTCTTCTCTTAGGTGTTTAATATATATGTGTGTAGGGTAAAATCCAAATTTAGTCCCTTAACTATTTGATTTGTCCTAAAATGGTCCTTTAACTCTAAAAGTGACTATTGAGGTGCCCTAACTCAAGCTACACGTTCAATTCGAGTCCCATCCATTATATTAGCGTTATTTTTGACAGAAAATGCATACATGACACTTAATACCCATTACTTGATCCCACAATGCCACGTGGCATCCTCTTTTATGACAATAAATGATAAAATTGAGAGAATAATAAATATTAGACTAGAATTGACAAAAAAACCTAATTTTTGGGACTTAAGTTGTTAATTAACCAAATCTTCCCAAATCTTCTCTCACTGCCATCACCCTCTTCTCTCCCTTCTCTGGCCAAATCTTCTCCCGAGAGTCTCTTTGTTGGGCGCTGCAGAGATCCATTCACTAATGGATCTTTCGGTTTGGCGTGATCCATGGTGATTCTTTCCGTTTACAATCACCGGCCTTAGTCCTCCTTCGATTTTGTTGCCAATTCCCTCCGATAGCCGTCCGCCCCCGCCATCATCTCCAGTCACCATCTTTAATCATCTTCTCCTACTCCTTCGATTCTCTGATTCTGTTTCCTCTGCTCCTTCAGTTCTCTGCTTTTCCGGTTCTCTACTCCTCTGATTCCTTGTCCTCGTCCCCAACCCCTCTGATTCTTCGTTTTCTGTCTCCTCCTGCTCCTCCAATTTACCGTCACCTCTCACTCCTCCGATTCTCTATTTTTATCTTCGGTTAAGGATTTGATTCTCCAATTTAAGACGGTGACGAAAGGAAAGAAGATTCAGCAGGAGAAAAGCGAGAAGATAGTGACAGCGGCGAGAGAAGATTTGCAAAGATTTGGTTAATTAACAGTTTAAGTCCTTAAAATTAGGTTTTTTGTCAATTCTAGTCTAGGACTTATTATTCTCTCAATTTTATCACTTATTATCATAAAAGAAGATACCACATGGCATTGTAGGGTCAAGCAAGGATATTTAAGTGCTATGTATGCATTTTCTATAAAAAATAATGCTAATATAATGGATGGGACTCGAATTGAACGTGTTGCTTGAGTTAGGGGACCTCAATAGTCATTTTTAGAGTTAATGGACCATTTTAGGACAAATCGAATAGTTAAGGGATTAAATTTGAATTTTACCCTATGTGTGTGTGTATGAAATTTTTTGTTTTTTTTTTTCTTGTTACGCAAGTACTACTCTAAATTTATATTTGCAAAGACATACTTTTAGGCTCTTTAGTTTTTTTTTTCACTCAAAAAATTTATGCAAAAAAACAAAAAGAACTTATTAAACTCATATTATCTCCCAAAACTAAAACCCTAGTTCCGTAATTGACTGCAAGCACCTTTTGTTTAGGTCTGAAGAAATAAAAACAATGGATTAATTTAGGGGACATTGTGGCACAATCATTTGTGAGTGGACTAAGTGGACACTAAATATAATATATAATATATAATAATAATAATAAATATACAACTAATATATAAATGAACATAAACAAATAATAACTGGATTGTTTGTGAACATAAATGAATAAGCAAGACTTTCTTCGTATTTGTTAGTTTAACTAATAAAAAAGAAAAATTTGTTCATATTCATTTATTTAACTAAATAAACGAATATAAATAAACTTCTGTCGAATTATTTACAAATGATTTATTGGACACACTGTTCATTTACACCCTACTTAGCAGCGTATGCTAAATGACGTTTTAATTGTTCTAAAAAACATGTAAAAAAACTTGTAAAATATTTTTTAGATCATACTTGTATTTTTTATAGGAACCCACTAATACTAAAATAATATAAAAATTAACAAAAGTTAGAGGGTAAATTACACATTAGGTCTCTTAGTTTATTCTCATGCCCTAAATTGGTACTTTATCTTAAGGTTGTCTTACTGAGGTCTCTAAACTCAATATGTGCAACCCAATTGGTTCTTTCGGTTAATTTGGTCGTGAAATCAGATAGAAATCGCTGATATGTCCTATTTTTCCTACATCAACGACTAACCACATTGACATGGAACACCTCTATCACAAGGATATCTGATGTGGCCTTGGTTTACACCCTTCATGGACCAATGTCAACACCATGGAAAATTTTTGGGTGGGAAACAGTTTGGGCTAAAAATGGAAGGAAAATTTTTGGAGCAATTGCTAAGAAGATGGTGCATAAAAGGTAGAGAGAGAAAGATGGATACAAATCAAATAAGGTTACTTGGAATGGCAAATTGTGGGAGTTCCTCCTCCATATTAAAAAAGGCTGAAGTGTGTCGCTAAACTACAAATGTGGCATAGCTGTTTGACCGAAGATTGTAAGGATTAACCAAAACATGGGGTATTGATTCTTCGGATGCAGGAATTGTGAGCTATGTATGTGTAAACTCCTAAATGTTGGTCTAGACTATGCATGAAATATGATTTTTTGTGTGTGTATATTTTGTGCTGTAGACTCCAAAGTACTCATCCTGTTAGAACATTTTATTGTCATACTTTTCAAACTCAGTGTCATAGCTTTTAGAATTAGACTTTTTCCCATCTTCATAATCCTTATCCTCACTGTTTTCACTCTCTTCATGCTCAATATGATGATCCTCCCTTTCTACATTTGCCCTAGACTCTACAAAATCTATTTTGACGTCCCCGTTTGGAAACAGCTTTTGTAATCAGCGTTGGAGTTTTTGATAATTTATTTAACAGTTGTGATGAAAACGCTGAAGTTAAAAACTAAAAGCTACCCTTAGATAGCTTTTTCAAAACTCTAACGCTAATACCAAACATGGCTGACATCTTCTCCAAAATACATTCTATCAGCGTTCTCTTTTACATATTCTCTAACTTCATCAACATGAAATTCATCATTACTAACTCCCTTGTGAAATTTACCCAAAATTTATAAGAGGAAAATGGTGGACCCTTTATTTTTTTCATCATTCTCTAAGGAAAAAACATCAATAATTATTTCAATTTTTTATTTCTTTCATTTTTTTCTCACACGGCCTATTCTTTTGGAAGAAAAGAAAGATATTATTTTTTACAAAAGAACATGGGTCCCTTTCTTGGTTTTAACGCCACATAGTTAATTTATTTTTCCCTATCACTTTCATCATCTCTTATCTCTCACAAGTTAGAGACCTATTGTGTGATGATGGCAAACAATTGAATGATATGCTAATTAGTCAAGTGTTTGATGAAGAAGTGATCAATTCCATTCTTAGCATTTCACTCAAGCAGCAAAATTCCACTTTTGAAAGGGTGATTTGGTGTCATACTAGATCGAGCTATTACAATGCTAAGTTAGGTTACATTACCGTCAAGATTCAACATTTGCCATCAAATCACCTAAGTCAATTCAATAACAATGAGTAGAAATTTTTCAAAAGACTGTAGGCCCTAGACATTCTTAAAAAATTTAAAGTATTTTTATGAAAATGTGTTCATGGTCTATTTCCTACGAAGGTTGATCTTGTAAACAAAAAAAAAAACTATTGATCATGTATGCATACGATGTGGTTAGGAAGAATAAACAACATTACATTTATTCATTCAATGCCCTACCACTCAATTCATTTGGCAGCATACTCATGTGGGCAATTCAACAATAGGTGGTGGATCCATCAAACAATAGATGTTCTCATTACTTGATCCCTCCCAACCTTGGCCCTCAGGAAAGGTAGCCCATGTAATAGCTACTTTTAAAGTATTTAGCTTAATAAAAATGATGTTATTTTCAAGTGACACCCATCAAATTCAATGGGGATCATTTTTTAGTGGGATAACTTAATTGCCATGATGGAAAAATGCTCATAGGTAAACTTACCTTCTGTAGAGCTATTGTGGCACTTTATCCATCCAGCTTTGCTACACTTGAGAATCAACGGTAATAAATGACACACATTTGATATTTATCACTGATGGACCTGGAAGCCTAATTCTAACAAAGGTGCACCAACATGGGTCTGTAAATCATTTGATCTTTGTTTGTAAATCTGTACATTAATCATCAACTCTAGCCATTGAGTTGCAAACTATCTACAATACTATTTCCTTTGCTCAAAATTGACAAATAAGGAAGATCATCATTTTTAACAGACAGTGTTCAAAATTTCCTCAACATTAGAAATGAAGATTACTTCACTGTTGAGTGTCAAGTAGTGAACGACATAAAGTCAATTCTCATTAGTCTATGTAGTATCTCTATTATTATAGTTCACAATTAGGTGGTTCAAAAGGCTTATGTGTTAGAGAATGATGTGTTAGAGAATGCTTCCATCTCAAACTTGTAATATTAATTTTTTTTTATTCAGCCTACAAAAAAAAACTCATATAGACAAAAACCCTAAAATTGTTTATTTATGTATTATGAACAAGATGAAATTTGTGGAAAAAAAAGCTTAATTGTGAATTACCTTTACAAAAGGGGTTGGTTCAACACTTTTTTAAATTGTTGCATTTATTTAGTTGATTTTTTTTCGTATTGATTTTGTGTTGTATACATTTTTTTTTAGAGGAAAATTATCCTATATAATATAGTCTCTGTTGCTTTACTCAATCATCTAATGGGCATATACCATTTATTTTACTTTTGGCTTTGTGTGGGTTTGAATTGAGGACTTCTTGTTTTGTCAATGTAGCAATAGTTGCTGTCTATACTACAAGAAGGTGTCAAGGTAAAGCAGCTTTTTTAGAAAGTTGGTGCCTTACAAAAAAGAATTTGAGACCTTACAAAAAAATGGTAGAAACAAACAAGCATATTATCCACTAGTTTTCTTCTCTTGAAATTAGTGTTGATTTTACTTGTAGTTACATCAACTATGGAGTGAACATTTTCAACAATGAAATTGCTAAAGAGAAATTTACGGAATAAAATAAGTGATCAATTTTTGAATGAGTGTTCAATAGCATATATTGTGAATGATGTATTAGATGGTATTAGTAATAATGCCATTGTAAAATATTTTCAAGATATGAAAACTTATTGTCAAAAACAATTGTAAGATGTTTGTTACTTATCATATAAGAAAAATTCTATTTTTGATTATTTGAACATAATTCTTAATAGTAATTTATATATATGGATCCACCACTGACACAATTTATCTTACATATGGGCAAAATTTGCAACCAAATATATACATTGTTAGTCAAATCATTATGGAAAGAAGCTCATTGAGAAAAGCATTTCGAGCCTCATGAGGTCCTATATGTTGCAGTCTTTAAAATGACATCCATAGCCATTACTCATTTGCAGAAAGCTTGTGATGAATTAGTTGGCAACATACCTACAAAGGTCTAAAGGTTCTTTTACCAGCAGTCTTTGTTCAAGTTCTAACTTGTTTTTTTTTTTTATTGTTACTCAAAAGCATTTTTAAGTGTATAATGTTGAAGGTGCATAGATATCTATCAAAAAGTAGATTCTTGCTTTTGCGGGACCTAAAAATTCCAAAAAACCAATGTATATGGAATTTCAGGAAAAAGTGACAGAGGCATGCAGGGTTTAAACCCTCAACCTCTACCGGGTGTCCTCTTAACTCCTAAACCACTATGTCAATATGTCAAGGATAATTTCTAGATTTTTAATTAAATTATCTCATTTGAGTACACTTTGACGTTTTCATTCTAGTTGAAACCTAATAATGAAGGCAAGTATTAACGATTTTTGGAAAATTAAAACACAGTAATAGCATGTGATGCTTTCTAACCTTTGTGGTGTAAAGACAAGAATAATAGGGTGGAAGACATATGTTGTTTGGCAGGATGTTGGAGATACAATTAGAGGCTGCGAAGGAGCTTTTCTCTTATAATGCCCAAATCATTTATATTTTCTACTATGTAGTTAATTTTGCAACCTAGAGTCTGTCTGGATTGGGAGAATGGGAGGGAAAGGGAGAAAAATTAATATGACCTCTTTGTTTAGATAGAAGGAGATAGAGCGGGAGAGAGAGTTATTATTCTCTACTTTTCTCATCTATACGATTTTTTCTCCCCTTCAAATTAGGGGGAAATAACTTTCCATTTCCTTCCCATTTCCTCCCCTCGTCATCTTTTCCTTTGTTAATTGTATCTAACCAAAAGTCTTTCATGAATTCTTGTGTACATGCATCATTTCTTAATTAAGTTGCTTGAGAAAGTAAAAGGTAGAACTTGAGTTCTTCCTTTAATGACAAATTTGTAAGTTAAATGGTTGAACAAATATCAAGACCATAATTCAAAAGCTGATAGAGGAATTATTATTTGACTTGTAAAATTATTCTGTGCACCTAAGTTAGTGTCTCTAACTTTCTATATCACTAATTTCGCTCTGATGGCTCGTCGCTATATGGAACTTTACAAATCAAAGTGCTCTTGTCTTGTGCAATGTCCCACTTTCCCATGTTTTAACTTCTTGCACCAAAAATTCAACAGACACCACCCATGCAAAATATCTGCAATTGTGACTGTTCACGAGCCTTTTAAAAAAATGAATTAAAGTAGTACTTTTTTTTTTTTTTTTTACAGATTAAACTTGAATCATCCTCAAAAGATCTTGTGGAGGTATATTTTGACCCATAAGCTGTAGCGTATACATTTTTTCCCTATAAATTTAGCATTAAAACAAATATAAAAAATAAATAATTAAAAAATTCTCACGCTTAAATTTATATTCATTAATTAAAATTTCACTTTATTTTAATTTTAAGCTAGGCTCCTTTTATTTTTTTTTATTTTCTCATCATTAAAATAATTAGTTATAAAAGTATAGTACTGTGAAACATAAGAATGCATATGTTTCAAAATAATGAATATCTTTTTGTCATTAAAAAATAATTGACTAAAAATTTACTAGTCAATTCATTTTAACTTAAGTTAACTGACTTATTTTTGCTTTTATATCTTTTTTTCATGAAATTAATTTCATTTAAAATTCAATGTTATGTAGATGTAATAATCTATTTGAAAGTAAATTTTCATGATGTTGTTAAATTTTTATGAATTTTTATTTTTTAAGGCCTTAAACTAGAAAAATTCATAAAAATTTAGTAAGATTATAAAAATTGTATTTTCAATAGATTATTATAGCTACATAGTATTGAATTTTAATTAACATTAGTTCCAAGTAAAAAAAAATGTAAGAATAAAAATAAGTCATTTTGTAGTCAATTGACTTAAGTTAAAATAAATTGGGTGGTACATCTTTTATCAACTCAAATTCCAATTTTTAATGTCATTGAGAAATTTATTTGAAAAACATCATTTTTTTTAGCAATTATAAATCCAACTACTTTATTAAACCATAAAGCTTCCAAAGTAAATAAGTCATACTACCAATCCCAATGATGAATAATAAAAATATATAACTAACATCTAAAACTTTATTTAATTTATGTTAACCAATTATTGGTTTAACCATTAACTTAGTAAAGGTAAAAAAAAATGAAAAGAAAAATTTAGCCAAAGCCAAATCCCCAAAAGTAGGAAAATTAAAATGACTAAAGGTTTATTTAAGAAAATATTAATATACAAAAGTAACAAAAAATTTTGGGGACTAAGACAGGAGATGGAAAAACTTTAGGTATTAAGGATTTAAAAATTGACTTGATAAAAAAAGAGAGAATGGTTTAACTAAAAAATAAACAAATCATAATGACCAATTTTTTACTTTAAAAGATAATACATAAAAAAACAATAAAAAACGTTTAGGGATCAAGAGAGTAAATAGAAAGAATCTAGTTAAATAGTTAGTAGGTTTGAGAACTTAAACATCATATGAATAAAACTTTAGGACTAAAATGGGGAAAATTATAACTTCAGATATTAAAATCACTTTCTATTTAAGTCAAACGTAAAACATACTGAAAGTAGGTAAAAAAACAATAAAGCGGAGCAAACTTCAAAAAGATTCAATTGCGTCAAAAAAAAAAGCAAAAAAAAAAAAAATGAAATTGTTCATAAACAGTGATTTACACTGTTCATAAACAGTAACAATTCACGCCTTTTAGAAGTAAGTAGTAATTTTAATTTAAACATAAATACGCTTAGTTGACTTACTAGCCTCTTTCAAAATAAAAAATTCTCAATAAATTTGAGCTCTTTTCTTTTGAAATAAAACTTTGAGTTGAAATTCACTTTGATTTAGCTTGACAAATCCAATGTAAGCTTTTGATAAGAGATTAAATACTCATCAAATTAATTTATGAATTTGTTTTGAACAAATCCGTTATAAACGCAAGAATTCTAGATAAAGCCTATCTTCTGATTGTTTCTGCTTGTTCAGACGTGTAAGATCACTAGCTAACTTTGCAGCAGATTTGCTTTCATCGCTTGTCAATAACGTCTTCTTATAGAGTCACTAATTATTTGAGAGTGTAAAGATATTATTGCCTTGGTCCCTTTTTCTCTTATGTACGAATAGAACTACAGCCAAATTTGGCTTTCACCAAAGTCCATTAAGCTGCTGATTTTATGAGGTCGGGTCGGGTCATATCGCAGGTCGCAAGTGACCTGACTTGGTCTCTTTGAAAAAAAAATCCCAGTTTTTAATGTATTTACAGCCATGCCACCTTGGGATAAGGTGTACATTCATACGAAACGGAGGGCTATAATTACTTAAGTGTCTGGGTCACGTCATTCGTGGCTTGCGATGTGACCCGACCCGGCGCTATAATTCCCCTGCTTTAATAAGAATTATAGTTAGCCGAATTGATTGATTGCTAGTATTTATTATCCAGGTGGTGCGTGAATATGAATTTTTTTTTCATTTATTATTATTATTTTTTTTAAGAATATGAAAAACTTTATTCTTTAAACCTTGAAAAACTCATGTGTTAAAATGAAAACTTATGTCTTAAAATAGAAATAAGATTTTTTATTTTAAGACATAAATTTTCTAAATTTTAGAAAACAAGATTCTTAGTTTTCACATTCTTAAAAAAAAAAATAAAATTTTTTCCACATTAAAACACCAGCTAGTAATCTATATATATTGGTTTTCAGTTGAAGTGGTGAAAGCCCTTAAGTTGGGATGAGGTAACAAGGTAACCTTTGGTTCAACTACCACTACTACCAGTAGGTAAAAAACTAATTGAATCAGCAAGCAATTTGATTCACAATAATAGATCGGGGGCCATTGCTTAAAGAGGTAATTAGAACTGTGCACATGGAAAAAGTTGCCTTCGAAAATCTACTGCTTTGGGGTTGGCTAATATTCGTTGCTTCTGCACATGTAAAAGGGAAGGCACAATTGTACTTCAAATTGGTTTTAGTTTTTATAGTAGTAGTTCAATTCATGTTCAATAAAGTTGATAACCAGTAGGGGAAAAGGTTGTGGAATTATAAACTACTGCATGCAGGAGAAAAAAGGGGGAACGTGATGAAAATAAAAAAATCTATGTATCCTTAGAGGTTAAGTTTTCAACCTTTTGCTCAAATCCTAAGGAACCCTCCAAATATTTCTACTTGGTTGTTTGGGCTCTCTAACTTTTATCTTGTGCAATTGAGTCCTCTGAACTTTGTGTGAGAGGAAATGTATATGCCGAGTATTGGTCCACAGGCAAAGCAAGCATTTTGCTATGCGAGCTACATTTCATAGACCTGGTTGTACTTTTATGACTCTCTTCATCCTCGACGGATGAATATCTCAATCAACCAACCAGTGTCATCACTTAAAATTTCAGGGCTTAAACGACTAAGGCACGAGACCTCGAGGGTCAGTACTGGATTGGATTGGCGGTCTTTCCTAGTCCATTATTGGGGAAAGAATCCTGATTTGGGCAACCATTTACATGCAGAAGTTGAAAGACGTAAACAGTGGCAATCAATAATAAAACAGAGCCGGTTGCAGGACCACAGATTAACTCTAGGAAGCAACGTCTCTTTTGATTAGGACGCTGCACGGCAACAAACTCACCGGGGACAGGCAAATATTGCTGCATTATGAAGCACTAGAGACCCTAATTTTTAAAGGCACGTCACATGTATGGTGTGATCAATATGTTTCCATAGTTCACATATCATGAATGCTAAGTGCATATGAGGTTGATGCAACTATTGACTCGTTAATATGAGAACCACCATAGCTAGTAGATTAAGTAGTACTCCTGCGCCTTACATTCTTTACAAAAATTTACTATTATGAGATGTCACAAATTTTGGCAATATTTCCATATTTATTAAATTATTTTAACATGTTACCCTCTAAATTGCAAAAATAACAAATAAACAACTTATATTTTCGTGTTTATCTGATTCACTCACCCATTTTATTTTCTTTGGGCCGAATAAACAACTAATGTTTCTAAGTTAGTTCAAATTGGCCGCTCTCATGACTTTAACCATTAAGTCTAATGAATTTTCAGCTTAAAATATCAAGTTTAGTCTCTACATTTTCTTCCTCTACATTTAGCATCACTGAAATTTGTGAATTTAACATTTTAACCACATTCTTTATTTTATTCTCCTCCTAGCTCCTTAATCACCAAATCTGCGACCTCCCGCAACCTCCCTTAACATTTGAAGCCTTTATCAAGATAGATTCACCATTCAGCCACCACCTCCACCTGTTCCTCCTCCTCCATCAAGTATTCCAATCTTGAAAGGCTTTAGGTTCTAGGTCAAAGTAATGGCAGCACTGTCTATAAGGTCAAACACAAGCACAATCCCCGAATCCACACCCTTAAAATCGTGCACACTGATAATTGCCCTATCGTGAGGAGCCAAGTTTTCTAGGATATGAAGATCCTCTGCCGCACCAATTCCTGCTTTGTCATTCACTACCACAATTCTCATGAAGTCCTTGGATGGCGGCTCTCCGGACTTCCTCGTCCATAAAGTGGGTACCCTTTCAAGGATGGAGCTTGCCCACTTTGCCTGACAATTTCTCATGGGTCTCTCTTATTTGCACATCCGCAAAAACATTCACTGCAATGTTAAACCCTTTAATTTCCTAACCAACAAGAAGATGGAAGTCAAAATCGTGGATTTTGGGCAACTTTGATTTGCGTGATTTGCTTCTATGAACCATCAAGTTTGCAGGTTGATGCCTCAAATGAGTTATGGAGCTTTGTTTATTGTTTCCTGCGGAAGGAATTAAATGTTAGAGGTGACCTATTTGAATTGTTTTAAACCAAGTTGATCTATTTTGTTAATTTTAAAAAGATAATGAGAATTTTTATAATATTTCAAAGCCGAGTGAATGAATTGAGTCATTTAGATAACGTCATTGGTTTATTCAACCATTTTGAACAATGTTAGTAGTTTGTTTGGCCAAAAAAATATCAATGGCCCAATCGAGCAGGTTCTAAAATGTCAGTGATTCATTTGTTATTTTTGTCCCATTCAAACTATCATTCCAGTGTTCAATTTTTTTTTTCTACTTTTCTTATTAACTTGCAGAAAAAAGTGAATACTAGAAGTAAAAATAATACACAATTTTTTTTCATCTTTCTTAATTTTCATGCCAAATTCAAAATATTTCAAAAATTTGGGAAATAGGTGTATAACATTTCTTGTGCCATTATTTTTGTAAAGATTTTAAATAATAAAAATTTGAGATGAAAATTTAGAAAATGTGATGAGGAATAGGAAGGGGGAGAGGCCGACCTTCGACCTCGTGGGTCCTAAGTGTGCAATTGCTGGTATAGGAGATACATGTTTTGTGGCCAGACAAAAAGCTGATGACCGAAACTGAAAAAGGTTCTACCTCAAATTTCAATCAGCGGCTCACCCTTTCCCTTTCTCTCTTCCAGTTTCGCAGGTTTCCCCCCTCCAAGTCCCAAACCCCTGTTTTATAATTTGTAATACCAATTATTATTTGGCTATAGAAAGGCAAAAGTGCACCAACAACCCCACAACTTATATGAAATAGACAAGTTAACCCCTAAACTTGAAATTAATTATGCAAAGCCCTCAAACTTGTGAAAATAGGGCACCTTAGTCCATTTTGAGCCACATCAGCCATCCTTCACTGAGTTAAACTGCACTATTGGCCCTTTGACTCATTTTGTTGTTTAATTTTCTTTCTAAATATCTTATACTTATAATTTAGTCACTTAAATTGATGTTTACTTTATTTTATAGTATAAAATATCCATCTTAATTTTTTAATTTTTTATCAGTTTATTTCCATAAAAAAAATTGGGTGCTTTGTTTTTATATATTTTTAATACAAAATATATTTTTTTAATACTTGGTGCTTTATTTTTCATGTATTTTTTATAAATTGACAATTTGAACAATAGTCACTTTATATAGGAATGATACATAATAATATATTAAAATAAAAATAAAAAAATGGCCCATTACACTTTAACATATCCTAGAATCATCATCATAATCATCATCATTATTATTATTATTATGCAAAAGCATGTGTTCATTTATGATTTTATCCTTTTTAATCAAGAGAATGCAAAAACTTTATTAGAAAAGAAATTCTTTTTAAAGAAATTCTCAAGTGACAATAAAAAGATGATGTATTAACCTTTAAATAATATTAACTTCACATAAAAAGATTAAAAATGAAAATAATCATCTAAAAAATTGTCCAAATCTTGCCCTACATAGATCTTAGATGACAAATCAATTACTTATAGCAAAAGCTAAACAAAAAAATGTAAGAATGCACCGAGAACATTAACAAAAGTAATATTTGTTCAAATATTTTATTGAGAACACTGACGGTGAAATGCAAAGAAATGAAACAATTAGGAAAAAAAAATTTGTAAATTTTTTTCATAAATTGCATACAAAAATCTTTTTTAAATTCAATGTATCAATATATGATTTGATGAATGGATAGCTAGTTATTAGATATAGAGAAAAAAAAAGGGACCTCTAATATTTTTATATCTATGTTGCTTGTTTTTTATATTTTATTGCAAATAAACTAGTGTTTCACTGAAAATAGTATTTTTTTGTTGCATAAAAAACATGACTTGATGCATTTTTTTATTGCAAAAATATACTACCTATAGATTGCATTGATCATGTACTCTATGTAAAGGGAAAATTTGTTTATGAATAGTCATATTATTTAATTAAAAAACTAATATATTTTGTATTAAAAATATATGAAAAACAAGCACTCGAGTTTTTTATGGATATAAACCGATAAAAAATTAAAAATATTAAGATGGATATTTTATACTATGAAATAAAGTAAACATCAACTTAAGCGACTAAATTATAAGTATAAGATATGTAAAAGAAAATAGAACAACTAAATGAGTCTAAGAGCCAATTGTGTAGTTCAGCCTATGGAACTATGGAAGGATGGCCGATGTAGCACAAAATAGACTGAGTTGCCCTATTTTCATAAGTTTGAGGACTTCTCTTCACGGAATCCAAGTTCAGGGACTAACTCATCCGTTTCGTGTAAGTTGGGGGGTTGTTGGCAAGCTTTGGCCCTATAGAAATGTTAAAAGTATAATTATGCATACGAAAAAATCTACAAAAAATAAAGTGCAGATAGTAACTAATTTTTTTACGCGGAGTTATTACAAAGAGAGATGAGTTAATATAAATTTTACAACAAATGTGACTTTCTTTACTTTAGAAGAAAGTTGATAAACTAGGAGATTGGGCAATTATACCAGCCTCCCAAGTTCAATAAAGATCAAATTGTATACATAGATTATTTATAAACCCTCCCCAAAATGCATTCCAAAATACAATAGCTTACAATTTTTTTTTTCCTTTTCCTACTCTTTTTATGTTCACATTAAAAATTCTTAAATTTTCTTTGCAACCCCCAGATGGATAGAGTATTGTCCTTACATAACCCAAGCCTGGGCTCAAAACATCTCATTTCCTTTATTCCTTAACCTTAATGCTTGGTAGTGTTACTGATTCTGACTATCAAAAAAATTTAAATTAATGCATCTTAAAATGCATATAAGTTTTTAAAATTAGAATATGTAATGGTTGTAACTTGCAATGCACATATTTGCTACATATAATACGGGAAAATCCAATCAAACCTAAAAAGACGAGGCCAGCTAACACCCACTGTACCATAAAAAAAAAAATAATTCCCGCCAAATCACACGGCTATAATCAACTCTGAGCACCATCAAGCCTCTGATCAATAGCCACGTGTCTGCTTTATTAGCGTCTACTTTCACTTCTCTGCCTTTTCTTCCTACTCTCGCTTTAGCTTTTGCTCGGCCCCCACAAGTCCCGACCTTTTCCCCCTCCCTCCGCTCTGTTTCCTCGCAGCAGAAAATCCTCCTCCCTCCTCCGCCTATATAAACCCTCGGCCTCCCCAGTTCTCCGTTCGTGCCAATTCAGTTACCCATCTCACATTTCAGAAGTTTTCTTGATCAGTAAACAAACATCTGAGACCTGTAATCTCCTTGTCTGAAGATTTTCCAGTGATTAATCTGTGAAGATGAAGAACAGAGCATCTGGGTTCTTGAAGCAGGTGATCTCGATCCTGACATCAATGGCGAAGGCCAAAAGCCTGGCCCTCAAGACCCGAACCCGAAGCCTGAAGACCAGGTTCGCCATCTTCTCCCTCCTCCGCAACAGGAAGCTCCTCATCACCTCCATCTCTCAGAAGCTCAACGCTCTAATGGGCCAGCCGGCGAACAAGGAAGATGACGAGGACGAGGGTGAGCAGAGCAAGGCCATCGTCCGCTACAGCCAGAGCACCCCAATGTCGCCGCTTGTGGAACAACCACGGTCGGAATTCGGGCTGGGCGACGATGAGGAGGAGGAGAAGTACCCGGATTTGACGCACTCGCTGTTCGATTCGGGGGACTTCGAGGACCCCGGCGGTTCGGTGATAGAGTTGGTGAAGAACTCGAAGGAGGACAATGGGGAGGAGTTCAAGCTGGAGGACGAGATCGACCGAGTAGCGGATTTGTTCATCAAGAGGTTCCATCGCCAGATGCGGTTGCAGAAGCAGCTGTCGCTCAAGAATTACAAGGAAATGCTCGATAGGAGCACTTGAAATTAGATTCAAGTTTCGATTATTTTTTTTTGGAGACAGAGCCCTCTTTTTGCATGGCTCTGTACTTCTGTCCTGTTCTCTCAACCTAAGCTACTGCCTGACTTTTTCACTGGAGCTGCAGCTGCTCTGCGCTTGCTCTACCTTGTAGTAGATCTTTTGCTTCAGGTGTAAGAAACAATTAATAATTAATAATTACTACTAGTAAAAGAAAGTGTAATTGATTCATTACAAATTGTTTCCTTTCTTCTTCAGCTTGTTCAAGAAACCTGCCGTTGCTGCCAACAGTAACGGTGGCGGTCGTGACATCGCTTTTCGGTTCCCTCTCATATCTGATAGATTGCGGAGGTCTGGCTCTACAGGCACCTGCCATTGTTATCATATCTAGTTTGTTTTTGCTGCTCTGTCCAGATTTTCCATGGGTAATTTGTTATGTTTCTTGCTTCTTTCGCTTAGATCTAGTTTTAGAATAGGCTTTGTTCTGATTTGTTGTTTATGTTGATGTTCAAATTCGTTGTTCAGATCTCGTTCAACATTTGCAGGAATTGCAAATGAAATAGCAAACTTGGCTGAAGGAATAACAATTTGGACAAGAAGAGCAATGGAAGTATCGACCAACCGGACAATAATTTAACTTGTTCTCATTCTTACTTCTTTTGTATAGATCTGGTTTTAGAATTCATTCTTTCATTTGATTCTTTGTTTGTGTTTATGTTCAGATCTGTTGTTTAAATTTGTTCCAAATTCACGCGAATTGTATATCGGACAGCAAATTCGGTTCAGATAATAACAACATTTTGGATCAAAGGAACCACAATATTGACAAAATAAACAACAATTCTGAGGGGGACAATAACATTGATTAAAAGAATAGCAATATCAAGCAAAAATACAGAAATTGTAAATAGAACAATAAACTCAACTAAGTAAACAACGGTCCAAAGCAAATAACCAACAATATCATGCAAATGAGTAACAATATTGAAAACACAACTTTATCCATTAAAAGAACAATAATCTCAAGTTAGAGCAACAATATCAGCTAATTAAATAGCAAACCAGATAAAATGAACATCTTTGGTAAATATGATGACAAAATACTACTTTATATATACAAGTAAATAACATTTGTTCCATAGGATTTGCTGCCATTGTTCCTCACATATCAATTGTTGTTCCTTTATGCCATAAATGTTGTTTCGTATCATGCATATCAATTGTTGGTTTAGAAAAATTGTTGTTCATTCACAAACAATTATTGTTTCTTCCATAACAACTGTTATTTTCATATAATATTGTTCATTTCAATAAAAACATTGTTTCGTTCAATAAGATTTGTTGTTCTATAAAATGTTATTTGTTTCGTAAGATATATTGTTCTACTCTATATAAGCAAATGACATTTCTTCTCTTGGTCACATGATTATTATCCCCCACATACCAACTATTCTTTTTAGTAAGAAATATTTTCCTATTCATAAGAGTTTTGCTGTTCTGAAAAATATTATTTATTTCATAAGAAATAATGTTCTAAATGCTAGGGTTGTTTGTGGGGTGGATATGACCAGATTCTGGCAGAACCCACCTCGCATTGCTACCTTGATCGGGTTACACATTCTAATACCCAACCTTATCTGCATGAGTAAAAATCCAACATGTATAGAAAGTGGTTCAAATTGCTTCGGTATGATCGAGTTTTTTATTTATAGCAGGCAACATTTTAGTAATCATTTAAGTGCACATTTAACAACTCAAAAGGGATGAAAACAAAGCTCCAACTTTCCTGTGCTTTATGATGATGCAGAATAAAAATTACATGCATTTAAGTGCGTACTTTCTTCTTCAGAAAAAAAATGCAGTCTAACAAAAGAAAAAAAAATGAAAATAAACAATATTGCCAAGGTATGATGTAAAATGCTAAAAATAGGGCTTAAAAAAAACACAATCAATAACAGCAGGCTGCATTCTAACTTATCAATGGTATAAGGGGAAAAAGTTACAAATACACACATTAAAAAAAAAAAGAGAGAGAGAGATAATAATAGTATATGTGCACTTAAGACTTGTAAAAATGTGTTTGGTTGAACAAAACAAGCTAACAGCATAACCTTAAGATATAAACCCATAACGATTGCATGGGGAAAAATAACATCAAGAGCATCCACGGTACACATTTCTAAGTTCCTTCAGAATCTCCCTATATGAAATACTCATAGGTAAGTGTACATACGGCAAAATGACTGGCAATTTGGTATTTTCCTATTTTAATTTCATATAAAGATTAGCCATTAGCGAGAGATGTTGTACAAGAAAGAGAGGCGTGAGTTTTGAGTAGTGTTGTTGTTGTAAGGATGACATGTTCGAGATTGGAATTTAGAAATTTGAGATTAAAAGCTAGTCGGTGCGTGTTGACCGGGTTTTACAATTGGAACCCGAATGAAACCACATGTAAGACCATATTCTACTTTTCACTACCCAACTTGACATTAACTCTCTCAAAACTCACATTATCATTGGTTTGGTTCAATTCATTGCAATCAATTTTACGAGTTGCCTAGGTTGGATGAACACCCGTACCAAACATAATAAACAATCTTGTAATTTGTCGATTAGTAAGGTGGAAAGCATGCATAAGGTGTACAATGTAGTTAGTCATGAGCTTTTGCGTCCATATAAATTTGAATTCTCACCCTCTTACTAGTTATGCACTTACAAGTTGCTACAAAGCAGCGTGCCCAATATTTCAATTTATTTGGGGTCTTTTTATAATGCTTGAGCTTTTCTTATGTATAGATAACCAAGTTCATTAATTTTTTACTGTTGCAAAAATGGGTATAACCTGGTTTGGAGGTAAACGAAAAGAAGTAAAATACCAAGAAAATTAAAAAATACAAGGGGGAGTAAAAAGAGCTGATTGTTACCTAGGGTGGGAGATCACTTTCCTGTTGAATGACTTAACCGGCACATGGTCATCACGGTGATCCATCTTCGTTGATTATATGTGACTTTATTCTCTACTGGGGCTGTTACTATGTCCCAGAGTTTTAAATTTTGTACCGGATATCATACAGTTTTTTTAATGGTGTGGTATAATTTCAGGTACTGGTATTGTATCGGTGATACATTTCAGATGTACCGGTTTATGATAAACTATATATTTTAATAGTACAGTACAATTTTAGGTGCCGGTATCGTACCGGTGGTACATTTCAGATTTACCGGTTTATGATATATATATATATATAGTGTGTGTGTATGTGTGTGAAAATCACATGCATATTTAAATATAACATATCAAAATATATGATATACCAATATACTACAAATCCTAGATATCTCAGCTTCCAATTAAAATTCAACATAGAAATACAAAAAATTTTGCCATTTGTTAAAAAAACCAAATATAAAAGTAAATGATTCACCATGACCCTAGAAATTCAAATTGCTCAACCTTTGATCCTCTGGCTGGTTCTAACTTTCCATGGCTTGGAAACTTTATTTATCATTTTTGAAAAAAAAATAAAAAAAATTGAGCCTAACTTGACCATGATCCAATGGCAAAAAATGAGTTTTTCTCTCTCCCCATCTCCTTCTCTCATTCGTGTTCTTATATCATCCATCTTTTCTCCCTCTCAGTTCTCGGACATCGCATCCGTTTCTCTCTCTTTGGCTTGCACGCTTACACCGTTCGCAACTTTCTCGCATTTCATCTCAAGGGCTTTCCAATTTCAACAAATTAGACACTTAATCAGTACTTTCCCAGCCCAGCTTCTTACAGACTCTCTTTCACTTGCGTCTCTGGTTGAACATGTGTAAAAAGAAGACAAATCAGCAGACAGTTTGTATGAAGGTGGAGCGGCGTACTAAGGGTCTCACACCGAATATGAAGTCGACTCTTCCGTCTCTCAAACTCCTCTCCTAAAGCACGTACCACTTGGGAACCAGCATAGAGCGAGACGCTGACACGCCCGAGATGCCGAAAAAGACTGATATACATCGATACATAGGGCTAGACAATACCGACGCATTTTGTTTCGTTTTGCCTCCTATACCGGAATATACCGGCTGTACTGACTGGTACGGTACGAAATTAAAAAACATTGCTATGTCCACTGAAGATTTGAAAGGGCCTAAAGCCACAAATAACCCTTGAACTTTGATAACTCGTACACATAACCCCTTGGACTTTGACTTGGGCCGACTCACCCCTCTAACTTTTCCAAGTGGAACACTTAAAACCCTCGAGTGATGGAAAAAATGCATGTGTGAGCACTTGATCTATTTCCATTATGGATTGATGTAATTGGTTTTATGATGATCGAAATGAAAGTCATAGAAAACTCAAAGGACCTCCGTTGCAATGTGGCCTTCAACAACTTCATCGGCCAAGGCGCAGCATCTAGGGGTGAGCATGGGTTGGGTAAACCTGAAACTCAACCCGGACTACCCCCATTGGGTTGGGTTGGATTGAGTAAAAATTGATCATGGTTTGCGGGTTGGTTTCACATATAGGAAAACCGACGGTTTTTGAGTTGGTTCTGGTTCCATATAGAACCAACCCGAGGTGGAACCGAACCCGAGATATATATATATATATAATTATATAATAAAAATCATAATATTACTAATATATCCATACACACACACACACACACACATTTCTTTGAAGTATTATGATGGTCATTTTGTGTTCTTATATTAAACTCTTAAACTGATGTTCCAAATTGAAACAGTATGGAAGTTCTGGGATCATTTATGAAATTTCTCCATATTCACTTAAATCACTTTGCTTTATAGACCCATCACTCCTAAGTCATTTTGCTTTCGATCTTTTATTCCAGACTACTCTGTACGACACAATTATGATATTTTTTCATTTATGAGTCATGCAAAATTAAAAATTCATGACATCAACATATTTTAGGTTTTGATACTGAAGAAGATGGTATTAAAGGCTCAATTTTTCATATTGAATGTCATACCAATATTGGAATTACTGGAAGGAAATAAATTAGTTGAGATGAAAGATGCCCCACAAGCAACTCTTTTGAGTCATTTTTGTAAGAACAACATTTTAAACTCTTTTGAATGTATCTAAGTACATATATTTAAATATTAATTTAATTGTATATTATGTTGAATATGTTATAAAATTGATTATGGATGTAAATTTATTGAATTTTAGTATTATTATAGATATATGGTATAAATCAAAAAACCCGAGAACCAGAACCAAGAAACCCAGAACCATGGTTCTAGTTCTGTTCGGTTCTTGGTTCTTGGGTTGGGTAGAAAAATTTTGAAACCGAAGTCATTTCAGGTTAATTCGGTTCCACCATAAAACCAAATCAACCCAACCCATACTTATCCTAGCAGCAACCATGGGCATGTCCGGTGATTTTAGCAGCTACCAAAACTAGGTCCACATACCAACTCTCTGATTCAGCTCCAATGACTCTGACACCAACAACCACAAGCTCTCTCTCTCTCTCTCTTGACTTACAGCAAGGACATCAACTCCGGCTTATAACCCTTCGCAAGCTATGACAAGAAAGCCAACGATGACAAGTCAGACAACGGAGCCAATTTCAAACAAAAACTTATTAATTGTGACGAATTTCATAAAGGATCCAGCTAAAAATTCATATGTGTAATTGATTACCAGTAAAACAAAGCAGAACAATGACTCGATTGATTGATAATACATTTGAAGCTTGGTCTAATTTTAATACTAATGGAAAGCAGGCTGATCAGCTTCCTCCAGTTGGATACGAACTTCGACCAACCTCCGGTGCACAATCTCAAGAAGCAAGCTCACGAAAAGCCCTTGCAACAGATCTCACAAGGAGGCTTGGAGGAGGCACGTGGAATCGGATGGGGCGACGCCGAGGTAGAGTTCTCCACCCCAGCAACAATGACAGTTTTAGCATCGGAAAGTCGGAGACTAGCGGTCTGGCCCTGGGTTTCGGCGGGCAGTTGACGATGGCACAAAGGATGATGGCAAAGATGGGGTGGAAGCACTGAAAGGAGAGGCAGGGTCTAGGTAAGCAAGAACAAGGAATAACAACGCCGCTGATGGCCTGAAAGACAAATGGTGAGGGAGGTGGTGGGGATTTGGAACGATTTGCCAATGTGGCGGTCAATGATGGTGGCTTGGGAGACGGAGAAAGTGGGTTATTTGGGAATAAAGAAATGGTGGTTTACGAGAGAAAAACCAAATTTAGGTCCTTTGACTCTTTGAGTTTTTCGTGATTTTCGTTTCAGTCATCACACAACCAATTACAACAATTCTGTAACGGAAATAAATACCGTGCCTTATTTCCATCATTCGAGGGGCTTAAGTGTCCCACTTGACAAAGTTGAAGGGGCGAGTCAACCCGAGTGAAAGTCCAAGGGGTTATGTGTCTGAGTCACCAAAATTCAAGGGCTATTTATGGTTTTAGGCCATCTAAAAGTCAAGAGTCTGGCTGATTTGCAGGGGTAAGTTCTAGGCCAGGTTTTATGCATGGAACGCAGAGTAGAGAAAATAAAAGTGAAACCGCTCCTTGGCATGATTGGAGCTCCAAAGCAGCTGGTTAATTACTAGCAGTTGCACAATTACTTGGTTTCCCTCTAAATCAAGCCCTTTTTATGTTTGCCTGCATTACATATACATGCTCCTCTTCTGCACTCGATTCATTCAATTTAACTCATTTTTCATCTCTTCATCTTCCATTAATTTTGCAAAGCCATTGTCTCGAATCACTCTGGTAAGCGTCGAGTCAATGGCAAAGGTTGCAATAAGGGCCGGAACAGACTCATCACTGATCTCTGCCCGGTATAGTTGACGTATGGGGGAATGCTACAGCACGGCGAGATAACTCGGCATAAGCCTGCAAGGGAACTTTCTCCCTGCGTTTCAAAAATTTGATGTAAACTATATGCAGGAATGCAGAAGAAAAGGGTAAATTCTCAAGCTACCTAGCTATTTCCCTTCTTTGCCATAGGAAGCGCTCATCATTACCTGCTAATGGTTCCAGGAAAAAAGCAACATAACTGAGCATTAGCAGGTGTTGAGAACTTACTTTGCTTCTTTTAAGGAACCATTTATTTTGTCTTGGGACTTATTCTGTGATCATAAGTTTGATTCTTACTATGCAAGTGGAATGTTCGGATGTAAATGTAGGTGCAGGGTGGACGATTTCAATACAGGCAATGGACCAGTTAAGATTAGATTTGAAATCTGAAACTTGTAAACCCTGCAAAGAATCACAAATTGCTCAAGCCACAGTGCAGCAAAGTTGGATGCCAATAATATGACCCCAAATTCTGCACAGAAACATTAGTGTCTAGGGTTCATACTTTAGAGAATACACCACAAGATTACAGAAAAAGAAAACAAGGGATCAATGTGCTCTTCAGCATGTTACATTTGCACAACTTCTTGTTATAGGTGCACTAAAGTACGTGTGTTGGACATACTAGACACAACAGAAGCCACCCCAACCACAATGAAATCATTGGTGTGACCAAATCAGAGGTTTGAAGCATTTAGAGCCATTACTTTGCATTGTTCATTCAAGGCCAATAGTTGAGCCTCTTTCTTGTCGAGAAGGGCAGTCAACCTTACATTCTCTTCCATGAGCTTGTGAACTTCAGCCTCTTTCTGTGTTTTCTCACCCTCAAGCTGTGTAGTCTTGGCAACTAGCCTGGTAAATGACAGGGTCTTAAGTATGTTACCGCAAGAAAAGGGGTGCAATGTATATACCATGAGACCTAGACGCATATCTCATAAAAACACCAAAGCTCGCCACAAAATTTATTCCCACGAACAACATAATGCAAAAAAGACTCAAATGATGCCCAGTACAAGAAGGAACATGAAAAGGTGTGCCAGGAAAGTTGATTTTGACTGAGGAACCCTGAAAAGAGACTAAAGTATAAGAGCTAAAACCTGGTACTGAAAATTATAACCATAAAATATGTTTGAAAGAAAGAAAGTTAAGATGTTAACTTTTCCTGTAAGGCAGGAGAAGAAGGCATGCATGAAAGTCAATGTTGCACCACAGATCACATAAAATAAATGCAATAAGCTTGGCTAGATTCTCTACTGTATGAGCAGAAATAGAAAATGAAGAAGCACCAGACAGAAATTAACATATACAAGGCTTACTAACAATACTGACCTTTCAAAAGCCCTCTCAATTGTTTGAAATTGCCTTTCTGATGACACAAGAGTTTCTCTTACGCTGAGGAGGCTGCTAACATAAGATTTCAGCGATTCAAAATCCTGCTTCACACGAGAAAGCTCCTCTTCATTTTCTGCAGCTTGCTGCTTCTGTCTAGAAGTTTCTTCTACCAAATCTTCAACTCTCTGCCTCATTTCATTTAGAATACTATTTGCGCCCAAAGCAAACTTTTCCATCTCTTCTAACTTCAAGGACATATTTTCTATTTGACTTGCCTTCTTTTCAAGTTCTTCATGTCTTAAATTTACCTTTTCCTTCTGAACCGCAGTTTCACATTCAGCTATTATCACCCTCCTAACAAGGCCTTTCATTACATCTATCACCATTTGCACAGAATTGAGCAACTCACCCATATATGCTTTATCTTCCTCATCTAAGGAACACTGTCTCCTAGTGATCTCAATCCATGAGTCATCATCTGGAATATCAAACAGAGAGAGATCAAGACTCCCAGAACAACCAGTTAATGGCAGACCATTTTTGTCCACAAGCCCCACGCCATCTAAATGTCTAATGCCACATGACGTGTGAGCCAAATCAAGAACAGCAATAACTCTTGCTTTTGTTTTCAAGTAGGTCAATAGCATTGAAGTAGTTCTCACTCTCCACCAGAGAACATCTAACTCCTTCTTCGTCTCCTCCTCAGACTTCTCCACAGAAGCTTTCACATCTAAAAATTTGGCAAGTAAAGCATCCACTTGTGACTGCCTTTGTTCCATCTCCTCCTTCCATGTATTATGAGCTGCACTTCGATCAGATGGCAGTGATGAGACCCCAACATCTTCCTCTGCTGCCATGCCCTTCTCTAAATTGTTAAACAGACCATTAATGAGTGAACAAAATTACTAAAAAACAACTAGAGAGGCGAGTGTATTTATTAGCTAAGAAAGAATTGGTTCCTAAAATATTTGTTGAGAAAGGAGCAATAGCATAGACACAGAGAAAAGTAAAGACACATCACTTGATCTTTGGTTACAGTTCCCTGATCAAAACTCAAAAGAAGTATGCTGGTTAAACCATCAAACTTATATGCCTCTCAAGTATGCTACCATTTGTTATGAACGCCATAAACTCTATGACATGTATAAACATGCAAATAAAGAACCATCAGATAGAGCAACTTTATTGATATTACTGTCCAACATCACCCAGAGGCTACAGGGCACTGCCTGCCATATTTGATTTAATTGCATACCAAAGTGAACGTCCAGGGAATTGCAATTCAAACAATTGCTAAACAATTCAATTAAGTAAACATGAAGCTGAATTGAGAAGTACTTGAAAGTCTCATAACATTTAGTCCCACTCCCAACCATAAACTATTGAAGCAAAGCACACATCCACAGTGATTCAAATTTACGGGTTGCTGCATAAGATGTGAAGGAATATGAAACTACAAGCATCAAAACTAGCCTTAGCGATTATTAGAGACTAGCCATACAATAATTCCATATTCCATAAGTCTCAAAACCATTCGTTTTCGATTTCTCCCAGCAACTTCTATACTATATAATCAAGAAGTACCAAAATTCAAACTCCAGTAGACACGATCTATTACTACCATTAACCAGAGAAAATACCATTACAAGAACTGACCGAGATCATTGCCGCGTTCAGCGGAGCTGCAATCGGTGCATCGTTGGGCCACATCTTCGAACTTGGGCTTCCCTGAAAGGGCGTCGTCACGGAAAGCCCTGAGATGCTGAATGGCGCTCTCAATGGTGGTGTTGGAGACTAACCGGCCGTCGGAATCCTCCCACGACGCCTTCCGGTGGGAGCCCTCATGCTTGATCAGTGTGCGAGAAGCCCTCACCTGGTCGCCGGACGACATCTTGCTCTGCTTCTTTTTCTAGTTGCGATACTGGTGCTTCCACTTGTCCTTCTCTGCCGCCCAATCCGCCGACGAGATCGAATCTTTCTTCCCTTACCGATACGGCGATACGACTCTTGTCATTTGAAGAGGAACAGAAGGGAAGTGAGGGTTCGATCAATTCTGCAGAAATAGCAACAAATGACACTAATGTTTGCTTACTCGAGCAAATATGCCACCATTGTTTCAGTTAGTGCTGATGTGCCACTGACGATTGACGAACCCATGCTCACTAATCTAAACGAAAGAAGTCTTACGTGTTCTTTCGTTGTCCCTAATGGCTGAGGCAAGCTCGCAGAGACATGGTTACAAGTTCTGAACTACAAGGCAAGACCCTACTATCTAGTCCTTGTTGCCAACATCTGCCTTTTGGTTTTAAACAGATAACCATTAATAATTAAAAATTTTTATTTTAAACCATTAATAATTAAAAAGTTCTGAACTACAAGGCAAGACCCTACTATCTAGTACTTTGTACTACAAAAGTACAAACCCTGAGTCTATTGTTCTCCCGAAGGAACAACATTGGCAAATGATGTAGACATCACTCAAGAAATGGTTCAGATATCTTGGGTCGCCCTCTTAAATTTGAGAACAAAAACGAAGAAGTTACAGGTTCACTGACTAGACTTGCTGCTTCTCTCTTTTGGCTTGGGTTAATTGCATCCATGGCCCCCAACATTTAATTATTATTTTATTTTGGACCCTAACCTCAATTTCTTGGAAGGAAAGTCCCTAACTCATTTAAGTGTTCCATTTTAGACCTTCCGTTAACTTAAGGTGTTAAGTTTGACAAACAAAAAAATAAAAATCTAGTTTTAATCTCTAAAAATTTTAATTTTGTTTTAAAAATCTTAAAATTTTCACATCTAACAATCGGACCACTGTCCCCACAACGAACTACACTCACATCCCTGTCTAGCCACCACCGTTCGTGAAAGTCACCAATGAATAGCTCGGTTCTTTAGTGTTAATGCCATAGAACAATAGCCATATGGTTTGAGTGCTTGATTCCGTATTGGTTGGTTGAATTTTTGACTTGAAATTGTTTTTTTTACCCGATGCTTCCAGCCTCCAACCACTAGTTGCCGCCCCAGATGCCATCGATGCTAACTATTTCTAGCATATCCTAGTTTCACTCCTCCATTGCTCCCATATACTATCAGCAAGGAAAGCCGAAGGGAGAATAGATCATGATTTGTTCATCATCATCTCGTCATCTCTCAAGTTGTCCAAGCACCGCCACGTCTCCTCAGTCATCCAAGCCACCAATCGCACTTTGTCTGACACCCCACCTTTGTCGGAATTAATCACAACCTATTTCCGTCCCCGCCACAATCAGCTCTCGGTTTGCCTCCATCCTTCACACCACTCGCCATTCACTCCTCTTAGAGGTAACCACATCACCACCCAGCCGAGCAATGTCGTCACCACTCCTGTCCCTCCATCGGTCGCACAAACTAAAGGAGAAGTTAGGAGGTCCGATTGGGAGCCGATTATTGTGATTGGCAGAGTTATTCGATTGAGGAGGAACATTGTTAATGGTCATGCAGAGTATGACAACTTCATCACCACGGTGGCGGCGCAGACGGGCATCGCTAGAGGGTGGCTGCCGAAGGAGGTGGAAATGAGGGTGGTGCAGCAAACGGGAAGAAGGAACAGTAGAGGAGATGAGCCATGATAATGTCAAATTGTTAGAAGAGAAAGTTTCTTGATTTCTGAGGCAAACAAAAACTTTTCAAGGGCTAAAACAAAAATTTAAATTTTTTTTTGTCCAATTTAACTCCTCAAATTAATGAAAATTCGAAAATGAAATACTTAAATAAGGTTATGAACTTTCCATAAAAGAAATTGAGGTTAGGGTATAAAATAGAATAATAATTAAAGATTTGGGGCCACGAACGCAATTAACCCATTTCAGCTTTCTAACACTTTATGAAGCTTGAATGAGTTTCCCATTCTTCATGTATTCCTTGAAAAATGTGTTAGGAATTGTACATTGATCCATGCTATCAAATTAATATACATTAGGATTAAATCACAAAAATAATAAAACACGGATATCTTGTTTGTAAACTTTCATAGATACAGAATCTCCAAAATTTTCACATAGGTAATCTTTCTTTCCACCTTGCAGGAAAAGTGATTTATATATACATGCTAGGATTTATGTCTCATTTCTCAGTTGAAATGCTCCCCAGGCTATGGCAACTGGTCCAGCACAAAATTCTCAAACTGGAATAGGGTATTTTCACACAAGAGGTCACCCACCCTACGACCTTTGGCTAGACATGCATTCTAGAGAATAGGCAATTGATGTAGTGTACTTAGCCTCTCTGATTAATGATTTTTTAGTGTTTATGAGGTTCTTGCTGACTATGCGTTATACCAGTTCAATGCGTGTTACCATTAAATGCAAATATAATTAACAATGATCATTGACTATGATTTTTTTTAATAAAAATCAAGCAACTGAGATTTTGATTTGAATTAAAATTAGGATCTAACTTTTATACAAATAAAGATTTTAGTAATTAACAATGGTATTTAGCCATTAACAAAAAAAAAAAAAGAGAAGCAAAAAATTAAAAAAATTGGAGGCAAAAAGTCAAGGCAAAGTTAATTTATTTTAACTTAAGTCCACTAATTCAAAATAACTTATTTTTATATTTCCATTTTTTTTACTTGAAACTAATTTCATTTGAAAATCAATACTATTTAGTGAAATAATTCATTGATTGTAAAATTTTTATAATACTATTAATTTTCATAAATTTTTCTTTTTTTAGGCATTTAAAAAAATTCATAGAGATTCAATAATATCATAAAAATTTTATTTCAAATGGATTATTATACCTATATAACATTGACTTTCAAATTAAATTGGTTATAAGCGAAAATATATAAAAATAAAAATAAGTCATTTTAGATTAAGTTAGCTTAAGTTAAAAAAAAATTGTCTCTAAGAGTTCAAACATAAAAAATTTAAGTACCAAGAGTTTAACTATTGACTTAGCAATGATTTAAAAAAAAGATTAAAAAAATGAAATTGGCTAAAGATTTATCAGTCCAAGTCATGTAAAAAACAGACAAGCCATAAAGATTAAAGTTTTATTTTAGAAGAGATAAATAATAAGGAGAAATTAATAAAAATAAGGCAAAGGGTCATATTTCAGAGCTAAAAAGTGGGGTTTAATGATTGATACATAAAAAAAAAAAGGCAACAAAAGAGGCCTTTAGACCAAGAGAGAAAATGAAAAGTCTCTAAGTATTAATAACAATTAACTTAATACGGATTAAAAAAAATAAAGAAAAAATGGTCAAAATCAAATGAACCCAAACTGTATCCAAAAATAGAGAAACTATAATTACTAAAGTTTTGTTATAAAAAATTATAATGAAAAAAGAGTCAAAAAAAAAAGTTAAACAAAGTCATAATGGTTGATTGAGAAAGAAAAAAGAAAAAAGAAAAAAGAAACAAGCCATGGTGACAAAGTTTTTTTTTTCTCAAAAGATAGTAAATAAAAAAAACAACAAAGAAAAGTTTGGAACTAAAAAAAGCAAATGAAAAAACTCTAATCATTAAGTTTGGGAACTAAAACAATAAACAGATAGAAATTATGGACTAAAATTAGTCAGAGCATATATGTAGGAATTGGAAATGTATTTAACTAAAATGAAACACGAAAGAAACTAGAATTAGGGAAGTAGCTATACAATCCCTAAAAAAAATGATTTCCTTTTGGAAAGGGACCAAGTTTCAAAGAAAGCGATCGCAACAAGAAAAAAGCAAAAAAATGTAATAAATAAATAAATAAATAAATAAAGAGCACTAAAAATAACTGTTCATTGAAGAGTGATCTTATTTTATATTTAGAATATAGTAGTAATTGTCATAAGGTAATAATTTGTCCAAGTTTAAAAACCAATTAAACTCTCAAACTTTAATAATCCTAAAAATATTATTTATGCTTTTCTTTAAATATATCGAGTAAGAACATTATTCATCATAACAATTAGTTACTTTCTAAAAAAAATTTGTGAAGTGACGATTAAATAACTACAATAATAAATTTCAAATAGCATTCTGAAAAAAAAAATAGTATTCCCTTTGTCCCAGATTCTTATAAATATTTGGATGTGATACAAAGATTAGGAAAAATGAAAATTTTATATGTTATTTTTATTTTTACCATTCAATTTTTACATGTACATTTAGAAAGATGGAAAAGATAAATATTGAAAATTTGAATGTTAACATTATAAAATAATTTACTAAATATTAAAATATTATAAAACAATCCAAAATAATAAATGTTGAAGAAAAATGTTGGATAAGGTAACAACCTATTCATTTGACTTTAAAACCGAATTAAGCCAACGAGTTAATGCGGCCTGGTCATGTTGACATGTTTGTGACATTGATGTAAGTAGAGGTGTAAACGTTAACCCAAACATAGAACCGAATCAAAAATTTTGGGCTTCACTTGAGTCACAAGGCAGGAATATGTTCATTTGGGCTGGTCTGATCCTATTCGAATTTAATACCTACAAAAGCAGGTTGGGTTGATTTAACTCAAAATAACTGAAGACTATCCAAATTTCTCGTAAGGCCTATATTGATTCCTATAACTTAGCCACTACCTGATCCTCTAATCATAGAATAACCCAACTAAACCCAACCCTAAGTCTCATATACTCCTAACTCTAAAACATAAGCTTCACATCGTCACTCTTTTTCTTCTACGAACCACAACAGACAACATTTTTATCTAACTCTCAGACCTTGTCAGCCCCAACTCTTATTTGATAGTGACGACCCTCGTCCTCAACTTCTTGCAGTGGCCTCTCCTCTATCTAGGTTATTTCGCTTCTCTCCTTTCACACCAACACAACCTTGGGGATTGCTATGAGCATGCAGCCTTTCATCAAAGCCAATTGACCATTAACTACAAACCTCATCCTTGGCTCCTCATGGCAGCCTTGCTCTCTCTCTTTCTCGCCAACATCTTGCCTTCTTTCCTCCACACCCATACATCATCAGGGCCCATTGTGAGCCTGTGACCTTTCCATCAAAACCAATCAGCCATCAATGGAGACGCTCATCCTTTGCGGCTTCACCTCACCTTTTTCCTAGCCTCTTACCTGTTGACATCTCACCTTCCTCACCCCACACATGGACTAGGCAACATTTGGGTGTTACCTTCTATCGAACCTAACTCGTCAATCTAAGCATGACCTATCTGCCTAGAATTTTCAATGTGGGCTAACATTAATTGTATGTTTTATTAAAATGGATTAAGATTAAATTGGTCAATTATAAAACAAATGAAGCCCATAAAGGTTATGATATAATTATTTGGGATAGCGACTCCAATTATATAACAAAATGTGGGTTATATTAGTGTGGGTCATAGAGTCCATGTGGCTATTAATGGGTAAACCCATGGGATTTTTATATAAATGAGTGCTAGGTCTCTTTTTTAACGAAATTTTATGATGAGCATAATGAAACTTTGCCCATTGAGAGTACTCTGGTTTAGAGATAAGGGAGAAGCCCCTAATGCGATTGCTCATTGTAATTTCCACTACGTATCATAATGGATTAAATTAGGTCAGATGTTCTTGTTCTTCACGTTTAATTTTTGTATTCTATGCTCTCATGTATGATCATGTTAAAGGTTAAAAAATTTAACATGTTGTATTAGAGCCTGTTACATGATTATAGGATATATGTTTAATTGGATTATGTCTGTCTTATCATGCAATTAGATTTTAATTTTCTATACCCAATACATATTTGTTTGCTATTGTTTCTAAATTTCTTTTTTTTTTTATTGGTTTGGTTAATAAAACAAAGAAAAGAGAATTAGAAACTTGTTAAAATAAATCGAATCTGTCAAGAAAGCAGGCGTCAGAGGAGAGTGATAGCATCGTATGGTGGCATCAAGCATCGCGATCGGGATTGTGTCTATTGCAGCCCATTCCGGCGATGCTTAGCTGTGGATTGTTGCACGTGGAGGCTTTGGAATGAGCGTCTGTTTTTTTTTCCTGCCACTGGGTATTAACAAAAAATAAAAACCGACGTTTTATATATACCTATGGATTTTGATTGGTTGAAACCGGCTTTTGTGCATTAACGGAAAAAAAAGAATGCTCGTGTTGAAAGTTACAGAAAACGTAAATCAGTTCCTGGACTTTCACAATGAACCCTGAAGCTACTGATTTCATACAGTGACCCCAAACCTTTAATTAAAGCCTCATTAAAAGTTATTTTCATGCAATAAAGGTTATATTCACTACAACTAAAAAGACATATATGAGCTAAATGTCTCATGAAGGTAAGGTTAAAGTGAATATGCATGATTAATATGTTTATAAATTGAAGTTAAGGGACATGTTATGAAGTTGCATAAAGTTAGTTTATAAAGCCTTGGATTGCAACTCAAATTATCCTAAACTTTTAAATAAAGCCATTTAAAGGATTTTTCATGCAATCAAGTTTATTTTCACCATAATCAATGAGATATATAAAGTTTCAATATCTCATAAGGGTTAATTAACTAATGAGATATATAAGGTCTCATATCTCATAAGAGTTAGTAAATTAATTATTGACATATATATAAGGTTTTGATATCTCATAAATGTTAATTAACTAATGAGATATATAATATCTCATATCTCATAAAATCTAGCTGATTAATCATTGGGATACATTTAAAATTTAGTATGTCGATATCATTATTATGGTGACTATGCATGATTAATCCATGTTCCTTTGAATAAAAAATTTTATTCCTTAAAGTTTTGATTAAGATGTAAATGACACAGCTTTCTATAATTGGAGAGAGATATTTTTAAAATTTATTTTTACATTAAGATTAGGCCATATAGTTGTTTCACTAAGCCCCGTATTTAAAAAAAAAATAATGCCATGGCATGTGAGGGGACACCAAAGTGGATTTGGTTAAATTGTAGTCACCAAAGTGGCCTATTTGCCAAGTTTGTGAGATTTCATTCTTGCATGATTATGGATGTTTCTGATTAAATGCCTAACTATTTAGTGCAAAGGTGTTGATTGTGCATGAGCTCTAAAGATGATACACATAAGACATATGGTTGAGATTTAACTAGTCTAAGCAATCTATACACCAAAATGTGGTAGATTTAGCTAGGATTGAAATAGATTCTTTGGATCGCTCTTATGTGTGAAGATTAGGATTGCATGCTATGTATTATGCCCAAAAGTGTTTCATAATGATGTGCCTGAGTTCTCGGTAAAGATGCTATTATGGCTTTTAGTATCAATGTCATCCTACATTCATTAGTCATAGCATCACTTGATCATTTGAATCATATTTCTTGCTCTTAGTTTGACCACATATGCAACTGATGCATGAAAATGTAGTAATTGGAAACCTGCTTAGTGCTCGTAAACTCATAACATCATTGTAAATCCTGGGTAATAAATGATCTATTTTTTCATGAATATGGATAAAATAGGTGATATAAGATTAAAATACTTAAATTGCCTTGTTTGTATTAAGTAATCACAAATAAGTATTAAGATAAATATGTTTAATTTATTGCTCCTACGATGTTTAAACTTTCAAAGGTCAAATTAAGTTGTAAATGGTCATGAACAAAAAATGTCAAGGTGCTTTGTTTAGAAGAAGGGGGATCATAAAAATTAAGAGTGTTTTAAGTGAAACTTGGTTAGAAAATTTGAGCATAAAATAACTCATTGGTTCTTTTTTTAAATGAATCCTTTGTGGCCATATATGGATCTAGGTGTCATGGTGTAAAAAAATTGATTGTTTTATACATTGTAAGGATTAATAAACAAGAAGATACCAAATAAAGGATTTAAAGCTCATAATTTGTATTGATATGGAGATGATGTAGGTCTCAAACAATATTTAATTTCTATTTGACTTTTATGTCATCTCGTATAGTAATAAACATATTATTACCAAAGTATCTATAATAAAAAAGTAGTTTTTCATGTTGTGACATAATGATTTGGTCACATCTCTAGGGAAGAGTAAGAATGGATGATAAATGATAACACCTTCTTTACTCTTGATAATGGCAACATAGAGATATGTAACCAAGATTAAGGAAAATAAGCTATTAGCTGCTTAGTCTTCTTAAAGGTCATTTATATTGACATTGATAAACCATGTTCGTACATAAAATGTAACCTTAAAAATTTGTTACATTTTATTAATGATTTATCCCATTATGATGTTGTTTTCTCAAATATGGATAACTCTGAGATTCTTGATCAATTCGAGATGCAAAAAATTTAAATTGAGAAATAATTTGGGATGAATGTCAATTTTTGAAATTTGACCATAAAATAAGTATTATGGCAAACATGGGGGAGAAATGAACCATAAAGTATATCTGCCAAATACTTTTCCCTAATGGAATAGTAATTTAGTTTACTATGCAAGTATATTTGAACAAAATTGTGTGGCTAAAAAGTGAAATCACACATTGATGAACATTATGTATATAAATTGTCATGACTACTATAAGTTAAGGCTATCAAGGGTCTTTTCAAATACCCTCATAAAGGACTCATATAATGGTATATGAGTAAATTTATCTTTGAGCTGTCGCTTATAACAAACCTAACTATGAGATACTTTTTGGATATTTGTATCTCATTGTGAATAAACTACATTCATGTTATGTTGATGATCTTTTATTGAATGTCTTTATTGATTTTAAAGGATTTTGATTTCTATGATAAATTAGAATATAGAATTGTGGAATCAAAGTAACTAAAGTTCTAAATTTGATCATTCTTAGACTATAGAAAGGAATGAGCATACCATTAAGTACACTTATACTCATACAGTAATTTGACTTTTAAACTAAAATTTGTGGTACTTTAATTAAGAAATAAGAACCTATACAACTATAAGTTGTAAAGGTATAAAGTTGGCACAAAAAGGTGGTTTTTTTTAGAAGTTTGAAAAGGTAAAAGAGCACGTTTACTCTTTTTATTATATGGTCTATTATGAGAATGATTAGACATATTTTCATGTCCAAATTCAGAAGTTACTTCTAGTTCTCATAAAAGTCTACATAGAATATAATGAAAGAACATGTGTGGTTTATGCAATGAACAAAAGAAAAAGAACTTATGGAGTTATTCAAGGTTGTAGTCTCAATTTTGTCATTTGGCTAGTGAAGACTAAAATGGTTCCCTAAGAGATTTTGATAGAAAGTCATTCGCTAATGAACGCATTTAGGAGAAATTAATATTGATTTGATTTTTCTTGTATTTTTAGAGTACATTTGAATTGATCTTGGTGCATGTAACTCATTTTTGTCCAAAGTTATAATAAAGAATTAAAATCTCATTTTGAGATGGGAACATAAAAAGAAGTCCACATAGATATAACCTTGAAGTTTAAGATAGCTTATAAAGAGAGTTTCCTACTATTGGTACCAAAAGATCCTTCATTTTGTGGATACTTGAACAAATAAATGTACATATCATAAGGTCAGTATGAGCTAACTTGTCATCTTTTGTATGGATGACATTTTACTTATAAAATATGGCTAGGATATGCTGCCTAAGGTTAAGTAGTTTTTGTCTTGATGCCTGAAATGAAAGGACCTTGGTGAAATATTATTTGTTCTTGGTATTTAGAAAGATCTCAAAATTTATTGGTATTTTTCTCTTAAGAAGCATACACAGATAGACATATCATAATATTTGGATATACTATAGGGTAAGTTTTGAGATGTGTTACTCACTAAGGGTAATAATTAAGTAAGGCATACGTTTCAAGAACTTATTGAAAACTGAAATAAATGCATTTGGAATGTTTTATATCTTAGTGTCATCAAGAAATTGTTGTATGCACAGTTGTACACTAGATTTGACATTATCTATGTAGCAGGCTTGTTGGAAAGGATTTTGATCCGATCCTGAGTATAGCCATTAAGTTGCTATAAGAAAGATTTTTTTAGATATTTCTATAGAATTATAGATTGTTATTAACATATGGAAATGTTAATGACCCTAAATTGATAATAATTTGATCATATGGCAATTGGAATATAGAAAAATCCAATTAGAGCATATATTTGTTTAAGCAGGTTATATGTTGTATAACATATTTTATCTCTTCTAAAAAAGCATGTTGAGCACATAAAGTTTGAGAAATACTTAAGGTGGTTGCATAATTTAGTTCATTTTATAATTTTTTTTGGTTGATTTCATTTACTAGACCTATATGATTGCTTAAATGATAATATAGATTTGGTGTCACTGAGGTCAAGCATTTGAGAGGTTTAAAGAATAAGAGAATGAAAAGTGATCTTGCAATAGAGCATGTTAAAATTGAGCATATATTAGTGAATCCTCTAATCGAGGACTTCACATTAATGTGATTAAAAGTTATATGACTCATATGGGTTGAGAGAAGTCCCACGGTGTACTTAATTAGTGGGGGTTTGTATGATTACTCTATTTGCCTGTTTTGATGTTTGAACACATCCTTATGGACGTATAAAGGTTTATATCATTTTGTAAAGACAATATTTTGCTCAGTCATAAGGTATGATATCTTTATTACGAAATGATATTGCATTGAGTATATGTATAAAGTCTTAAGATGAGCATCAATCTTAGGCAAAGACTTGGGGCATATTGTTTGTGGCCTTGTGATTGTATGTCTTGTGACACATAAAGGTTATTTAGAAATATTAAAGACATATAGGCTTAACTATAAGCCATAAAAGATTTTTTTTGTGTGCTTTATGCTGCATAAAGGAAAGAAATTAATAAGACCAATAAGTAAACAACAATGCAAAATAGATCATAAAGTGAGAATTGTTGTCACTTGCCAGTTGCCACACTATCACATTTAGTTCATGTTGATAAGGTGTATCGATGAGTGTAACCATGGAAGGTCCTGTGACATAAGTTGATATAGTTACTGCCACGATTCTCTATTGAGAACCTTGTTGGACAGAATGAAACTGGAGTTGTTTTATGAGCAATTTATTTTCAATACCGTGCGTATAAAGGTTTTAAAGGTCTTAATCCAAAACATGTTTTTAAAATCTTCCACAATTAATGTTACCTAAGTGGGAGAATGTTAGGAATTTTCAATGTGGACTAATATTAATTGTGTGTCTTATTAAAATGAATTAAGATTAAATTAATCAATTATAAGACATACGGAGCCCATAAAAGTTATGAAGTAATTATTTGGGCTAGTGACTCTAATTATATAACAAAATGTGTGTTATATTAGTGTGAGTCATATAGTCAACATGATTGTTAATAGGAGACTTTTATATAAAGGAGTACTAGGTCTCTCATTTACCCAAATTTCATGATGAGCATAATGGAACTTTGCCTATTAAGAGTACTATAGTCTAAGGATAAGGGAGAAACCTATAATGTAATTATTTGTTGTAATTTATGCTACGTATCGCTATAGATTAAATTAGGTGTAATTCATTTTTTGGGTGGACTATTAAGAATGTTCTGGTTTATGAATAAGGGAGAAGCCCCTAGTAAAATTAATTGTTATAATTTTTATTGCATATCACGACAGATTAAATCATGTTAGATATTTTTGTTCCATACATTTAATTCTTATTTTCCGTGCTCTCATGCATAATCCTGTTAGGAGTTAAGATAATTAACACCATCAATCCAAACTTTCACATCTAGATGTAAAAATATTGAATATCAAAACTTTTTAATTCACATCCTAGTTAGAGCACTCACAACCCGCAAACTAACCTAATCCGGATAACTCAATAAGCTAACGAAAGTGTTACGGTGAAATGAGATTTGGCGTCTCATAATAACATGCGTGGAATCGAGTCCGTAGTGACTCACACACACTTGCCATCCTCATCACTTATCAGACTCATTGCCCAAAATACCCACAATCATATCGAACCAAACCCATCCTTCAAGTTTCAACCTTTCTTTTTTCTTTTAATTTTTGTTTTTTTTTTCAAAGCCCTCTGAATTAGAACCGAGGACAATGCTGAGGATAGCAAAGACTTTAGTAGAATTTCGTACTAAATAATGCACTAAACAAATGATGAATAATTCAATTTCAAGTAAATTATGCACTTCATTTTGCCATTGACTATCAATAAATATAGGTAAAAATAGTTAAAAAAAATTCATTTTATAGTATTATGCTAAAACATAGTGGCAATTTCGTACCCTTAACTCAGCAAGCAGGAGCCACTATAAAACTCGCCTCTTTCTGATATAAACATAAAAATACACAAGAAATTGTGGCAGACCATTCGTGTATGAAATATCTGGTTTGTCTCAATAGCGTAACCTGCCTCTGATTCCTATACTGTTTTTCGTCTTCAAATTCTAGGGTTTGTTCCTCCTTCTGCCGCTTCAATCCGTGCCTTCGTAAAAAAGTCGTCTTTGAGGTGACTGTTGTTTCATTGTTTACCACCTCTTCCTACGATGAAATTTGATGTCAGCTTTGTTTGCTTTCTTGTTTGATCGGATTCATGGTTTTGTGTTTCTGGGTTTTCGTCAAAGGACCAGAGGAGGGCTTCGTTCGTAATCTGGGTTTTCGGGATTCGACTATTGATCTCGTAAAGTTCTGTTTTTATGTTTTACTATTGTTCTTTTCCTCTTGGTTCGATTTTGTTGTTATTGGATCTGACTCGAATAATTGCTTTCTCTATTTATTTATCTTATGTGCCCCAGTCTCGTCCTTCATGGTAAGTTGTAAAGAGGCAAACTCTTATGTAATCGTCACTTGTATCTTGTCAGAAATAATGAGATATGTTTAAAAACTTTTATTTGTCAGGTTATGCTTTACCATTCTGTGCTCCTGTTAGATTCATGTTAATGGCGATGCTAGGCAATTCTGCTTATTTGTCTCAGTGGACCTAAAGTTTGATGCTGTATAGATTTTTTCAGTTGGTCTCTTCAAGACTCATCTTGTGAAATATGCAGTTGTACATACCTGAATTTCTGGCGTCCAAAAGTTTTGTTTCTATATCTAGTTGAACCTGAAAAGCAATTCTTTTCTAAGTTTATGAAGGGACTTAAGGAACTTTAAAATTATGTAGTTTTGTTTCTTTAGTTTGGCCTTTTGCCACTTGGTTTTTGAATGGTATGTTAAAGCATCAGCTACATGCGGGTGCCATGAAACAATCAGAGTACTTGCTTTTTTTTCCAAAATCACCTTACATTACTATATGGAATACCAACCTTATGAACTCTGGATGAATTATAGTCTTTTCTATTTAAGAAAATAGATGGATTACTGACAAAGGTCGAATATCCTGGTACGCATTTATATGTTTGTATACACTAAGAGTTTGTAAGATATTAATATCGAGACCAGGAAAGCCAAACCCACCTTTTGCTGTTTTTGTTTACCTGTTTTATGTTTTTTGTGTTGGTTTTTTTGTTTCTGTTGATACTTGATAGTGATACTATTATTAGTTTATCTATTGGCTAAGATTTGTTGCCTGCTTGAAAGAGTGATCTTGGTTTTGTCGTTCTTTAGGCAAGACTGAATGACATAATGGAGTCCAAAGGTGGGAAGAAGAAGTCTAGTAGTAGTAGCAGTAAATCCTTTTTCTATGAAGCTCCACTAGGTTACAGCATTGAAGATGTTCGACCACATGGTGGAATTAAGAAATTCAGATCTGCTGCTTATTCCAACGTGAGTCTTGTTGTACATTTTTTTTTCCAGGTTGTATCACAACAGTCCCTATCTCTTTGAATAACATTATCGCATCTTTTCTCTGTGCAGTGCATCCGAAAGCCATCCTGATATTCCTAAAAGTGTGACATAATCCCAGAAGCTGTCTCTCTTGAATATCTTTTAGCTCGTGCCTTTCTTCTCTTCTTATTCAGTATTCTCCTTTCCTGCAAAGTCATTTGTTTTCTTTAAGCAAATATGGCCTTGACTGCTCCTGCAATTGGTTTCGAAGGCTTTGAAAAGAGACTAGAGATTTCATTTTCAAATCGTGGATTCTTGGTTGATGATGGAGGCAAGGGCCTCCGAGCTTTGTCCAGAATGCAATTGGATGAGATTCTTGCACCTGCTGAATGCACAATTGTGTCTTCACTCTCAAATGATCATGTTGACTCATATGTCCTCTCTGAATCAAGCCTCTTTGTTTTCCCTTACAAAATTATCATCAAGACTTGTGGGACCACAAAATTGCTTTCTTCAATTCCTGCTATTCTTGGGGTAGCCAATAGCCTTTCACTCTCTGCTTCCTCTGTGATTTACAGTCGTGGGAGTTTTATGTTTCCTTGGGTTCAGCTGTTTCCTCATCGTAGCTTTTCTGAGGAGGTAGCAGTGCTTGATAATTATTTTGGCAGGCTAGGCTTTGGTAGCAAGGCATGTGTAATGTCTGGCTCCAACCAGAACAGGAAATGGCATGTATACACCGCTTCTGCAGAAATGCGAAGGAACTCAAATCCTGTTTACACACTGGAAGTGTGCATGGCTGGTTTGGATAGGGGAAAAGCATCTGTCTTCTACAAAATGCAAGCAAGTTCAGCTGCTGCGATGACTGAGAGTTCTGGTATCAGGAAGATTCTACCACACTCTGAGATATGCGACTTTGCATTCAACCCTTGTGGTTACTCTATGAATGCAGTTGAAAAGGATGCAATCTCTACAATCCATGTAACTCCAGAGGATGGCTTCAGTTATGCAAGTTTTGAGGCAGCAGGTTATGATCTTGAAAGCATGAATTCGGCACTATTGGTCGAGAGAGTGTTGGCCTGCTTTAAACCAACTGAGTTCTCCATAGCTTTGCGTACTACTGCAATTGTTAGTGGACTTGAGCGCCAGATTCCTGCAGGCTTAAGTGGGTACTGCTGTGAAAGGAGGAGCTATGGATTGCTTGGGAAAGGTGGTCTGGTCATCTACACCACCTTTGCTAGAGCTGAAGCCTGTCTGCCTCCCAGATCAATTCTGAGATGCCACTTGACTGGGAATGAAAATGCCGAGGGATTGGAAGGACTCTGGCTTGCTCCCATTCATCTCAGTTCACTGTAGATGCTTGAACTTAGCTGAGGATGAGCTTTACGGTTCGTCTGGGCTGCTGTCCAGGTCCTGGGGACAATGAGCCATCAGAGAAATGGTGGTGCTGTTGAAGTGTTGCAGGAAGGTCAGATTGTTTAAGGATGTTGTTCAAGGTTGTTGCTTTTTCGTTTATGTTATTGTTAAATAGCAGTTTTCAGTTGCAATATGGACGCTTGAGGATGAGATTGGATGATGGCTTAATTTTGTTCTTCTGTAATGCTGTGGATTTAGTTTTGTGGTACTGGGATAAATTTTGTTGTGAAAATGCATCAAATATTTGCTTGACATAACCTGAAAGAGCAGAATAGTAGAGCACAGACGAGACGGCTGTTTTTACGTGATTATACAACAGTATTTCATATATTTGTACGAGGCAAAAACCCTAAAGAGACCACTAATGTTTGCACTTTGGCTCAATTATGTCACTCAACTATTATTTTGGCTAAAGATGCTACAGTGTCATCCAGTAATGTTGTTACTGAGTTGGTTTGATCATGATACTAATATTACTAAGTTGGTCCAATTCAACCATTGTCTTTAATAGGTTGAACAATATATTTATAGTATCTGTATTTTATATACTACCTTAAACTATAGGATTAAAATATCTCATTGTCTAGGTTACATTACAAATAAAAGTCAATGTTAACCATTGAGAATACTGACTGTCATAAAATTGGAGAACTCACAGCCAGTCGTCCTAAACGATTATCAACAACGCCATCATAATATTCTCCACTTAATCACCAACATTTTTTTAGCAAAACTTTTGTCTTGGATGAAGTGAATTAAAAAAATTTGACAACTGGACAAACTTAGTAACATCGGTGCTGAAATTGGCTAAAATTAAATTTAGATGGCACAATTGAGCTAGAGGGCAAATATTAGCCAATTTTTTTAGTATTTCTGGCTTTTATGACGTACGCCTGGTATAATACTTAACCCACTAATGGTATCTCCTATAATCCCTCTCTTATGAGTTTACGACATACTACACTAAAAATTACATTTTTTAAATTTAAAATATGGCACATTTAAAATTTTAAAATAGGAGAAAGAACGTATTAAGCCGACTAGTAAAAAAGATGACACTCATCTTTTTAGGGTTTACGGAATTCAATTTAGGGTTTTGGCGTTAGGGATTACAGATTTTGGCATAGTGTTTTTTGGTTTAGGGTTATAGGTTTTAAAGTTTAAGGGCTAGGAGATAAACAAACATTATAATACACAACTAATAAGCGATTTGAAGAAGTGATTGCTCAACACACATTATTGCTCACAAACAACGGGTTATAGAATGAGTTATTGTAGATTTGTACTTGATGTCATTGATGCAGACATCAACCTAAAAAATGTTATAGATGTATGTAGAATTTAGAGTTATAATCATGACTGGACTTAAGAGCTATAAATAAATGTGCTGTAAATAGATTTTACTTTCACACTAAAGAGTAAGAATCATTGATGGTAAAGATAACTGATGAGTTGTTCCAAGAAAAGATTGCTCTACACCTGCACCCTAAATCACAAAGGAAGACCCTACTCTTCTACAAGCCTCATTACATAGTTCAAAAGATGAAAAAAGATGTCGAGGATGATTAACGTATATTGTTGCATGAATGTCCTCATGTTGCAATCTTGCAATATCGGAAACTTAGCTCTACTAGGGTGTTTCCACGCTTGACAGTAGATATAGAAGCAATTACATAAAATAAAATTAGTTTTTATTTTTTTAGGTAATCTTTTTTATTTTTCATAGATAGTCTTGTTTAAGCCTCTAATGCCTGCTTGGTTCTTGCATTGCTTAAATATTGTTAGTTTGGTTTAGGCTTTATTCCATTTATTTGTTAATTTTGTACTCTAGATTTATTCTGGCTTACTTAGAAGGTTTGACTTGTTTCAATTTTCTTCATTTCATTCGGTGTTATAGGAATAAGTAACTTTTCTGTAACCAGTTTTATGTTCATGTTGTCTTTAGAGTCTTATGCCATAATTGGTTTGTAAGATGCGATTTGGCTTACTTTTAATTGTAATGAAGCATCGTTTGTCGGAAAAAAAAAATAGGATGAGCATAATTTATTTAGAAATATTTAGAAATACTCTCTCTCGGTCCCATATTTTTTACATCATATTTTTTTGGGGCAATCTCAAACTCTTTGCAATATTTATTTATTTTAATAAGTTTTATCAACCAAATGACAATTATGCCTTCATTTTACTTTAACTTTCGAACTCATTCAATTCTTCTCCTAAATCTCATCCGATTCTTTTCTTCCAAATCTCATTTGACTATTTCCAAATTTCATCTGATTGAGACATAAGAAGTTTTGATTACTCGATTTGAGTGATTAAAGGCATGGGTAAGCCTTGATTTTGATGGAATCATGGTCCTCCAGCATTGACCTGTCGCCTTCACCCTTTGCTCTAGTGTGATTTAGAATCAACGTTGCCACTGCTGCCACCATGTCCAACGCCATTGCTTCCTCCACTGTTGCCACCAACAGTTGCAATTTGCATTAGATTTGGCTAAATCACTATAGGAGAAATTCTGAAAAGCGATTGAAAAATAATAATTGAAAGTCAATTGCAAGTATTTTTAGTTGCCCTTCAATCACTTTTTGGTGGAGCTTACTTTTGGAGCAACTAAACCATTCAGTCATCACTTAAATAATTACTCATCAGTCGCTCTTTTGGTCAAAATTTTAAAATTCAGTCGTTGTATTTGAAAAATTAGTCCCTTATGTATGGTACAATTTTCTCTACTTCTTCACCGTGTTTCTTGCCACTTTCTCTCCACACCTTGCCAAGCGCCTGTGTAACTCTTTCTTTCTTCCATTTTTATTTTGCTTTGTTTCCTTATCCTTCAACATTCTCATATTTCATTCCTCATTGCCCTAGCCCAGCAAATCGGAGAAATGGGGAAGTAAAGCAAACCCATAAAGGTAGAGTGCTTTAGCAAAGAAAAACTAACTTTCATCCAAGTCACCTTCATCATCGATCATTACCTTTTCGACAATAACTTCATTGAGACCAGTTCCATGTTTGATCTTTAGTTTCTTCCCTCATCTCCAAATCCCCAGTAAAAGAGGTACTAATTGATTAAATCCATCTTTTTAATCTTCTTCATTCACTTGCTAGATTGTTTTGATTCCAATATTTTACTTGGGTTCACGCAGGTATTGAAGAGTTTGCCAAGTCTAAGAGCGATTTGGATGAGTAGATCTAGAATTTAAAAAAATGAAAAAAAGAAACCATCTTTAATCAACCAACCAGCACAGTGACCATTAAAGGAGTGATTGGACAATTCAGTAGCTCCTAGTAGTCGTTTGTTAATTGCTTTTAACTAGCGACTAAGTTTTGTGAAACTAAAAATTTTAGTTGCTCAGAGTGACTGAATGTGACTAGAAAGACAAGTCATTTTTTTTGCTTTTATGTTATAGTAAATAACATTGACAAAGACGGCGATTGAAGACAGGAATAAAGGCTGAAGGTAGGGATAAAGGCAAAAGGAAAAGATGAAAGCTAAGATGAAGAGGGGCCAAAGAATTGAAGGTGGCAATGGGGTGACATTAACATGAGCATATCTAAGGACAAAATTGGAAAATAAATGCAAAAAAACCCTCACCTAAAACCTCGTACAAAATGAAATGAATCAAACAATGCGGGATTGAGAAAGTATATAATAGTAAAGTTTATATGGATTAAATGAAAAAAAAATGGATAATGTAGAACACTAGCTGCATGCAACTCTCTACCTCTCTCTGAAAAATCTCTCTAACATTGGTCTAATTAGCCAAATCCAACTATTTTTCCGGCCGGCTTTGGCCATTCTTTTTTTAATTTTTATGTTATTTCTTCAAATAATTGACTTTATTAGTAGAGTTTTCTCCTTGCCTTTGTCAGATCTAGATTTCTTCTCTTTGACAGACGAAGCAAATGAGTTGCAAATTGAAGAAGCAGCAACAGAGAGTTCCACTAAAAGGAATCGTCCGATCTATTCTCTCATAGTGGATATGGAGTTAGTGTTTATTAGTCCAAGCATTATACTAGATTTGTGACCCTTATTTTTAAAGGGTTTTTTTCTGTTAATTTGTAGGTTTGAATACCTGGCATACTTGTGCATTGTCTACAATTTTTTTCTATGATACAGTATCTTAAGGACACTATGAACGATATAATTTGAGTTTATTTTCTTTGTGAAGTTTAGCATTTTGTATATTATTGGTAGATGCTGTATGGCCTACAAGTTAATGGAAAAGAACTTTAATAAAAAAAATTGAAAAAATGGAACTAGAAATAACCATTCAATCAATTAATTAAGCCTTAATCCTAATTAATTAAGTTATGCTACATTAATCCTAATTAATTAAGGTATGCTACATTAATCCGATGTCTTTATTTAATTCAGTTGGAAGGATGGAATTAAATACTGTGGTATATCGCTCACCTGCATGCGGTACAAATGTTTTTGCACTTTATTATTTTATCGCACTGTATACCATGGTATTTCACATACAGCTTACTTTTTGTGTACATTTTGTCTAATAAATTGCGGTATATAGCAAATACTGCGTGGTACATACTGCAATATTTTATTTTTCACGGATGTGTATAAGAATTTTTTTTTGTCATTTTACATCAAAATATCATAAATATATAAAATATTAAAATATAATTAGTGCATATATCATAAAATAAAAATTTACTTTTATTCTTTTAATTACTTTTATTTTTCAATTAACATTAAAATTTAATAATTATTTTGAGCCACCTAGAAACTCAATGTGATATTAAAAAATTTATTGTTATTATTAAAGTATTGTTTTTTCTCTTATATCAATAAATTAGTTTTTTTCCTGAATATTATTTAATTTTCTCCATATATAACATTTTTTTAATTTTTTTTATTAAATTTTTTTTATCATATATATTTTATTTATATTTAACAAATTATGATGAGAAAAGTTAGAATACATATAAAATGTGTAAAAAAAATTTATTGAATTTAAGTCTTCTTAAAATATTATTCTAACATTTATTTTTTTTTGTGAAAATAGTAACGGTATGTAGTGCGGTATACCATATGATATATGTTAAAAATTTGGGGTGCGGTATACTTAACGATAATGATATTTAACATCTTAGAAGCAAGCTCACTAAACAGGCAATGCAATTTTTCTCTTTTACTAAATTTTTCGAAATGAGTTTAGGCCTCTCATTACCTCTCACACATATACAAGTCTCTTGCACATCGATTCCTCTATTGGTCTCAGACTACTTGGGCAATTATTCCTAATTGTATCCTCAGTTGCCAATACTTTAACCATACTTTAAATTTATCAAATTATCCTCACTTAACCACAAACATCTGCGTTTCTGTAACATTCATTTTCGTCATATATTATTTTTCCACATATTCTAACAGTCAATGAATATAAAGAAAGGTAAAATTGAAACAAGGAGCAATAATTTATTGGAAATACCATGAAAAGAATGCGATTATGAAGTGTTCAAGGAACCTGAGGCAAGCCATTCCACTTGCATAGAGTGTTGCAATAACTTCCACAAGGCTACTAAGAGAAGGAAAATTTATATGCGAGAGACCATGACAGATACTCCCGATTCCAAAATTATTTGCAATATATTTTATTTTGTACAATTTTTAATTTTTGAAATATTTTTATATTCAGTAAATTATTTGCATATTTCCTTTTATGCTATTATTTAAAATTAAAATTTTCTATCTTTCTTGATTTATTGATTTATGCGTAAGAAGTGAAAAACAAACTAAAAACAACTTTTCCTTTTCCTTTTTCTTAATCTCATGTCAAACTAGTGTTGTAAGTAGAGGTGAAAAGAGGCCAGGCCTTTTTCAGGCTCGAATTGAGACTTTTCGAGCCGAGTGTTTTCGAGCTCGGGCTCGAGCCTTAAGGCATCCGGCCCTATAGGCTCACGGGCCTATTGGGCTCGAGTTCTTCAAGTCCAAAGCCTCCAAGTCCTAAGTCCTAAGTTCTAAGTCCTAACCCTTACAGCCAGAAGTTGCTGCCTTTCTCCCAACCAAGGACATGCCTCCAAGGATGTGGCTGACTGTTGACTAACTCTAACCCACCCATTCCACCGTCCAACCCAATCGGCGCCCACCACCAAGATCAATGCTGACAGGCGACAGCACAGTGACGGGAGCCAAATATCGGCGATGATCTCTGGTGTCGTTGCAAAGTTGAGCTCCAACAATTTGAGCCCGCGACGATAGCTTACCCCACTTGAGTCCGTGATTAAAACCGTGACGAGAGGCTCACGTTAGCGGTAGAAACTAAGCCCTGCTTGCTCATCTTTCATCTTGTTATTGGTAATTGCTTGTTGTTGCTTCATTTGATTTACAAATTTCATCTCTGAATGATGATGGCGATTCAAATGATGACCTCGATTTGAACAAATTCGATGGAGATGGGCACGAGATTGGGTGATGGTGAACTAACCTAGATGAGATGTTGTGGTTTGATAGCAGATTTGGCTGCACAGCTGATGTATCGTTGAAGAAGATGTCTCATTTATGATATTTACAAACATGGGGTAGATTTGAAAAGGATTAAAAAGTTTGGAATTGATTCCATCATTTTTTATTCTTTGGTTATCTAAGTAAAAAATTACACATTTAGTCCCCATCTTTCATTTAAATTATAGTTATGGTACTAAGGAATTATATATATTATTCGAGTCAGATGAGCTTTCGGGTCGAGCTCGAGCCTAAAAATTTTGGGCGCTCAAGCTCGAGTAGTGCCGAACAGTATAGGGGCCGAGCTTGAGCCCAATGGGCTTGGGCTCGGCACGGCCCATTTTCACCCTTGTAAGAGACGAACTGCACTAGTCAATTAATCAATTTGATTGCGAATTATTATCTTTGACAGTTTTGTTGTTGGCTCATTAGATATTCTGTCAAAACTGGTCAAAACCATTCAAAACCATTTAATCTATTGAATCATGAACTAAAATGACTTTTATTTATGAGGATGGGTAGTATGCATGATTTTTCTTTATAATGGCGGGTGAACTGGCAGTTGAACTGTAAACAATAAGCCCTTTTTTTTGTTTTTTATACTCAGAATCATTTACAATGTAGGGTATTAGAGAGTATTTAAAAAGTTAGGGGTTGAAGTGTTTGAGTTAGCAAAGTTAAGGGTGAATTGTGGATTTAGGTCTTTAATTAAGAATGATTATCATTACAATATAAGTTGGGGGATATTGCATGGGCCTTATGACCTCAACGCCGTTTTGCCATGTGCTTCGGAACACTTCCACGACATTGTGTTAAAGCCAAAAATTTCAACCAATTGGAACGGAGCATTACATCTCAGCCCAAGGACATAAGCTTTTGTTCCAAACTTTCTCCAAGGAATCAACTAACTTGCACGCCTCTAACTCTGAGGCTCTAACCCAATTTCATCGAAGTCTCAGTCTCTTTAAGATTCGCACCAGACAAACCTAAATGCTATACTGTAGCTAGCTTAGAGGTCCATGGTGGGCGAAGTAAGCTTTGTTACCTGCAGTTTCCAATTTGAAATACTTGAGCTGCTTTGGTTGGTGGACAAATGACGAGCCTATTTTCTCCAGAGCTCGAAGGGCATTTCATCCGAAGTATTTTTGCTGTCGTCTTGAAGGGTCAATGGAACAGTATCTTGAAACCCAGGATTGGAACAATCATCACTTCAAACGTCATCACCCAGGTTCTGTTTTGCCTTACTTCTTACGATCATGGCCCTTCTTTGTCGTGGGAGCTCTTTAAATGGATTGAGTCAGTGCCAGATTACAAGCACTCCTTGGAAGCTTCCTGGACAATGGTTCATATTCTCAGCAAGTACAAGCATTTCAGGACTGCACAGGACCTGCTCGAGAAAATTTCCCATAGAGAATTCCTGTCGTCGTCGCCCGTTTTGAATGCTTTGCTAGGTTTCCCTGAAGACCCTGAAGTCAATGCTCACGTGTTGAGCTGGCTTGTCATATCTTATGCAAAGTTGGGGAAGACCCAAGATGCTATTCAGGTGTTTGAGCAGATGAGAATCCATGGTCTTAAGCCCCATTTGCATGCTTGTACCGTGATTTTGAACTCTCTCGCGAAAGATAGGTTGACGGATATGGTGTGGAAAATTTACAAGAAGATGACCCTACTCGGGGTTGTGCCTAATATCCATGTCTACAACGTTTTGCTTCATGCTTGTTGCAAATCCGGGGATCCAGAGAAGGCAGAGAAAGTGTTGAGTGAAATGGAGTTAAAAGGTGTCTTTCCTGACCTTTTTACTTACAATACGTTGATAGCGTTATACTGCAAGAAGAGCATGCATTATGAGGCCTTGTCAGTTCAGGAAAGAATTGAAAGAGCAGGCCTTGATCCTGATATTTTTACATGTAATTCTCTTATTTATGGCTATTGTAGAGAAGGTAGAATGAGAGAGGCAGTACGGTTACTGAGGGAAACTAAAGGAGTTGTTCCTAACATCGTGACTTACACCACTTTGATTGATGGTTACTGTAGAGTGAATGACCTGGAAGAAGCTTTTAGATTGCTTAAGGTGATGGAGACCAATGGTTTAAATCCTGGGGTTGTTACCTATAATTCAATTATTCGCAAGCTATGTGAAGAAGGCAGAATAAGGGATGCAAATAAGCTATTGATTGAGATGAGTGAAAAGAATGTCAAGGCTGATAATGTCACCTGCAACACATTGATCAACGCCTATTGTAAGAATGGAGATATGAGGTCTGCTATGAAGGTGAAGGCAAAGTTGGTGGAGGCTGGATTGAAAATGGACAAGTTTACATTTAAGGCATTAATCCATGGGTTTTGCAGGGTGAAAGATATGGACACTGCCAAAGAGCTCTTGTTGGACATGCTTGATGCAGGTTTCTCTCCCAGTTATTGCACTTACTCTTGGCTTGTAGATGGATACTGCAAACAAGGGAAAGAGGATGTAATCTTAGAAATCCCAGCCGAGTTTGAGAGGAGAGGGTTGTGTGCAGATGTTGCAATGTACAGGGCACTCATAAGGAGGTTTTGCAGGCAAGGAAAAGTTGATTATGCTCAAAGGATTTTTGATCTTATGCTCGGAAAGAATATGTCAGGAGATAGTCTGATATACACTAGTCTGGCATTTGCTTACTGGAAAACAGGTAAGGTTAAGGTGGTGTCAGATATGCTTGATGAGATGTACAAAAGAAGGTTGATGGTGACTTTGAAGATCTATAAATGTCTTACTGCTTCTTATGCTGCTGAGGAAGATATCTTACACATGTTCTGGAATCATGTGTCTGAGAAAGGTTTGATTACCAAAAGTACTCTGAAGGATGCAGAACTGGGAAGTCTCAGATGAAGTTAAAGTTTTGACGGTGCATACTGTCAATGTTGGAAGTAAGGAACATTACAATGGCCAAGAAGCTGGTTGCACTAAAAGTATTTTCTTGACAATGAAAGCTCTGTTTGATATTAATGTCATCAATTAGCGTTAGAGTTTTGGAACATCTATCCAATGGTAGCTTTTAATTTTTAGCTTTAGTGATTTCATCTCTATTGTTGAGTAAATTATCAAAAACTCTAATGCTAATCACAAAAGCTGTTTCTAAACAGGGCTGAAATCTAGGAGCATCTCGTTGAAGGCACAATATCATTTGGGTGTTTGATAAAGCAATTCTTGTGCTCAGGATCTGAAACGTATTAATTCTTTCAGCCCAATGTACCCCGGGTTTGCCCTGCAGGTGAGTTGGTTTATTACGCTTATTGACTTGCTAAAGCTGTGAGCAAATTAGTTAGAATGCTAAGATTGCTCCATTCATTTATAGCAAAAACAGCCGGTCGCTTCCGTCGCTTTGCTGCACATGTAACATTAACAGAGTACAGAATCTACGAGGCTACTCACCGGATACAAGACGCAAATTAACGTAGAGAAGCCAACCACTTGCTACGACTGTTAGCGTTGAATCATCTTTCAACATCTTATTCTTCCCAGCGTAGGATGCTTCCTCTTCTATGTACTGTGGAATTACGATAAATGAGTAGTATATTTATGTTTAAACTATGATTTTTATTTGAAATAAATTTATAATTTAACATAAGTTATTATATATTACTTTTTTTTAATGATTTTTTACTTTCAATTGTAAATATACACATTCTTTTAAAAATATGCTTGATATTTAAAAGAAAGTCTAAAAAATTTAATATATCCATTCCCATATGACAAGTACTATCCAATCTCAATTACTCGCAGAGAGGGTTAGAGATTAGTTATGACATCTCTAGGTCCTGCAGACTTCATGAGCAAATCATTGCCAAAAAACTTTCATTGTTTATAGTGTCCAATGACAATCAAGTGGTAAAAATTTTTATTGTTGATAATGCTTCATGACAATCAAGTGGCATAAGGGCACATGCTTGTTCTAGATCGGAATTAATAATCCTCCTGTATTTTAACAGTGTATTTTCATTCCATAATGCTCTTAATCACTGGAAGCAAAGCTCTGAGGGTTGTTGGGTGCAAGCTTAGTTGCACTTACTGTTCTTTCTGATTATGCTCAGCTCTTTCAAGCAGTGCGAGGACTATTGATATTTAGCCCTCATATGTTTTAGCTCATTCAATAACTCTAAGCGTACTAAAAGCGTTTCCCTGCTATTCAGTGGTCATAATTCCTTTATTATTGCTATTCGGTTGTTCCAACTCATGCTTTGACAATACAGCCTTTACCTTAACTTATCTATTTTGTAATTTCTAATTCTAATTACCAATTACAACTAAAATCTTAAATAGAACAACGTTGACCTTCAATATTTTCTTAAATTCAAAGAAAATACATAAAAATATATAACAGTGACTTATTTTCCATAAAATTTTTCAAAAATGATATATGCAGAGATGTGTACAACTTCCTACCACTAGCACTAAATAAGGCCCTTCCATATTGCCATTGCAGCAACTTGCCATGGCATAACACTAAAAAATGACAAAAAAAAAAAAAAAGGTATGACAATCGATTAACTGGCTTGGGTGGTTGTGGGGTTGTGATAGAGTATATAAAATGAAAAAAATTATGATAAATAAACTGTAGAAAGTAGAAAATAAGTTGTAATTATTTTGATATGTTACTAAATAATTTATTATCAATTTTTTTAAATGTTATTGTAAAATGTTTGTGAAATAAAGTAAATCAATGACATTAAAAACAAAGAAGAGAAAAAGGAAACTCAAGTAACACAAAAAATTGTTTGAAGGAAAAAATATGAGCGTTAATGGAAACATGAAAATGGAGTTTATATATTAGCAGTAAGTACATTTGTTGGCAAAAGTACGTAAATGCAAATGAAAGGTGAGATGGTGTAATGGAAAAATGTTAGTAATGTTTAGAAGTCCTATAATTTTCCTACAATGTTCATCAATTTGTACCTACAACATTGATCAATACACAAAAGAGAATATACAACTTTCATCCTATTGGTGTGGAAGAGAAATACAAGGTGAAGTGAGGCCTGAAGGATCAAGAACGAAGGTCTCTGAGACATATTTAAGCCAATAATGGTCTTCTAAAATTTGGTATTTTTTTTTTTAATTTTGAAAAGTTAGAGAAAATAGGTTTTTACAAGGTGAAGTGGGGCCAAAAGGATTAAGGGCGTTTGATGGAAATGCCCTTGTTGGTAATGTACGCACAAATTTCGCATGTAAAAAATTACATCCTGAAATTAATTGTAGCACAAATTACAATATTAAAATTTAGAACAGAGATTTTGGGGGATCGACTCTCCAGCGTGCTTCTCACGTGCACAATCCTCTGATTAACACTTCGAGCTTTTGGTGGAGACACGAACGGCCTCTTAACAAACATGGACTCCGGATTTGTTTTGCACGAACACGAACCGAGGTCCTTGCCGCTTCTTTCGGTGTGAGATTTCTGTTATACTCCTTGGACTTGGGGGCTTCGGGCAATGTCCACCGCTTTCTTGCCGCTTTTCTTGGAGTTTGGCTTGACGCAGCACAGAAACAAATCTTTCACGTTCCTCACCGCTTCCGACGGATCTGGACTTGAACTTGATGTAGCGCTGTCCTGCATTCTTCGCGTTTCTTGCCGCGTTCTTCAAATTTGGCCTTGAAACTGGGATTTGATCTTCTTTGGAGTTGATTTCTTCTTTCGCCAGGCATTTGTGCTTGATCGGCTTGAAGAACAAGAGAAAACTTATTGTAGAGAGATTTTCCTTCCTCTCTAAGTTTTTGCCTCTCCAATTTCTTCTCCATATTTTTTCTCTCTTCTTTTCCTTTGGCTTTGGGGACCTATTTATAGGTGTAGAAAGGAAGTTGTTTGGTTTAAGAGAACCACATGTGCTAATTATCATGTAATTATCTCTTGTATTTTTTTTAAGAGAAAATAAATATGATAATTATCTTTCATTAATTATCCAATTTATTTAATTTAAAAGGATAATTAATGGAGCATTCTAGAATGTTCAAGAATATTTGAGCAAAATCATGGGTTTTAATCATTTTGGATTTTAAGGCCCAATTTGCCAAAAGTGGACTTTGGCCAAAATGGCATAATGAGTCTTCATTCGGGGCCTCCAGTTGTGTGCTTTTGGGCTCCCAAAATTTAGGTTTCTTAAATTCGTGATTTCCAAAATTGATGGACTTTTGAATTTTGGACATCAATTTAGAAATGAGCTAGACAATTTAAATTGGGTTTAATATATTTCAACCTAATTAAATTTTGATGTCTACAGGTAAGTAATCACTTTTTACAAGGTGAAATCGCTTTTTATAGAAACTAAATCACCTTTGTATTTGATTAAGTTGCTTTTTGTTGACATGGTCTTTTGAGGTTTTAAAAGTGAGAAATACAATGAACAAAATGTGAAAAATATGATAAAGAAGTGATACAGTAGATGAACATGCAATTGAAATGTCAGGGAGGGGACATATTGTTGTGCTAAAAAATTCATTTAGATTTGGGAAAATAGTGTTTAGTTTTGGTAAAAAAAACATTTTGGAATTAGGCAAAGTGTTTAAGGCTTAGTTTGGTATAATTTAACTTGCCCAAATTAACTTCTTTTTGGACCTTGGTAGTCCTTAATATGAACCCAACCTTATTTGCTCTCAAAGTTGCCAAATATTACAAAGTACAATAGTGGCCTAACCTGTTTTGCATGACTTGAATGGGCAAAACAGTAATTTTTTTTGCAGCTTAAGAGCCCTTTTAAATGGGTCAAAACACACAATCCCCCTAATCCTCGTGTTTCGCAAAAAACAAGAAGAAAAACACTTTAACTCTCCCTATTTAACTCTAGCCGAGCTGTCTTTAAATTTTTGAAAATGTGATAAGTGTGCAGGAAAAGTGTTTAGGTTGTGTTTTTCCCTTTCCCAACTTATGGAAATAGACTAGTTTTCATTTCCTCAATTTTCAATAGCATGATGTCTTCTCAAATGGCCCATTGGCTTCGAAAATGGATTTTGTTTAGCGGCTAAGATATTTTTTTTTATCACTTTTCATACAATCTCATTTGGTCCATGGGGATTTCCATACTGCCACTGCGGCATTTTCCGCAGCACTTCTAGCCAAGAAATGATACAAAACAATCACATTTGAAACATACCGATAATTGCTTCAATAAGTTTGTAAGTGTTTATAGGACAATAAAATTGTTTTTCATCCGTCTTTCCTTCATTCTGCTATACTTCCTAAAAAATTGTATTTTAATGTGAAATGTTATTGTTGGGTAATTATGTTGGGAATTAATAATTTTCTCAATTTAATAAGGATTAAAAATTTTATTTGATGGTAGATAATCAATAGCATTGAAGAGAAGGATGATAAACAAAAGAAATTAATGAAAAAAATTACTACTATAAACAACGTAAATAGATGTTGGAAGGGAAAAAATGATTTCATAGTTAATGTAAATATATGATAGGTAACGTAAAGATTGAGAGTTAATATAAAGATATTGGATTTAAGGGAGAGGAGTAATTAGAATAAGGGTTGATAGAGTTAATGTATTAGTACTATGATTTGAAGTAAGTAGATTGGTTGGTAAATATAAATAAATGCAAATGCATTAGTGGAGAAATGTTAGTTGTGTTTAGAATTCCTTCATCAATTAGTTCCTACAACATTGATCATCACATGAAGAAAAATGAAGAAATTTGATCATCTTGGTGTAGAAAATGAATATGGGTTACAATTAGCCTTGAAGGATCAAGGCTGTGAGAGTATTGCAGGTTAGTGGTATTGTTGTTTATAATCTGTTTACTAAATTTTGTAGGAGTTAGGAGAAGATAGTTTGGTAAAAGATGGCTAATTGAAATGCTTTTGTTAGCTCCATTTTACTTTTCGAGTTACCAATGAGCTTTTCATAATTACTAAATTGCGTTTGTGATTACTAAATCATGTTTGAGTTTGACAAAGTCACTTGATGATAATATAGATTTTTGTGTGATGAAAGTATAAAAAGCGATAAACAAGTTTCGAAGAACATTATATAAAAGCGATAAAGTGGATAAAGTTGTGTTTTTCAGTGTCAGAAAAGCACTATTATTGTGCGTGTGAAAAAAAGTTAATTTTGGCTTAAAGCATGTATATTATGTAGAAAAGCATTTATAATTCAAAATAGATGTTTGGATACTAATAAAAGGCTTTAAAGGTGTTAAAAAAATGTTGACGATGCAAAAGAAAAAAAAAACATTGGAACAATCAAATAGAGTTAAAGCAATGGACAAACACCCTAACATAATCGTGGTACCAAACTTGTTACTAATCCTGGATAGGATCTGTTAGCGAAAAAGGGGGAAACTTTAGTGGCAAACCCTTAGAAATCGATCACTATTGCATGAAAAGCACTGATTTTTCCTATCGCTCCATTAGCCCACCATCCCTGATGTTTGCAATTAAAAGCGTGGGTGTCCCACACCGCTATACCTTGATGTCCAGCACTATTGCCCTGTCCAACCTACCTGTTCATTTGTTGCCAATTTCTGAAAGAGAATCGAATGAGATTGGGTAGTCCAACGTACAATTTCCAATGTTCAGAGTCCATTTTCTAAATTTTGGTAGCCTCATCACACTATCCCTGATGATTTCAGCCTAGGTCCAACACCTGTCAATTGCGGCTTGTGTCGGGGCCTAATGATGAACTAGTGACCCCTTTAAAAGTGAATCAGTGCTCAATGGTTCACTTTTAGGGGGCCAATTCACTTTTAGGGGGTCACTGATTTACTTTCAAGGGTATGATGGTAAATCAGTTACTCTCTAGTTCACATTTAGGAAAGCCACTACTAGTTCACTTTTAGGGGTCTAATGGTGAACCAGTAACCTCGTAAAATTGGACCACCGAAAATTGAATTTTAGGAGGTCACTGGTTCACTTGTATGAGTTTGATAGCGGACTGATAACCCCTTAAATGTTAACTAGTGATGACCAGTTAATGTTCACATTTAAGGAGGTCAATGGTTTATTTTCAGAAGCCTGACGGTGAACCATTAACTCCCTAAAAGTAAATCAGTGAGGACGGATTAACATTTAAAGGGTCACTTATTCACATTCAGGGGCCTGATAGTGAATCAGTTCATTTTAAGAGAATTAGGACTCAATTAGAAACTTTATAAGCTTTTAGGACTGATTTGACAAAATACTAAAAGTTTTAGGATTAAAAGTGTTATTTCACTCCAAATGGATGTTGGCAGTGTTTTTTTTTCTCTTGCGGAACACTTTTGTACTCACCTTAAATGTTTTTGTCCTCCTCCAAACACTTTTGTTTTCCCCTAAGTACTTTCTTCACCATAAATATCACCTTTTCACTTATGAAATTACTTTTCTACAACAAATGTTATTTCTTCACCTTTAACGCTTTTGTTCTTGCCTTAATATTTTTTTTGTAACACTTTTATTCTCCTCTAAACATTTTCTTAACCATAAATATTTTTTTTTATTTTGTGAAAACATTTTTTCACCAAACTAAACTCATTCTATATTTTTTCAATGACTTGACTTTTGTTATAGCTTTTTTACCTGCCTTCTGCAAATTGCTTTTCCTCGAAGTATAAACAGTTTACTATGCTTCATTTTTAGCTACCCTACTTTATGTTAATCAAAAAATCATTTGGTGAGATTAATGGGAGTATATTGAGGATTTATGCATAAGATTTATACCTACAGAATAAAACTAGGTCTTGAGAAAGATCAGTCACCCTCAGTGGTCGGTGAAGGCCAATTACAACAGCAGGCCATTTGGGCCAATGGTAGAATTGTCCTAGTTTGCTATGTGTTGACCAGAGCAAAATTAATGGACATTGACGATAATAAAAGGGCAAGCAGTCATAGCTATAGTGGAGGTAAGGAAAAGAGACAATAAAAGTTTAAAAACGGGAAAGATAATAGACGGGCTGATGGTCATAGCCAATAACGGACGAGACAGTGGTGTTAAGCTTAACCAAGAAAAGTTGCAAGGCTGATGAGGACAAACAAATGTCTTGGACAAGGACCAACCGATTATCGGTACGCTTTAGATGAAGTTGTTTTGTCATTTAGTAGTTAAAAGTGCTACAGCAACTTGCGTTGCGACAATATAGAATCCCTTTTGGTCTATATATCTTGTTACGAAGCTTCCAATAAGGCTATGTTGCACAACAGCAAAGCTCAGGGGCGCTCAAAAACAAACTTATGAACCCATTCATCGACAATGACACATCATTCAGGTTCAAACTGAAAAGTGACAGAATTTTCAATGCCCTGTATTTCTTTGTTGAAATGCCCCATTGAATTATTTGTCTCTTTCCACTCACCTTCTCTTTTTCCATTATCAACTCTATGTCTATAGAACTAAAGGTGCCCACAAATTTAATCATTTGTGGGATTGTTCCCATGTACATTTTACTAGGAATTATGGGTGACGATGATGGAGCAGTTGCCAGATCAAAGAAAGTAAGCGCGGATGTTGGGGACCCCAAGTTATAGCCTTCTACGCTCTAGTTAGTCCGGCTAGATATGGAGGCTAATGGGTCGAAGTTTATCTCATTGGAGGAGCTGGTTATGGTGCTGGAGAGCAGAAATAAGTGGGATCGAAGCTTTGATTCTTTTACCAGTTGTGCTTTGATTGGCCATCACTGCTGATGAGTGCTTCATTTTTTGGGCTTATGGGTCACCAGATTGATCCCTATCTTCACTAGCTTTATAGTGAGAAAAGTCATGGATGCTGCAATTTTTTCATTGCCGACAACAGAAGCTTAGGAAAAAATTGTTGTGTCCAGAAAAGTGATTTCACAAAATAAAAAGCGGTAAACCTAGTGGAAAAATTGTTTGCCTAAGAACAAAAGCTTTTAAAGAATATTAGGTTAATTGCATCCGTTGCCCATAACCTTTACTTATTGTCCTATTTTGAGCCCTACCCTTGATTTTTTACATAGAAAGTCCCTAATCTCGTTTAAGTGTTTCATTTTGGACATTTCGTTAACTTGCAAACTTAAGTTTGACGGAAAAAAAAGTTAAAAACTAACTTTAACCATTGAAAACTTTATTTTTGCCTTAAAAACCTTGAAAATTTTATATCAAACAATCGAACCACCGTCCTCACGACCTACCACATGCACATTCCCCTCCTGTAACCCTCATTCATGAAAGCCACCAATAGATGGCTCAGTTTTGCAGTGCTAAGATCGGAGAACAATAGCCCTATGATTTTAGGACTCGATTTCACGCTGGATTAGTTCAATTCTTTGTTCGAATCATATTTCAATTTATGAAATTTCATTGTGACCCGCCTCTTTTACCATTTTTTGTATCTCGTTGTAGCAGAAGTGCCAGGAGCTGCCAGTAGCAATGCCTCTGCCAGTTCCTTCCACTACCACTGCTGGGGCAGCAAGGCCCCACCCTCTGCGAGGTCTCCTTGCTCCAGATGTTCTCGTAGTCCCTCTACGTCATCCGCCTCTTCATTGTCGAGCACATCATTGATTCAATCCTACCGCAAAGGCCCCAATACCAGAACTCTTGCGAAGCGCTGATTCAATTGTTTATCTATCAACTCCACTATGACTGGTTATTGCCGTTCCAACCGATCCTCCACCATATTGCAATGGTTGCGCGATGCTGCCGGTGGATGCAAAATGCTATCAAACAACAATGAAAAGAGAGGGGTTTTACTCTCCGAAGGCCGCTATACACAAAGAAACCATTCATTTTCTTCAATATTGCACATACAACAATTAATTTCAGAATCAAAGTTAGGATTCATGAATAATTTCAAAAACCCAAATTTGTTTTGAATCGAAAATTCAACCAAACAACGTGAAATTAAGCCCTGAAACCATAGGGTTATTGTTCTTCGGCCTTAAAACTGCAAAACCGAGTCATCAATCAGTGACTTACATGAACGGTGGTAGCTAGAGAGGGACATGAATGTGGCGGATTGTGGGAACAATGGTTTGATTGTTAGATATGAAAGTTTCAAGAGTTCTAAGGCAAAAATAAAGTTTTCAGGGGTTAAAATTAGTTTTTAACTTTTTTTTTTGTCCAACTTAACACCTCAAGTTAATGGAAGGTCTAAAATGAAACACTTAAACGAGGTTAGGGACTTTCTATGTAAGAAATCGAGGTTAGTGTTCAAAATAGGACAATAATTAATGGTTAGGGGTCACGATGCAATTAACCCAGAGGATATTAAAAGTAATGGCCACCATCCATTTTTTGGGAAAATAATACTTTCAGGCCTAAAGGTTTTGGTATTTTGCCAAATTAGTTCTAAGACTTATCTAGTTTCTAATTGAGTCCTAATCCTCCTAAAATGAACTGATCCATATTTAGGCTCCTATTTGTGAATCGGTGACCCCTTAAATGTGAACCATTCCTCAATGGTATACATTCAGGGGATGGTTCACATTCAGGGGGTCATTGGTTCACAAGCAGTGGTTTTAATATGAACTAGTAAAGAATGGTTCACATTCAAGTAGTCACCAATTCACAAACGGAGGTTATTGGTTCACAAACAAGGGGCTTGAATGTGAATTACTGGCCCCCCAAATGAGAACTAATCTTGACTGATTCAAATTTAAACCACTAATTGTAAACCAACGACCCCTTAAATGTGAACTAATTTAAAACCTTCTAGATTGGTTCACATTCATGGGGCATTAGTTCATAATCAGGGGCTGGAATGTGAACCAATCTAGAAGGTTCTGATTGACACACAATTAGTAGAGTAACCATGTATTTCACAAACACTCCGGTGACTAAAGTCCCATCCATAGTTTTCTTCTTTTTAGAGCCTCGGGTTTACTGACAATACTAGAACATGACCTTATATATATTGTTTATCCTTATTTAAAAATTTAACTTCTAATTGCACAACTTTACTTGTCAACGAGTGTTGTGAAGTAACCTAAATTGTTTTACAGGACAAATAATATAAACCAGTCATATTAAACCGACCTAAACCACATTCTATATGGTTCTAGTTTTAATCAAGTTTAATGGTATGAGGTGTGGTTTGAGCTTTATATTAGGCAATTCGGTCACCTATGTGGTATAGTTCGGGTTTAGAGTAAACTCGGTCAAGCCCGCCCTATGAAAATCTTAGGTTCTAGGCCTGATTTGACAAAACACTAAAAATTTAGAATTGAAAATTTTATATCCCCTCAAATAGTTGGTGACAATTATTTCTTCATGTTTTTTTCTCCCCTCCAATGCTTTTGTACTCCCCCAAATGCTATTGTTCTCTTCCAAATACTTTTGTTTTCCCCTAAATGCTTTTCTCACCTATGATATTGCTTTTTTCACTTATGAAAAAAACATTATTTATTCACAAACAGATAGTGACAATGTTTTTATTCTCCCACAAACACTTTTATTCTCCCCTAAATACTTTTCTCATCCATGATATCACTTTTTCTGTAACAAAAACTCCGGCAACTCCCAAGTTTCACCGTGCCCATATGGCGATTTGAAGAGAGCAATAGTGCCCCAAGCCTTACTGAACTGGAGTTTGATCTTGACAAAATTTCCGCATTCATAGAAAGTAAGAACAAAACTCAACCACGACACCGTATTCAAGCCAAAGCTAGATTATTTGGCATATGAACTAATTTTCAGGCTAAGCGCTCGACAAGACAAGAAAAAAAATCAAGAAGAGGATGTGTAAAATTGAAATTTCTTTATTTTTGCTGCCTATCCTCCACGTAACCGGCTGTCTCCCCTCTCCTAACTTTCCTTTTTAATCATTTTCTGGATCATATGCTGCGGCTACTTACCGCAGCATCAAAATAGAAAGCTCAGCACTAAATAAGACAAACCTAAGAATCTATATGCACAAAAAGAGACAGATGTGAGCCTGTGAGGTAGAATCCAGACCGCAGAGGCCAGGTAAAAGCGAGTAAACCCAGGTAGAATTTAGGAAGCGGTTCGGTCCGGTTGTCATATATTCCGCGTGAATGGTTAACTGCCAGTTTGCCACGCCACGCGGAGCAGCGTTCCCGGTTGGAACTTGGGAACATGAATTTGCTCTTTTTTTGTCTTTTTTGGGCCAGCAGCACAACAACTTGGTTCAACGCAATCCAAGTCCAACTTCAAGCCAAATATCTCATCTCACCTCCCCCTATCGCTTTATATTCTCGCCAACTGCCACCCATATCAATCAGTTCTCGGCTCAAATCGAATCCTCCATCCTTCGTTTTTCTCGTTGCTCCTTCTCTAGTTCCCGTTTCACCTTCCAACCCATCGGAAGGCTCGCCGGGAACCAGGGGTTACTGGTATTGCATTCTTTCTTCTCTACCTTTTCTCTTTGGATCAATCTCTTGATGTTCTTTATACGTTTCATGATCATCCGATCGTCTAAACCCCAATTCACAGTTTCGATCGCCCCACGATTTGATTTCTTCCCTCTTTCTTCATCGTTCACATGCTTGGGTTGGGGCCCAGCAATGATGACGATTTTTTTTTGTTTTTTGTTTTTGTTTCAATTACTGTTTGATTGCTTGTTTATGCGATTTGATGCAAATTGAATGATGTGGTTTTGTTCTCTTCTCTCAAAGTTTCAGTCTTGTGATCGTGAATGGTCTAAGTTGTGACCTTTTCGTTGTTGTTTGATTCAGGCAATTGAGTTCTTCAGGAGAAAGGTTTTGTCTTGTTGGAGGTTACTAGTTAGTGGTGTTGGTAATTGTTTTGGGGGTTGAATTGAGGATGAATAATGGAACTTGGAGGGTGGGTGAATCCTCTAGCTCTACTTCCTGGAGCAGTCAACAGGACACAGAGGATGACCATGTGATTGCTGCTGTTCTGTCTGAAGAATATGCCCAGTTGGATGGAGCTGTTGCTAGGCGCCTTTCTAATCTTGCCCCAGTTCCTGTAAGTTTCTTCATTTCGATTTTGTAATAGATCACTTACTTGGTTGTTACGAAATAAAATAAGCCCTTGATTTGCTCACAGTCCAGGACACATTTCAATTGTACTTCTGCTATTAGCTTTTATAAGTTTTCAATCATATACGCTACTTGTTTTAATGAAGACATCTCATGCTGTAATATATTGATATTTCAGCATGTTCCACGGATAAACACATATATCCCCAACGTAAGCGAAGCAGGTTTGGATCACGAACGACTATTCCAGAGGTGTGCATCATTATTTTGATCATCTGAACTTGCTATTGTATTGGATGGCAATCTAAGCAAAGTTTTGACGTTTCTCAGGTTACAGGTCTATGGGCTTTATGAAGTAAAGGTCTCTGGTGATGGAAATTGTCAGGTATCTATAGCACAAATGTTATATGTTCCATCTTGTTCATTCCTCTTTCGAGTACTTTCTAGCTGATGTAAATGTCACATTTTTAAAAGACAGATCTTAAAAAATTTGCAGTTTCGTGCACTTTCTGATCAAATATACAGGTCTCCCGAATATCACAAGCATGTGCGTAAAGAAATTGTTAAACAGGTAGAGTATTCAACTCATAGTTGAATCTTATATTATAAATTTGTCTTGCTACTGAGTTTCTTACTGGAGCTCTTTTTTCAGTTGATGTGACTTTTACTGCTAGTAACATACGAACCATGTAAACTTGTTTGGTGATTGTTGAAGGGGTTTTTGAGTAGGGATAAGGAGAATGTTGAATTTCAAATTGAAAAAAGCTCTAAGAATCTAATTATTTGTGTGACATAGTTTTCTATAATATTTTCTTTGTTGATTGACAAACAGATATTTACGTTCTTTCTTCCAACTTCTGTCTTTTAGCTCAAAGACCATCCCTCACTGTATGAAGGGTATGTTCCGATGAAGTACAAGAAATATTACAAGAAAATGGCTAAGTATGTCATTCCTTGAGGTTTATACAATATTACTTATATGGATGATGGGTTATCTCTGGTATTGATACTTCATTCCTCCTGCTCGAAAATTCTGTATTACAGATTGGGCGAATGGGGGGACCATGTTACCTTACAAGCGGCTGCTGATAAGGTTAGAATTCTGCAACTAACCAGCTATGTGTAACTTTGTCTTGATTTTTCTCCACTGCTAATGGGTCTTTTGGTAACTGACTAGTTTGCATGTTGCAGTTTGCAGCAAAGATATGCCTGTTAACTTCATTCAGAGATACCTGTTTTATCGAAATTATGCCTCGATTTGTGGCTCCTAGATGTGGTAAGCGAAATTTTGAAGACTTGTGCTTTTGAATGAATCTTGTTTACTCGACAACATCTAGTTGTGTTTTAATCCCTTGATATTTTATTTAAAACAAAACAAAAATTGCAACACAATCAACCTAATGAAGTAAATATTTGACGTTGCTATCTTGTAAAGTTAGCCCCTGAACGAGAAAGTTAAAAGCGAGGTAGAAGGGTAATTAATGTTAAGGAGAAAGGTTTTGTAACACTTGGAAAAGGAGTTGGATGGCTGAAACAGATGACCCTTTTTAGTCACTGAGACATAAAAGGCTGGGGGGAAAATTACCGTGCTCCTAGTTGTTTGGCATTATAGGTTACAGCTCAAATTTTGGCATGATCATTATAGAATTTTAGATGCATGACCATATATACTGTTATCAGTTTTCAGTTTTTATTCTTATTTCTTGCTCTTCTGCTTGTTTTCTGATGCAGAATTGTGGTTAAGTTTCTGGTCTGAGGTACACTACAACTCACTCTATGAAATCCAAGGTTTGTTCTCTCTCTACTACTACAACTACTACTCAAAAATTTATCATTTTCTAGCTCGAGCTTCAAACAAAGTTGTTTTGTTTCACAGATATCGCTGTACAGAAGCCGAGGAAGAAGCATTGGTTGTTTTAGGAAGCAGAGTTTTGACACAAACATCGATTTCTTGATGTCTGAAATATATAGCTTGTCTTGTGTTGCCCACGAGCATTACCTTGAACGTTCTTACTTCTTAGTATTCTTCATTTTTTACCTCCACCCACTGTAAAGAAAGATTATTATGATTTTGATTGAAATATATACCTCAGTGAAAAAAAATTTTATTCACCTGGCAGGCTAATTTTGGCTTTCACCATTATTCCATGTAATAAACATTATGGATTTAATTCATACGGGGAACCATATGTGAAAGGTACCGACTTGTGCCTCTTTTTAACTTTAAGTTGAGCGATTTACCTATGGCTATATGGGAACCAGACAGACATAGCAGGTGAAGTGCGCTCGGAAGTAATGCGTCCTAATATATTTCAATTATATGCGTCCTAATATATGCGTTATTCCTTTCGGAACAAAATTATTGTAATATATTTTATTTGACGCAGTTTTAAATTTTTGTACATTCTTCATATTTAGTAAATTATTTTACAATTCTGCTGTTTAAATTATTATTTAAACATTCACTTTTTTCAATCTTATCAGTTCATATATAAAAATTAAAGATAAAAGTGAAAACAATATAGTGTAAAGTTTTTCAAATTTTTTAATCTTTGTACTAAACCAAAAGTTCAATAGATATAAGATAGAGGGGTATTTTCTTTCCATTTTAATCTTATTCTAAAAGTAACATTTCCATTTTGTAAAACCTGTAAATGTTTATTATTGTTGTAATTATGGTACTTAGTAAAAGGTTGAAAAAACATACATAATTTGTTTTGTATGGCACAATAATCATTTTTTTTGCAACGCTATGAAACACTCGAAGTCTGACTTAAAGCGACACCTTATCATTAAATCTCGGTTAAGGCATGTCCCACTTTGAAACCTATGTTTTCAAAATCATAATCACTAGGCTATCTCAGAACCCATACTGGTATCAGAGATTTCTTATTCATTTTTTTTTTAGAAGTTGTATGGTTAAGAAATTCTTGTTGATCCCCTGACCCAGATCATTCAGAAATATGTTAGGAACTTCTATACTAACACTCACTCCTACAACATCTTTTCGGTCATCTACGACATCTCACTTGGATTCTCTTTGTGAATTCAACTTTCTTTCTGAGGAAGATAAGGTTCCATTGACTGATCTTTTTCTCATCAATCCATATAAGGCATTTGCTAAGCCCACTCACTCTCTTACAAAGACAATGAAAAGTTTAGTCTTTCCATCATGAAGGTTTGTCAAAAAGTATGTTTAAGCTACAAAGTTTGATCAACATACTTTTCCTGCTACATCCAAAGAGCAATATGTTACTCTAGGGATTCCTTCTTATTTTCCAAGGCAATGGATTACAAATGGTTATACCCATCTCCACTTTGGAGCTGTTCGGCTCACTTTTACATATTATGGAAGAAAAGGACTACCAGTCACCGCATGACTAGCTCTTCTCAATGCTAGATACAAGAAGTATAAGCATGCTTGTATTGGCACGGTTGAGACCACTCTTAACACGGGTACCATACTTATTATGTTCTTATCTAGTTTTTGTATGGCTCTTCAAGATCCACATATGCTTTTAGCTTTGAAGATCTAATTACAAATTACTGGTGCAGAATAAATCTCTTCCACACTGGTAGCTACACTTCATTACCAAATGTCGTATCAAGCCTAGAATCATGCCCTGGATTTCTCTATGTCGAATATGAACAATGATGCTTTGTATCTATCTGTGGATATGATGCATGTTCCCAGTAAGATTTATGTTTCAAGGTAGATCCCACAAGAAGAACTTCAACAGTTAATCCCTGCCTCATGGATTACAAGTTACGAGTTTCTCTATCAACAGACAGAACTAGTTCAGTCAAAGAAACCACTTTTCCTTGATAGAGAAGAGGGTCAGACTAAAATATTCTTCCAAAAAGAAGAATTGACTAAAGACATTGATGTTTTCTCCACACCCGCAGTTCTGTCCATAATTAGAAAACCACAGGATCCTCTACATGTTCCAATTGAATCATTTGATTCTAATAGTTTTCCTATTTGTCAGTTTCAGGATAGTAACGGCCACAAATACTTTAATGTTTATGATTGTCCTGATTGCATATGTCTTCTTGATGATGATGATGATTATTCAAAGAGTCAACAATATGAAGATGGTGATCCCGAAGTCGGATTACTTAGTGAACTTTCTGGCAAATATGACTATTATGTTCTCTATTCCTAGAAAGAAGAATCACCACCATTTCCACCTTAAAAAAAAACTATTTGAACTTCCTTCTCCATCTCAGAAAGTTAAGATTTCTTTTCATCCCTACAACAAGAAGGCACTCAAATAGCTCAGAAAAGAACAACCTCCATCAGTTACTCTTGCAGTAAATATGTTTGAGATGAAGAATGAGGATTTTCCTCTTTTGAAATTTGAAGATCCTTCTACTTCAACCACCGTTGGAAGGTTGCCCAATCAACAACAGTTGATTTTGATGGATGCAAAAAAGACACTTCTACGATTAAGCAAGTTCTCAATTGGCAATCAGAGAACATGTTGTCTCAAAACAAAGTCCTCAACAGAATTAAGTACAATCAAGTCCGCCTAAAGCAAAAGACTAATCAAATGGTCATTGATCCTTTGACCTAGTGCCAAGAAAGGATTAAGTATCTTCACAATGAGATTTTGAGTTTAATCTTAAGGCAAGATAATTTCTCGATCCAGGAAAGGAGTATTATGCATCTTAAGTAGAAACTCAAGTATCTCCAAGACCAACAAAGACCCAAATTACCAGACCTGTATGCTGCACCTGTTATATCTACTATCTCATTTCTCCAGTCTCTCAGCCCAATATATTCAAACCCAGTTTTGACATTTTCTACACCTATATACCCAATTGACAATATATTTGTCACACCTCATTCTATTTATCCAAAAAATCAAACTAGGCCCAAACCAAAGCCCAATATACATAACCACTGTCTATATCTACTTATTCAGAACCCATTAGGCCCATGTCAGCTTAGGATCAAAAATTGAAAGGCCCAATGCCTCCTAAGTATCCAAAGTAACGAATTTCTAGTCCTTTGATTAGAATCCAGGAGCCATCACATGAGGCTTTGACTATTAAGTCCAATCCTATTACTTGCTTCCTTAATCATCAGCTTCAAGAAGCCCTACCTTCTTCTGGTGTCTTTATTGCGATACCAGACTTTAACTCATCTGAAGAAGATGAAGATTTTGACAATGATTCCTTGTCATCATCTGTCTATTTAGACTTTCAAATCTATATGGCTCAAGGAGCTTTGAGCCAACACACTCAGCAGGCTCAACCAGCAAAATTCTAGTACATCGAAAGCCCGTTCTAGCCCTATGCCACAAGCACCACCTCAGGCTCCTCCACAACAGCCAACCACATTAACAGCCTCTTCTAGCTATAGCACCTCAGCCACCAAAGTTATAACTTTAAGTGGTTATGGAAGAAGATATTCCTTATGTGAATATCGGCCAATCATGGAGTCCTCCATCATCATCTATCACTCTTTTAATTAATGGAATCCCTCCAACTTAGTGACATGACAAGTTCTTAGATACGCATGCCTGGTGTTTAACTTAGCTACAAAAAGACGGTGCTGCTGATGAAAAAATCATTGCATTTTTTATTACTAAAATGACAGCAACCATAAAGCAATGGTACTTACGGCTAGTAGAATATTGACAGGCTCAACTCCTCCAACTACCAACAGTAGGTAAACTTGTACTTACACTAGAAATGGAGTTTGTTGGAGATCAATTTTCTTTTACAGATGTTGCCCGTGAAGAATTCTCAAAATGAAATGTTGTTCTTACAACAAAAAAAATCTTGAAAAACATTTTGAGAGAATGATGAAACGGTATTATCTCATTAGCACTGGACATGAAAGCGACAATAATCTTAAGCAGGCCTATCTTAACTCTGTTCTAGAGACAATTGGCCAAAAAACCCTCAGAATTATCCAGCAATGTGGGAAGACCCTGAATGATTTTTCATTCGAGAGACTTCATCAGGCATTTATGGCAGCATTACAAAAGCTATGCAACAGCCACACTTTTTTCAAAGAGTTCAATCAATCACAAGGTTTATTTGACAAAGTTTGCAAAAGACCAGAACTCTCTATTAAGTGCAATGATAAGAATACTTATCATTGTGCTCCAAAGAAGAGACATCACAGATGGAAGATCTATTCGCCAGATAAATTTCAAAGATTCAGAAGAAAAAAATGAGAGATTTTTCTGGTATAAGAAGAACACTAGAAAATTCAAACGGTGTTTCATATATCGCTAGCGAGGTCATTTCGCTAAGAACTGTCCTAAAAAAAATTCTAAGTCAAAATCAAAGATGGCTCACACCATCACTCAAGTCACCGGTGCAGATCTCTCCAAAGACGATATGGAATCCATCTTCTCTGATACAGATGAGGAATCATTTGCACTATTTGCCATTGAAGCTTATTCTTCAGGGTTTGATTCAGAAGCAGTTTCAATTTACACTATGCAGATTGCCCTAATCAACTCATTTATTTTTGCAGCTCAAGTCATCCCACAAGTAGAGACAAGATGTGGCTACCTTTTAGGGATGGCAAAATCGGACCCGACCCGATGACCTGGCCTAACCCACCCGAACCCAAGCCCGACCTGACCTGATTTGACTAAAAAAGTCAACGACCTGAGTCCGACTGTGCCCAACCCGACCTGAACCCAAACCAATTAAAGGGAAACCCGAGAAAACCCGAACCCAAATGACCTGAACCCGAAATACCCGAGCCTGAATTGACCTGAACCCGAAATGACCCAAACCCGAGACTGACTTGACCTGAACCCGAGATGACCTGATAATTAAACTCGACAATACCCGATTTTAACCCTTACCCTAAACCTTAACTTTCCTCTTTCATTATTTTCCAAATTAAGTCAGTCCTAAATATGGAGGTTTCCATGTTTAGTAACTTCCATTTTTTTAGATTTTCATATTTAGTATGCCTTATATTTAGGAATAATGACTTCTGTTATTAGTAACTTCCATTTTTTGGTACTTCCATATTTAGTAAGTCTTATATTTGGAGATGAAAGTTTCATATTTAATAGTTTCATTTCTTTTTTTAAGATATTCATGTTTAATAATTTTCATATTTTGAGAAAGGATTTTCATATTTAGTAACTTCTATTTTTTTAGGACTTCTATATATTACAAGTATCTTATTGGGGGAAAAACATCCATATTTAGTGAATCACATGTTTGGATTTTTCCAACAGAAGTAATTTTTATATTTAGTAAGTTTAATGATCTTAATTGGCAATTATTAAAATTACAACATTTATCCCTATACTTTTAAGTATAGTGCAATAAGGTACCTAAATTTTAAAAAGTTTTATTTTAGTCACCCATAATAATTACAACATGGATCCTAAAATTTTTGAAATCTTTGCATTTTCACGCAAAATTTTTTAAATTTTACAATTTAGTCATTGATAATGAAATTGATTTACATTTCGTTGTAATTTCAAAGAAAATTCAGTGAAACATAAGCATAATAAAATTGTCATTGTGTATGTCTGAGTGATAGCTGAGTGAAGATCTGAATAATCTGTACAATGATAGTTAAAGGGTACGGGTTTAGAAAAACAATCAAATATTACTAACAATGTTAAATTACTTAAATATGTACTAAACTATAATGAAAAGGATTTTTATGAATATTTTAATTAAATATACTAAAAAAAGAAAATTTAAGTTAAATTAAATCACACAAAAAATCAAATTATTTGATTTAAATTTTTTTAAAAAATTGAATCGATTCAATCGTTTTGACTTCACCCCACTAACCCACGTGAATACAAAGGTTGACCCGAAAGTTGGCCTGAAGTTACCTGAGACTAAAATTGACCCAACCTGAAGTGAACCCGAACCCAAATAAACCTGGCCCAACCCAACTCGAACCCGAAATCAACCCGAACCCAAATGACCTGACCTGAACCCGACCTGGACCCGAGTTCATGTTAACCTGACTAGACCCGAACCTGAATGACCTAACCCAAACCTGACCCGACCCACTCAATTGCCATCCCTGCTACCTTGTAATGAAAGGTTCAGAGCAGCAAATAGAGCTTTTTATGTCACCAAAGTTAGCAAACCACCCATTCGGATCTATTTCTCACCAACAAAATACTTAGTTATCCCTGTTTATGGTTATGATCACGGTAGAGATATGATCATTGGCTTTGATATCATCAAGCAATTGGCAATTCAACAATGAACTAACAAGGGTCTCTGACTACACAAGTTTTTCCTTACTTGGACTACAACTCCAAGACTTTATTCTTGTGAAAGAGAAACATTGACTGCAAATCAAATGCAATTAGAAAGTGATCCAGTCTATGGCTCAGTCATGAAGATGATTATTGACCAATCTTATGCTGAATCACATGCAGAATTTGAAAAGAAACATCCTCTCCCGTTGTGGAAAAATTCAAAATTCTTTATTAAGCTTCCCTTTAAGAAGAATGAGGATACGAATCCAACAAAGGCTACCTATTCCGGTTTGACCCTAGATGAAAAAAGAATGGCGATCTAGGAGCTTCAGGACATAAAGGCCCAAGGTCTTATCGGGCCCACATCTTCATCATGGGCTTGCCAGCCCTTTTACGTCAATAAACATTTAGAATGAAAGATAAAAAAGCTCAAGCTTGTCATTGACTACAAGCCCCTTAATGAGCTTCTGGCAGATATTAAATTTTCCTTGCCTCACAAGAATATTCTTTTCGCCAATCTGACTAATGCCAAGATCTTCTCCAAGTTTGATCTCAAATCAGGCTTTTGGCAATTGTCCATAAATCCCCCTGACAAATACAATGCTGCATTCTACATTCCTTATTTCCATTATTAGTGGACAATCTTACCATTTTGCCTAAAGACAACATCTTCCTTATTCAAAAAGGCCATGATACAAATATTCAAGCCAATTCTACCTTCGGCTCTTATATACATTGATGATATTATTTTGTTTTCATGTTGTACAGGTTCACATCTGAAGTTGTTAAGTCAGTTTGCTCAAATTGTCAAAGATTATGGTGTTATGCTATCACAAAGTAAGATGAAGATTGGGCAGACCTCCATTGAATTTTTAGGTGTACAAATCATAGACAGTAAATATCATCCGTAACCACATGTAACCACTAAGATTTAAGATTTTCCAGATGATAATCTCACATAGAAACAAGTTCAGAAAATCCTTGGACTTCTCAATTATATTCAAGAGTTCATCCTAAAGCTGACAAGCATTCTCCATCTTTTACATGTGTTTCTACATAAAGACATACCACCTTGGTCCTCCCTTCAGCATAATGCAATTGTCAAACTCCAAGAAGTGGTCTAGACACTTCCACCTCTTATGATTCTCGACAAAGGCAAAAAGACACTCTAGACTAATGCATCTTATGAGTATGAGGGAACAGTCCTCCTAGAGGAACTTAACAGAGTTAGACACGTATGCAAATACAATAGTGGAGAATTCAAAATTTTGAAAAAGCATTTCCATTTCACCTATAAGGAAATCTTGGTCGTCAAATGAGGAATAGAAAAGTTTCAGTTTCATCTGATTAGCCATCACTTTCTTGTGGAAATAGACATGTCAGCCTTCCAGAAAATGATGAACTTCAAGTAGAAGCAGCTGGCCAATACATAGTTACTCCGTTGGCAATAGTGTTTCATACGGTTCAGCTTTGACGTAAAGCATATAAAAAGTACCAACAACACCCTTGCAGACATATTGAGCAGGCCACCAAATTCTTTCAAAAAATCTCCTAAACCTTCTAAAGTAAAACATTGAAATGGTTTCCTCTTCATCCTACCCTCTTATTTTTGATAAGGAGAAAATTTTACCCTATGACGTTGAATGTTATGAGTATCAGTCTTTCACGTTCACCCAGTGTCACCAAGTATTTCATTATCATGTTTTTCTTATTAAAAAATATGGGTTTAAGAATTGCCCTATCAAACCTATATGGATTCATCCAAAATACCTTTTTGCTCATCTCTTCTCCATTACAGACATTTTCCATTTTCATCCCTTAGCCCTTTGTTTCCTATGGTATCTTTGCTTTAGGAATTATCTTTATTATCCCTCAGCTTCACCAACTTCTTACTTTTTCTAGAAACTTTCATACTAACTTCCAGTCATTTGAGCCTTTTACTTTCCTTTATTGGTTTGATCCTCTCTATAATTGGATCAAGAATCTCCACCAATCCTACAAAGCTTTTAACCCTGCTATCCCTACTTCCCATATCTGTTACCAATTAAATAACATTTCTCATCTCAACTCCTCTCTCTTGTATGGAGCCGTTCATGTTATTTACTTTTTTCACCGACCTATTACTTTCTTTAAAACCTTTTCTAGTTTAAGTTTTTTACCTTCCCTTATTTATCACCACTATAAAAACCTTGATTTTAACCTAGCTCATGTGTCGTGGCATCATCCTGTTGAATTTCATGAGTTTTTTAGATAAGCTTATTGGTATAATCACACAGTGTTCTCAATGGAAGTATGGCCCCATGACATTCTAAACTGGCCATCTTACCCTCTTGATTATCAAGAGAAGATTCATGAAGCCCTCCAATATTTTGATGATCATCAATGACTAAAAAAAGCTCAAGAAGATGGAGAAAAAGCAAAAAATGCACAAAGAACTCTTAATTGAACATCTTGTCCTACTCTAGCTTTTTCTTCACCAGAAACATTCCTGGAGGATCCACCATTATCACAACCATGAATGAATATATCATGCCTGATTGCAACTATGGTTTTATCTATACTCATTGGCGAGAACTTAATGGCCCTGATCCTGATGATCCTTTACTTTTGGAGAGAATGCCAGGACTCAAACGGATCCTTATCTGACTTCAACTATGAAGATGGACACATTAACCTTCACCTTGGTAATTCTCCGTAATTATCCGAGTGGTTCACATGTCTTCATCATGCTTGTCTCAATCTTCTGAAAAAGCTTAATGCCTTGTGTAATAATATCTTTTACATTTTAGGTGGCAGACTTAGTGGTTTGTTAATGATCTGTCACTTACCTGTATTATTAGTGTGTGACGTAAGGGCTTATGTAACTAAGTTTGTCTACTTGTTCGGGCCTCTGCCTATATAAGGTAGCCTCATCTCAGTTTATAAACATCATTTATTCAATCCAAGAATACATTTCCTTATGTTCTTTCTTTCTCTTTAAGTTCTTTCTGGTAAACGGGTCAAACAGGCTTAATCCTCAAACTTTTTCCGATATTCAAAGTTGCCACTTGTGGATCCTTTCTGGATCAAGATCTTCAAGTTTATGATTATTAATCTTGAAGACAAATGATGAATTATGAGTTGCCACTCTGTGTGGATCCTCTCTCAGTCTTCATTTGCCTTCAATCCTAATTTTTATAAACATCAGCCTTGATCCCCAGTGGTTTTGTCAGGATAGTTTAGTGATATTTTCAAAAGGTTTTTCAGTTATAGTTAAGTCTGAAAAGGTGTGGTTATGTCTTGGATAATGCCTTTATTAACCTGGTTGCCTAGGGCCTCGATTGAGATTTAAAAAAAAGCTAAGGCATAAGGTTACTGTGTGTTTTCGTACTCTATCATCTTTAAGACTTGCTTGTAGCTTTCCAGTACCCATTTTTCGGATACTTGATTTGGGATAAGTACAATAGGCTGAAAACCAGTCACCTCGTCTATGGTGACGAACAAATTAGTGTAACAATGCCACTGTACAAATCCCACTTTGAAACCTATGTTTTCAAAATTATAATCATTGGGCTATCTCACAATAAAAATGGAAAAGCACATTTTTGGTCCTCTAATTTTGTTAATTTTTCCACTTCAATCCTAAAATTACTTGAGTTGCTAATGGATTCCTCTAATGTTTATTCTGTAAGCTTTATTAGTCCTATAACTATTGAAATTATCATGTGTTTGATGGAACAACCAAATAGCACTTAACGGTATTTAACTTACAACACATAAGGACATTTTTTTACCACCTTTAAAAAATGAAGTGCCAATATGGGGCAGAGAGAAGATGGGGGATGTGGACATAAGGAGGGGCCTGACTTTTCAATATTGAGGAGGGGCTTTCAATTGAGCCTAACTTTTTAACATGGAGCAGGGGTTGAGGGATGGATTCAAGGTGGCAAGGCGGCAAAGTTTCATATCTGGCGTGTTCCACATAATATGGCGGAGTGGAGGAAAGGAGAAGTGGAGGGCACTGGATTTGAGGTGGAGATCTGTGAGATCGGCATCATTATTTTCGAGATGAATCTATCCCAATTTCCAACGTGTGCTGGTGAATCTATCGATGATACCAACTTGATCGGTGAATCTCGTGTGAAATCCTTAATGATTTCTTTGAGCGGTCTCATAAGTGTCATCACTGAATTGGGTACATTTGGCTTGGTGGAAACAAGGTATGCAAAAAAATCTTCAGGATCTATGGTTACTGAAAGCAAGTGAGCGAAAGGCATGGCAAAAAGGCAAGTTTAACCCACAAACGATCAGCCTCTTAAGTTTTCGATACTAGTACCAGTAGCTTCCCCACTACTACCTTGCCCAAGATTTATTTCTATTCCAATTAAAGAATAGAATTTCCAAAAAACACTCTTAAAAATTATTTCCGATGATGATTTTGCATCCAAAAAGACAGATCTAATTCTAATTCTCAAAGGAAACAGATCCAGATGTAGCACTTCTTTTAATTAGATAAGAGAAAATAGTAGAGAACCTTGAACCTTATTAGCACCAAACTCTTTATCTATCAATAGAATAGGATGTGACTTGGCCATTCACCTTCACTGGTCCTATTTTCCAGAGGGCGTTGGTACTCAAAGGTGGTGTGCGACAGATTGGAGGCTCGAGGAAGATCAATTAGTCTCTGTGTAAACCAACTGGGCTAAAGGTGGGCCCCACATCGCCACCTGACTTCTCAAACAAGCTTTATGTGTTGTAAGTTAAACGACATCAAGTGCCTTTTGGCTATTTTGTCAAACACATGGTAGTTTCAATTGTATAGGACTAACTAAGCTTATGGAATAAATGTCAGAGGACTTCATTGGCAACTTAAGTAATTTTAGGACTGAAGTGGCAAAATTGGAGAGCAAAAAATGTCTCCCCCCTAGCCCAAAAAAGAACAAACTTCATCCAATCCATTAAACGGCTATTGCACTGTCGATTTAGGAAGCATATTTCAGACAAAAAAGAAACAGTCAAAATGCAAATCCCACCTAAAAAAAATAACAATCCAAATCAAAAACCAAAAAACTGTAGCAAGGGGCGAACAAAAGCAAACAAATCAGCCATAAAAGCTTATGACTAGCCCAAACTTAACCCAAACAGAAGGTTTTTGTAGCACCAATCATACCAATCATGGTGTTACTAACGTCAAATCAAAACTTGTTGCTTTAGTTATCTTTCTTTGCTCCATTTGATTTTTTTGACTAGTTTAACTTAAATTTATTTATATTATTATTTATTAAAAAAAAAATTAAAAATATATTTAGAAACTATAGGTCTTAATTTATAATTCATATATAAAGGTTTTTCATTTATATGCTAAAATGTTGAAAATAAAAAATTATAGATTAATTGTTGAAAACTTAATTATGCAAATAATTTAGGACAGAGAGAGTATAATTTGGCTCATACAAAAACACCTCGAAACTATATATTCCCTATTCGCAAGCTGGTTGATACTTTTCAAAATTTCTTTCATCCCAAAATAAATGATAATAATAATAAATGACAATGTCTTCGGTAGCTTTCTTATAATTTCTATAAACTAGGGAAGTGAAAATTGAAATCTTCATAATTTTTTACTCCAACTTCAATAGTTTCTCTATTTTATAGAATCTTGCATTTATTATATAATAATTAAATATGATGCATTTAAAGTAAATTCAAAATTAAATATTATGCATTTAAAGCAAATTCAAATTAGCCATTAGTTTAGTTATTACAATGATTAAATATCCTATTTAAATTGATAACATTCTATATTATTAAGAGCAAGTAAGAAAAGTCAAAATATCAAGTGGAGAAAGAGACGAAAAGTGAATGGAGATAAGAAGAGGAGCAATAGATATTAGAGTTTTCACCAATAAAAAAATTGACTCTCTTATATCATATTGTTTTCTATTTTAGAGAATGAGATGTCAAAACTACTGGAATGGAAAAAGAGTCAGTATTTCATTTAATGGAGAAAATTAAAAAAGTTATTGGAGATGCCTTTAAAATTTCTTCTAATTGTTGCCCTGCCACGGAGGTCATAAAACCATAACCACGAGAAGTGTGAACAGTGAAAATATGCAATGTAGTAGTCAATAGATTTCAAACAAGTAAGTATGGATTAGCATATAAAATCCTGAATAATGAACATAATGAACTGAGTTGTGCGGGGTGTTGTGTCTCGTCTTGAAAATGCCAGAAGACTGCTGGCAAGCGACGGACTGAAGAATCAGAACAGCATTAGATACGCATTTCCCAGAAATCATTACTATGAAATCCAGCCTATTGCCAGTTAGTTTATTTGAAGAGAACCAAAGGAAATTTAACTTATTACATTTCTCAAAGTGGTTGGTTTGTGTGGTCCAGCAGAAAACAAACTGCCCAGCAGCAGCAGTAGGAATAGTACGTACATTGGTTTTTGTTTCATTTCCAGCTGCCCATTGGAGTTGCTTTCGTTGGTCCTTCCCACCTTCATTTATTTTTATTTCACCATCCACGAACTGTTTTTAACTATGCACGTGTTGTATGTTAACGTGCTTCTATAGTAAACTTTTTTTTTTTTTTTTAGTTAGAATCATCTATACCACACAATGTTAATAAAATTAAAATTTCACATGAAATTGCTTTTTATTTTATGTGAATCGTAGCCATAGAATCAGATCAGAATTGTAACCGCAAGTGATTATAATTTTATAATCTAATTGAATTGTTTTTTCTATTTCGGATTACAAAATCGTAAAATTCTAAAATTTGAATTAAAATTTTGATAACTTTGATACAATATATAGGTATTAAGAGATACTCATACATAAGAAAGAGGAAAAATGTTTACTTTGTTTGGAACTTGAAAAATAATTGAACCAGGATTAGAGCACTAAGAGAATAAGGAGGTCAAAGTTAAAACCACTTATCTACCCCATATCCTTTTGGCCGCTTAATCACTGGGCAAGAGGATTGAGATCTTTTCCAGATTCAATGTCGGCCTGCTTCTTTTTCAATTGACTCTTATGTAGAGGTGTAAAAAGTAGTGTGCTAGTTTTCGATATGACTTAGTCCATCCGTGATGAGAGAAGGGAAAGGGGGCCAAGCAAAGTGCAACACATCCCAAATTTTGAATTTTTTTTTTCCGAATTATGTGACCAAAATTCAAATTTTTTGTGTTTTATAATATAACATAAATATTAAAAAAAAAACTGAACATAATAATGCAATTGATAAAAGAACTCTAAAATAATTGAAAACACTGAATTTTTATTTTATTATCATGATGCACGCGAAAGACACCTAAAGTTTGTGAATATATGTTAATATGAGATCAGACAAGTTACTTTCACATTTCTCAAAGTCCTAAAATTAGAGTTGAGGTTACCACTTTTTTACAAAATTCTTAATTCCATTTCCCTCGAACAATAAATTGTTAAAACATTGAAAAGGTAAAAAAGGAATACATAATTGGATGATGTGGAAAAATTGATACTCCTATCGTCCTACAAAAATTAACACTTCTCAAAATGTTTTTGTCTTAGTGTAAATACATGTTACTCTCATGAAGTATAGTAATTCAGGAAGGTCTTTCGTTCTAATCTTGTGAATGAAGGTATAGACTTTAGTATAGTTTTTCTCCTAAAACACAATTCAATGTCCCTTCGGATTACTCATATCATAATTTAAAGGGATTTCCCCCAAACACCAAAAAGAACAAAGGGGAGAGAGAAAAAACTCACACTAGAAATAATATATATTTTTCGTCCAAACCTCCTAATATACAGTAGTAATATCGGGTCATGACTATTTCAGAATCTATTCGAGTCGGACCTCATTTATGGAGGAAGCTCTCCTAAAGTCTATTTCTCCATTTACAATAGTCAAAATATAAAATTTACATAAGGAATGAAGAGCTTTCTACCACATTACCTCATATATTTAGTGTAAATTTTGTTAAAATTATAAGAGAACTCATTACCTCAGGTTTTTACATCTTAAAATATTTGAGGAATGTAAGTCAGGTGAAATTCAACCCAAATAGCAAGATGGAGAAAGTAATTAACAATACCTGTTAACTTGTTTCAAAATCCAAGAACTTTGATCATTGATGAGACCTAAAACAACCCTAACTAATTAGAGAATAAATAAGACAGCAGAGGGACAGGCCAGGGAGATGAGGAGATTTGGCAAAGGTAATAAATAAGTATCCATAATTGAATTTGGTGAGCTGAAATCAGTTCACAGATAATACAAGTTCTCTGCATGTGCACCCAAAATCTCAAATCATCAACCCACATGCTCTGCTCCTCCGTCAAAAATTTTCCAGGAAATTTCCAAAGGAAGACCAAGTTCAGTGAGATCAGCTCTGGTTGGATAAAAGCCCAGAATAATTCCAAAAGCAAGCATGACCCTGCATTGACCTAGGGCCAATCCATGGCTAGATCACATAAAAAAATATTTTTACTTGCCTAATTAAAGCCTGGGTTCATGGTAACCCCAGACTTGGGTTTGAATATATCGGTGCACGGAAAAAGGAGCAGTGAAAATTTCCAGAATGGACCAACCGTGTCCCTCCAACACGGCCAATATTCCATTCAAAGAACTCTCTCTGCCTACAACCCAACATGTTGCTAACCACCTGTGACCGACTCAAAACTCAAAAAAGCGATAGAGTAATTTATTTATGTTTCCATGAAGTTTCTTCACATGTTCAGGATGTAATGCAACTATTATTTGATTCATGGAATTGAACTGCCGCTGGTCCATGAACATTTTGCAGGGGTGTGTCTCTGTTATTTCAGTTTGGACAAAGGTGAATTAGCCAATTTAACAAGAAAAATCAAACTAATATATTTCAATCCGGTTTGAATTAAAATCGTAATAACCTATTTTTCAGATAGCCCTTATATCTTCATTAAAAATATAGCATTTGAACATGAGAACTTCCAAAAACTCAAGTGAACAAAGGAGGTTAAAATACAGGAAAACCACATATACTCTTGCAAGTTCACATTTACACTAGGCTTCAAATATATTATTCAATGGTTGAGATGAAAACGTTGAAATTAAAAGTTATTATTAAATATTTTTTTTTAAATTCTAACACTAATCGCTGATACTAATACCAAACGAGGCCTATAAATGAACGGATATTGACACATATGTAGAGGATACACATATTTTCGCTAGAAATGGCAATGTAGCATTACATGTTTTTGAAATACTATATACTCCCTCTATTTTAAAAAGGATGATAATTTTTTTTGTGAAAAATTTTTAACATCTAATTTACCTTACTATCATCATTTAAACTCTTTTTCCACAAAACTCAAAAAAAGAATATTTTATTTTTCTAATCCTCATTTAAATTCCTATCACATGAAACCTAAAAAGAATTTTTTTTCAAATGTTAGTTATAGGGGTAAAAGTGAAAAGAAAAACATAAATTATATGCATTTTAATTTTTATACCTAAAGAAATGCATCATCCAAAATCAAACGGAGGAAAGATGTCACTATTTTTGAAATACTCCATTGGTCCAAAAGCTATTACAATATATTCTATATTAAGCTGTCTCAATTACAACATTTTCAGATTTAATAAATTTCTTTATCATTTCAATGTTCACCTTTTTTAATTTTCTAATTTATGTGTAAAAAATTAAAAATAAAAATTAAAATAACTCAAATTTTTTCTATTTTCTTAATTTCCGTCCTAAACCAAATAATTTAATAAGGTGAGAGGAAACTATTTGTATAAAAATAACATAATTTTTTCAGGGAAAATTATAAATACCCCTATAGTTTGGTATAACCTACACTTTACTCCTCTATTTTAAAAAAACCTGCATTTTACCCCTTATTTGCTTTACAGTGTCCAATAACAACTTCTGAAACCTTAATTTAAATTGTTTCATAATAATGTTTCAGTAATTTCAAGATTTTTGATATTTTTTCACAGCCACCAGACCTTTAAAAAATACTGATATGTATTTATATGGAAAAAATACATTTACAAAAAGAAAAATCTGATAATTTAAAATATCTATTAACTATAAAAAATATTAAAAAAATAAAAATTATTGAAAGATGACTATTATATATTTTAAATACAGTTTAAAAATTATTATCAAATAGTGTAAAAAACACAGGAGTAAAATGTATATTTCAAAAAATAAAGGGGCTAACTATAGAATAGGATATACCTTAAGGGAATAATTGTAAGTTCCCAATTTTTCATCGTACTTATACAGTTAAAAAATTTTCGAACCACCACTTTTCTTAGTCAAACTTTTTTTCAAATTTTTACATTGTACATGAACAGTCTGTCTGCCGCAGATTATGGAGGATCGATATCCTTTCGACAAGTTCTATGCATCAAATACTTTAATAACAAAGGCACTAATGGTTAGCTAACAAACGGTGCAGTATTAAGCTGGCTGCATAATTTATTTGACATCTTTTGGACCATTATTTTGTTCAAGTTTTTCTTCCATTTTTTCTATTCCAATGGCCGACACTAGGAAAGGTGTCAGCCTAATGCCTATGCTCATACCTATATATAAGAGGCCGAGCCAGGAGCTCTTTCCTCATTGATGTTTCTCAAAATTAAAAAAAAAAAATGGATTTCTCTCTTTGGACTCTCTGCTTATGCTTTCTGGGTCTGGTTACCGGAGGTCTCGCCGCCCAACCAAGAAGGCCCGTCGATGTGCCCTTCGGCCGCAACTACGTGCCCACCTGGGCTTTCGACCACATCAACTATATTAATGGCGGAAATGAGATTCAGCTCAAGTTAGACAAGTACACAGGTAACTGAGATTTTCCCAGAAAGTTGGGAGCCTGCCCAACCAATGTTTGCTCTTTAGGACCCATTTGTGTCATTTTTTCTGAACTTTTGGTTGGTGTACAATGAAGGGACGGGATTTCAATCTAAGGGCTCCTACTTGTTTGGGCACTTCAGCATGCACATCAAGATGGTCCCTGGGGATTCTGCTGGGACAGTCACTGCTTTCTATGTAAGTTGTTCAAGAACAAGCAGTCCATTTCATGGTTTTGCTTTGTTTATTTCTTCCATTTGAAAGTTTATTTATTTTTTCTTTTATCATTTGGTTTGATGGTTTCTGCAGTTATCTTCTCAAAACTCAGAGCACGACGAGATCGATTTCGAGTTCTTGGGGAACCGATCAGGGCAGCCATACATTCTGCAGACAAATGTCTTCACCGGAGGAAAAGGCGACAGGGAGCAAAGAATCTACTTATGGTTTGATCCCACCAAGGACTACCACACCTACTCTGTCCTCTGGAACATGTACCTGCTTGTGTAAGTATCAAACCCAGGACCAATGACCAAAGCATCTCACAAAGTTAAGGCACTAACAGTGCAATTTTCCCCAGGTTCGCCGTCGATGATGTGCCGATCAGAGTGTTCAAGAACTGCAAAGACTTGGGGGTCAGATTTCCTTTCAACCAGCCAATGAAGCTGTACTCGAGCCTGTGGAACGCCGACGACTGGGCGACGAGAGGTGGCCTGGAGAAGACGGACTGGTCCAAGGCTCCATTTATAGCCTCCTACAGAGGGTTCCACATTGATGGGTGCGAGGTCTCGGTGCAGGCTAAGTTCTGCGAGACACAGGGCAAGCGTTGGTGGGATCAGAAGGAGTTCCAGGACCTTGATGCTCTGCAGTACCGCCGGCTCAGATGGGTCCGCCAGAAGTACACCATCTACAACTACTGCACTGACCGGAAACGATTCCCCACCGTTGCCCCCGAGTGCAAGCGGGATCGGGACATCTAAGAACCTGAAAATACTTCCTTCTTATATTTACGTGAGTGCCATGATTACATGTTTGTTGTGTATCCAACTTGAAATTCAGATTTCCTGGTCTGTATGAAAAACAAAAAAAGTGAAATTGAACTTCCCATTCAATTAAATGGTTATCAAGATCCACGATCACGAACCGTGACATAATCGCAATTTAAATGCAACATGTGGTGACAATGCAATGAATGCATAGAAAGGAGGGTAATTTGCAGAGCTTAGCTTTAAGAGCATCTTCACAGTCCCACAGGCAACAAAGTGGCAAATGCACGTGACCAGGCGACAGTAACCAGGTATCAAAGCTACGTCCACAACTGTCCATGAAGTCAAAATCAAGATTTGCTGGTGGAGCCAGCCAACTGAGGGCATTACCTGGGGAAGTGTTTACTTCAAATCTCTTATTTCTGAAATCTGCTGCCTGATGCCAAGAAGAAAATAATGGATATAAATTGCACATGCATTTGAAAAGTCATGTAGGAAGGAGAGGTAACAGAGGAAACATGTGCATATGAAAAGTGCTTACCTTCCACTTTTAACATATTTTATCTTCAGCGGCTGACAAGAACATTAAGGAACAACACGTGAGTTGCATAAATAGAATCATACAGACACACACACACAACACACAAAACATTTGTGGTGCTTATTCCATCGTATCACCATTTTGGTGGTAACTAAAAAAATGGCCGCAGCAACCATACAGTCCAGGTGCAGACGTGAATTAAAAAAACGCGGGAAAAAAAAAAAACATAAGAGGAAGGGCCCAAAAAGGAGGTCCCAGTAGCCATATTCAAGATCCAGATGCATATGTGAATAAGCAGCAGTAACATTCAAGAAACTAAAAATACTTGTACCCTTTTCAGCGTTGAAAATTAACTGTTGAAATTGAGATTTTATTGCATAAAGAGGCCATAGAGCTCCAAATTACAATTATCCAGTATGTGTGCTTGATAAATGAATAGATCCTAAAATCAAAAACAAGAAGCCAAAAATTGACTGTACGTACTCACTTCCAATTGTTAGCAACAATGCCGGCCAAATCAACAATCCACTGTGCGTAGCCCCCATTCATTGTCATACCAAGCAATGACCTTAACCATGACCATGGTGAGTGATGCATCCACAGTTGACGATACATCAAAGCACCTGAAGTCTACTCACACAAGTGGTTCATCACAGACAGAAAGAATACCTTTTGAGCTCTTTCTCAGCACTCTCAAAAGGCAGCACTAGTTTCTTTAGCACAGGTCTTTCTGGAGACCTGGGCAACAACACCAACGACAGAGACATCTGGTGTCGGCGGCACAGGCAAGAAGATGCCGTTAAGTTTTCCTTTGAGGGACGGGAGCACAAGGGCCACAGCCTTTGTGGCACAAGTTGAAGTTGGAACAATGTTAAGGGCAGCAGCTCTGGCACGTCTCAAGTGACGGTGGCTAGCATCAACCAGCCTCTGGTCACGGTGTCTAAGTGGCTGGTGGTCATGGTACCCTTGATAATACCTGCAGCGCTTCGAATTTTGCCTTCCAAATCAGGATTATACTAACATGATGTCATGAATACATTTCTTGTACATAAGCAACAATGCAGGTAGCGAAAACTACAAACGAAAATATCACACATCCCAAAATCTCATCACAGACTCCTAATTCAGAAAGGGATCTCCATTGATTTCACCATTAACATTCTCATTTCAATAGTGAAATTAGACACAAACCAGAGAGATTTTTCTAATTTCCAAACTTCTGGTTGATAACTTTACAAGTGGAGTAGGCAACTGGTAGTGCAAGAAGCATTGCTGATGATAGGCTCATCAGAACTGCAGGCATCAGCATCGACTCCAAACACATGTGGAAATGTCACCCTTGCCAGGGGCAGTGACCAGCACCTTCTTCAATCACCAGATCAATTTCCAAGGCCCCATAGAGATACTGCTAAGTTAGAACACACACTCGAACCTAAAGACGCCGGGTTAACAAATATACGTATCAAATCAAACATCCAAGACGTTTCAGAGGCTTAGCAATATTCGAGAACCCTAATCCAAACGAGACCGAGTAATTTGGAAATAACTACAATGAAACAGAAAATAGACAATGCGAGGAAAAAATTATCTTACTTCCACGGAAGGTTGAGGAGGTTGCGGTCGGAGACGGCCTTGATGACCTCGCCGTTGACGGCGATGGCGTCGTCGCCGACGGGCTTGACATCGGCGTCAAAGATGCCGAGGATGTAGTCGTACTTGAGGAGGTGCGAAGCCTATTTGGCGCCGCCGGTGTCATTGATGGCGATGACGCCGAGAGGAGAGTCCTTGCGGCCGTGCGAGCACCGGAGGAAGTTCATTCCGATCCGGCCGAAGCCATTAATGGGCCACCTTCAGCTGCGCCTGCACCACAATCCATTCCATTTTTTCTGTACCCGACCGTCATTGTTGCTTCCCACCTGCAAAAACCCATCAAGCTTAGACATGTTCATTAAGCCCATTCAGCCCAGTTGGATGGGCATAAAAATGGGCCTCACCAGTCCTCCAGCCCAAAGCAACGTAATCCCAGCTCCTCTTCCCATATTCAAAACCTTTCTTTACCCGTTTACAACATTCATTTTAAATTAAGTTGATTTAATCTTAAGTGACTAATTTTTATTTTTATACCTTTTTTATATGAAACAAAATTCATTTAAAGATTAATATTATAAATATATAATAATCTATTTGAGCATAAATTTTCATGATATTATTAAATTTTTATAACTTTTTTTTTTATTTTTAGACATAAAAAAAAATTCATAAAAACTTAATATCATTATAAAAATTTTATTTTTAATATATTATTACACCTACATAATATTAAATTTCAAAAGAAAGGCTTCCAAGGGCCTTCGCAGCCCCAAAAAGTCAAATAATCTCTTCTACTAGCATGTTGAAATAACATAAACATAATACAGTTTTAAGCTCATCATTTTCTAGAAACAAACAAATAAAGAAAGAAAGAAACAATAAATATGATTATTCGCTGTGAATGGACTTGAAGAAAGTTGCAGCAAACTAGAGATGGCAGACTGACAGGAGAACCAACTAAGCCTAGAAGCTAGCAATAAAGATGGGGATTCGAAATATGGAAAGCCTCTCATTTAGTCTATGGTTGTGGTTTGTGATTTTGCTTTTTGTGTCTCAATCCTCATGTCAATCACTCTTTCTATATACTAAAATGTTAAAAATATAATTATTAATTACTAAAATATGAATATTATAAAAAATTTGGGATGAGAATAAAGTATTTAATTTGGTGATCACATTTTACATATAACTTATTTTTTCTACAAAAACTATTTTCATTAACATTCTTAAAAACATATCTAGTAAATGTCAGATATAAACTTTCATATTTGTCAATTGAACTATCATCACATATAGAACTGATAATGAAAATTATTGATAGTCATAGGACTTCTACCGATACCAAAAAAGCTTTGGGACTTAAATGTTAAAGAGTACTAAATTTTAGGATTTGCACTTTTTTTGTTCCACTAATTTTACTAATTTAATAAATCTATAAACAGGGGCATAGCCAGAAATTCCACTGGGGGGGCGTGACGTGAAACGGGTTATTAGCATGTATAAATTTACAATCACTAATAAAAAATACTAAATAATATTATATATAGGCATATAAAATTTGAAAGTGTATAATAACTAAGTTTATTTCAAAAGTTTACAACCCAAAATTCATTAGACAGTTTACATATATAGACACATTGAATTCAAAAATTTATAATAATTAAGTTCAATTTATAGAGTAAAAATAGTTATTTAAATTTTCTATTAATTATACAAAAATTATACAAATTAAATTTATTTTATAGCACTTACCGAATAGTCCAAATTATGATCTAAAAAGTTGTTATCAGACAAATACTTTGAATTAACAAATTTCATGCAATGAAACATTTTTTATAAATTTAGGACTAAAATAAAATGTTTTTAATATATTTGGAACCAAAACAGAATGTTTAATAGGATAGGGACTAAAAGAAAATAATAATTAAAGAGTAAGGACTATCACGTAATTTATTCAATAAGAAATGATTGAGACCTTAAATGGATAAAATATACTGGAACCTCATATTAATTATAAGACTTACAGATAGGTATCTAACTTTAGTTTTACTACAATTGCATCCATATTCAAGTACCCAATAAATTTTTTTAAAATTTTAGGGGGCACTCTCCCGGCCCTAAATAGATACGCCCCTGTTGATAAATATAAGACTACTTGTTACTTTTCGTAAAAAGGAGAAAGAACAAACAAAACTTGCTTCTTTTTGTCATAAAAATCTTCAATTATTCTCTTTTTGAACGAGTAAGGCATAAGAACCAACCATTGGCTTATTTCCAAAAACAAAAAAAAAAAAAAAAAGGAAAAAGAGCCTACCACTGAGAGGGAACAAGTACTAGAAATGGCTGTTAATACCTAGTAGGCCGACGGGTAAAATATTTTCTAATACCTTTGTCATGAAATATTTCAAATTTAAATTTTGAAAAGGATAAATATCTTATCAACTCTTGGTGGAAATTTTTTTCCACCAACACTTTTATTTAGAAACTTCCGTTCTATACTTAATTTCTTTAAGTTAACGTTACTTCCATAAGTGTTAGTAGGTCAAAATAGCTCGCATAAAAAGAAAAGAGACTTCAATTTATTGGATGTAACATTCTAAAGTTTGACGGTCAAATTGAAAACATATAATAAAATCAAGAGTGAGAAATGATATTCGTATCCGTACTTGCTAGATGGAAGAACCACTCATGACTCACACAGCAAATGGATAGATTAACAGGTGTTTCAGCGTTTCCTATTTGTTCAGAGACCTAATTTCGCAATAGATGTTACCGTTCAAGGACTGCCTATGCGACTAAGCCTATCTACAAGATTTATTTATGGAGCACGGATTTATTTACACTGGTGTAAGCACTTACATTTTTATTGTCATTCAATAATTTTTTATCCGTTACCAATATAATCAATCTAACCCTCAAATTTAATATTCCAATCATGATGAAGATCATACATACAAACTTTAAACTTGATCTAGTTTGTAAGTTTTTACTATTATTTATCCCGTACAATTCAAACTTTTGAAATTTATTAATAAAAATTCGTTTATCAGAAAAAAATGTTAAAAATTTTCAATTGATCTAAAAATTGGCATATATGATTTAGATGAATAACATTTTAAATACAACAGTCGATTATTTTAATTTTGATTCTACCCAAAAATTTTAGTTTGGTCAATGATTGAGTTTATGTTTTTGTTTTGGATTTCATTTTAGTTTTCTTATTTATTTGAGATTTGGTTTTCCTATTTTTTTGGGATTTGATTTTCCTATTTTATTATAGTTTGGGTTTATGTGTGTCTTATAAAAAGACATATTGTAGTAGGCTTTGAGTATAAAAGACAAGCCAATGTGGTGAAGAGGTAAGATGTGAGAGTTTCAGGAGGGAGGAGAGGTCAAGAGGCTGAAGAAAGCTAAGGCGAGAAGCCTTTTTGTGATTCTCATATCATATAATTGTGTGAGGGCAATATATTGAGGTTATCAATTATATGTACGGGATTCATAGGCCAACGTGAGTACTAAGGCCATATATCACCTGTAATCTTTATATTTTGTTCAAGTGGATTTCTTTAATTTGTGGATGTATGTTAGTTAAGAGTCAAACTGTGTTAAATTTGTATGTGCTTATTTGATTATATTTGTTGTCCACTGCGTGTGATAGATGATTTGGAAAATTTTCCCAATAGAATGCAATGGCCGTGCAAAATCTGGACCACGCAAAAATTGTCGATTTGCTTTCTCTGAGCTACAACTCTAGCTCGATTTCTGTAACCCTTTCGTTTAGCTGGCTTCTGCTTTGTTTTTTCTTTTATATCTTTTGTAGAATATTTTCTGAAAATTGATTGGGTTTGTGATTCTTTGACTTCAAATGCTTAATTTCTTGTTTTTTTACTTGGAAATAGAAATGGAGTTTCTTTTTTGTAAGCATCTAGCATTTCTAGATTTAATCACTAATTGCTTTTTATTTTTGTTGTTAATTTAGCTAGGTTAGAGCTTTAAGGGTTCGGCCATGGTGGATTTCTAAGGATTGAGAGGAAGGTTTCGAGTAGGCTGCAGCAGGAAGGAGACCAAATTGGATGAACCAGCCCTCACCAATTTGTGGCTCAACTTGCACATGCCACACACCTAGTGCACTAATTCTACTCTCACATACATCAGGGCCTTTCTTGACACCACCTTAGGACATGGCGCGCTCCCAACAATATAAGATATATGCTGACAAATTTTTAAGAATTGATTTTTCACTATTACTTCATCCCGATTATCCTCAATTACTTTTACCGTTATTTCTCCTCTACAAAATTCCTTCTACAAAATTCCTTCTACAAAATTCCTTCACCACTATTGATAGGGCACCATTTGATTCATCCGATACATTATGGCAGATAGCTTTGGATGACCCATCTTTTAAATTGCTGGCTACGAGAAGATCAAGGTAATATATAGTTGATTTCTTGGTAGGAAGCTAATATATTGTTTTGGAAAAATTTCACCGTTACTTCATCGTTACTTTGACAATATAAAATATATACTGATAGATTTTTAAGAATTGATTTTTCACCATTATTTCACCCAATTATCTTCAATCACTTTCACCGTTATTTATCTTTTACAAAATTCTTACACCATTGTTGACAGGGGCACCATTTGGTTCATCTGACACTCTATGACAAACAGATTTGGGTGGTCCATTTTCAAATTATCCTAAATCACTTTTACCGTACGTTATTCTAAAATTTCTTCACCACTATTGATAGGAGCACCATTTTGTTCATTTGATATTTTATAGCAGACAGATCTATGTGGTCCATTTTTAAAAATGGTGGCTATGAGAAGATCAAGCTGGGTGCAGAAAGACGACTAAGACTTAGATAATGAAGCATTTACGAATAATAGATCGGGATAACGTATATTATTATTTTTATTTATCTTGTTCGTTATCTGGTATTTTTTCCAATTACTTATGAGTTATTTCTCCAGGATTATCCTGGTTTATCTGGAATGCTTCTGCTCAATTTGATTCTCTTCCCTTTATTCAATGTCTTGGATTCAGGCTTTTTCTTTTTCTTCTTCTTCTTCTTCTCCCTATGTATGTATGTATGTTTTTATTTTGGGAGCCTATTTTAATTGACATAATGTTATTGGGCAATGATACATTACAGTCCTATGAAATTTTTATTTTGTATGTTTTAAAGATTTGAATTATGACATTTTGTCTTTTAGATTATAATTCTAACTAAATTATATTTATATTGTTGAATTTTCCTTTAAAGATTATTGATTTTTCATCATTTTCATATTTAGTGACAAACTTAGAAGTTATGTCATGAAAGATACAAATACAAGATAAGGACACAGAAATGAGTTAATGAAAGACAAGGAAAAAGAAAAACAAAATCTATGTTACATAATACTATAAGTTAAAATTTTAATTATATTTGATAATATCTTACTTTTTCATTTTTTACATCTTCTAAGTGTATCATTTTCATTATGTTAAAAAAAAACTCTTATTATTGTAATTACACTATTTAGTTGGTTTAACCTATGATAAACTTAATTGTGTAAAGCCCATAGATCTATAATGGTTATGTTGTCATCGTAAAAGACATTTTTCTTGTATATTTTTTATTTACTAATGAATATCAAGATTTTATAATTTTGGTACCGAAAACGTCCATCTTAATACTTTTGGGAACAAATTTTCCAATATTCCTTTGTCTTCCTCGCAATCTCTCACACATTAACATATTTAAAATAGATTTTTGTAACATATTTTCTCAAATAAATTCGCACATTAACATCACACAAAAAGGGAAGCTATTCAAAATCCTGTACATATATTACAATTAGTAAGGAAACATTAATTGTGGCAACAATATCATAACCTTTAATATTTATTCTAAAACCTCCATACCACTTTTCTGTTATAGAAATTTAATAGGAAAAGATATTTTACATAACAAGACTAATTTTTTTATGAGGAAACATTTTATTATCTAAAATAAAAAGACCACATCAATTAGCACCTATTTTCATAAAAAGAAAAAAAATTAATTTTTCAAATAATTATAAATTTGAATCACTTTCTAAACGTGAATTTGAATGATGTGACTATTCCAGGGGCAAAGTATAGGTTTTCTAAAATAGAGGGGGACAAGTATAGGTTAGGCCAAATGTCAGGGGGGTTTTTGTAACTTTCCCTTATTCTAAAGTTCAGGGTCTAGTGCAATCCGAGCTTTAATTTGATGACCAGCTTAAATGAGTTGTAAAAGTTTGAGTGCTCTTCAAAGAGTCAAGTCAATGAGTTGGAGTAAAACATGCCTAGTTGCACAAGATTATTGATTATTGGCCTACAACAGAGCTGTAGATACTAGTATTTTTAACTTGTATATGTACCTGGTCAGTCTGATAGGTGGTTACTTCTAAACCTTTTTACCTTGGACCTAATTCAGAAAGTGAAGCTTTATTGTTGCTGAATTTAATGTTTTCATTTTCATATTGGGTTTGGAAAATGTAGTATCAATATTTATTTTGTTTTTGAAATTGAGAGGGTAATTTGTAATTACAAGAAAATATTGATGAACATATAATAAGAGTTGATTGTTTTTGTCCTTAGATTCTTAGAGAAGCCTATACTAGTCTTCAAATCTACCTATACTTGCAAACTTTGATTGACTGAGACTTTTCACTTACATATTTTATTTGGCACCAGCTTGTGATTTATATTTTAGATTAGGACTGGCTAGTTGAAACTTGTTTTGTAGAATTCTACTAAGTAGGCGTTGTTGAAGGATCTATTTTGGACATACGATAGGTGCAGTGAAAAACTTGATTTTCCCATCAGTTGCTTTGGTACCCCTACGGCACTGGCTAATTGTTTCAGGGATGTGTCTAGTCAGAACAGTGTGTCTGGTCATCCCGGCAAGATCTTCAATGGGTGCAATGGTAGGAGCTGCAAGAGGCAACGTGGAGAAGGTATATCCTCAGGCCCTTCTACAGTTGTGCAGTGCCTTACCCACTTGCTTCGAGAGTGTATCATTACTGCTAGTCACATGGTTGACGCTGTGAAGAGGATGCACAGAAATGAAATGTTTGTTAAGGCTCTATTAGAGCTAGAGAGTTTACAAGAGTGAGCAAACTTTGTTAAGAGCTTAGCTAAAGGTCGCTCCGATTAGGATCCATTTGTATTTGCTTGTGCGCTTTGGTCACTGTAAAAGAAAATTTTTTAAATCCTTACCACATGGAGGATTGCCTCTGTTTTATACTTTTATTCATGGCCAAAAGGCACATACGGTCCCTTAACTTTGCCAACTTTAATGAGTTAGTCCCTCAACTTTGAATGGTAGGCCAGACAGTGTTAGAATTTTTGCTAATATGGTATAGGGCATCTCCATTTTCATTTTTTCTCCCTCTCTTGACACCGTTGCTGTCTTTCGGGCCTCACCCTTCGCTGATTCATTGATTTTATATTGTGGAATAAGCGATGCATTCATATCTCGTCCCTTGCTGATCGTCCTTAGCCACTCGAATAGCTATTTCACCGGGGAGTTGGACCCGATGCGAACTCCAGGAGTTGGAGTCTATGGAAAAGCTGGAAGTGGGAGCGTCGGGCTCAAATTCACGAATGGAGGAGAGAATGTGGGTTACAAATTCGAGACTCATAGCCGTAGAGGTATGAGACAAAAACAGATCAGTTGGAGGAGAGAACGTGGGTCACATCTCCATCAAATCCACCGAATCCGTCGCATCTCCGTAAATTTCATTGATTCGCTCGCTAGGAGTGGCAGTGTCAAGGTCTATTTCATTAATTCGCTAGTAGTTGGAGTCGACTTGCATCGTCATCAAACAGTCGCTAGAACAACCAGGTCACTCGCTCCAAACCGCTATTTTTAAGCCACTCGAACAAACAACGTTAAGTCATAAGGTTTCCGTTAGTCATAGACAGATGCCTGCATATGATAGATTTCACCCACTGGGCTGCCATCCCTAAGATTTACAGGTAATGAGGTTATTGAAATTGATATCCCACTAGGCCTTTTAAAAAACAACATAAACACAAATTCACGAGTTAACGAGTCTAAAGGCCAAAGTATAGGTTAGTGTTAGGAGTGTTAATTTACCCATGATAGATACCTCTACCCACCAGATGGGTGAGATTTAGGCATAGTGGTACCAAAATCAGCTCATTGTGGTACCTTTGGGTCATAGTGGTAGAAATTGAGGTTGTTCTAGTAAACGATTATGGTTAACATTAACCCACTTGCTTTTGTGGGTGTATATAACGATTAAGGTTAACAATAACCCAGTTACTGCGTTTGCTCGATTTTATGTTTTCCAATGAAACATGAAATTGTTGGACAACCAGGATCCTTATATTTCAAAGCAGTGTTATTTTGAATACAGAACTTACTTGTTCGGCCAATAAGGCTTTCTTTTTTCACATTCAGTTTTCTTTTAACAGTGCACAAATCCTTTAAAAATTTGGCACAACAATATTAGCTAGCATTAACTTACACCAATTAAAGTTTTTTACAGTTGACAAATTAGCTGATGACTCAAGAACTTTCCAGTTGCATTCTATTGGTGTTGTAAGTGGTGCAATAAGGTATGTTGTGAAGAAGACAGGAAAAGTCTGCTTGAAGTTGTACTCGGCTTCTTTGCCTTAAAATAATGTTTTTGTTACAGTTAGTGGATGTGGTGGTTTCGCTATTCCAAACTGTTGTTTCCATTCTACAAATTCTGGGGCCTTAACAGAATCAGGCTGCCCGAAGTTATATGTTTGGACTTCATTTTGTCCAAATGGGATGCCAAATATTAGACATGCATCTTCTACTTCTATTTCAATTTCCCTCTTCTTAGGAACACAAAGTGTTAACGAATTGCAATCAAAAGCAACAATTTTTTTCTAACTGTTTATTGGATGTAGGTGAAAGAGGCTTTCAAACCTTATATCAACAACAGCTTGCTTTTGATTCTCATTGCCAGCAATTACGTGCATTACATCAATTTTTGAAGCGGAGCATCTGACAGTAGGGAATTGGCTGCAGGAGAAAATAACTGCCATGAAGTAACAACATACAATAAGTAGAGAAGAAAGCATACAGGAATTTCAAACAAGACAAATGAAATTTAGGAACTAAAACATAAGATAACAGAATATTGAACATATTGCAAAACAGAACAAAACATACAGAAAATGAAGTCAAGACAAATGCAGAAATGCAGGAACTAAGAACTACGAGCATATACAAATACAGTAACTAATAACATAAGAAAATGACATATCGAACAAACATCAATGAATAAATAAACATATAGAAAAGCCAAAATGAACATATCGAAAAGAGATAATAAACACATAAAAAACAAAACAGAACATACAGCAATGTACAAATGAACATATATGAACTGGCTGCTGTGAAGTAAACAACATATAGTAAGTAGAGAGGATAGCATACAGGAATTCCAAACAAGACAAATGAAATACAGGAACTAAAACATAAGATAACAGAATATTGAACATATTGCAAAATAGAACAAAACATACAGAAAATGAAGTCAAGACAAATGAAGAAATATAGGAACTAAGAACTAAGAGCATATATAAATACAGTAACTAAGAACATAAGATAACATAATATCAAACATACATCAATGAACAAATAAACATACATAAAAACTAAAATGAACATATATAAAAGAGAAAATAAACATATAGAAAACAAAACAGAACATACAACAATGTACAAATGAACATATATGAACAAATTGCTATGAAGTAAATAACATACAGCAAATAAACAGGAAAGCATACTGGGATTCCAAACAAGACAAATGAAACACAGGAACTAAAATGTAAAATAACACAATATTGAACATATTGCAAAACAGAACAAAACATACAAAAAATTAAGTCAAGACAAATGAAGAAATACAGGAACTAAGAACTAAGAGCATATACAAATACAGTAACTAAGAATATAAGATAGGAAAACATCAAACATACATCAATGAAGAAATAAGGATATAGAAAACCAAAATGAATATACAGAAAAGATAATAAACATATAGAAAGCAGAGCAGAACATACAGCAATGTACAAATGAACATATATGAACAAACTGCTATGAAGTAAACAACATACAGCGAAGAGAAAGGAAAGCATACAGGAATTCTAAACAAGACAAATGAAATATAGGAACTATAACAAAAGATAACAAAATATTGAACATAATGCAAAACAGAACAAAACATATAGAAAATGAAGTCAAGATAAATGAAGAAATACAGGATCTAAGAACTAAGAGCATGTACAGATAAATTAACTAAGAACATAAGATAATAACATATCAAACATACATCAATCAAGAAATAAACATACAAAAAACCCAAAATGAACATACAGAAAAGAGATAATAAACATATATATACTAGAATAGAACATACAACAATGTACAAATGAACATATATGAACAAACTGCTATAAAGTAAACAACATACAGCAAGTAGAGAGGAAAGCATACAGGAATTCCAAACAAGATAAATGAAATACAGGAACTATAACATAAGATAACAGAATATTGAACATATTCAAAACAGAAAAAAACATACAGAAAATGAAGTCAAGTCAAATAGAGTAACACAGGAACTAAGAACTATGAGCATGTACAAATACAGTAACTAGGAACATAAGATAACATAGTATTGAACATACATCAATGAATAAAAAAACATATTGAATTCCAAATAAGACAAATGAAATACATAAACTAAAACATAAGATAACAGAATATTAAGCATATTTCAAAAAAGAACAAAACATACATAAAATGAAGTCAAGACAAATGAAGAAATATAGGAACTAAGAACTAAGAGCATATACAAATACAGTAACTAATAACATAAGAAAATGACATATCGAACATACAGCAATGAATAAATAAACATACAAAAAAGCCAAAATGAACATTCCAAAAATAGATAATAAACACATAGAAAACATAACAGAACATACTGTAATGTACAAATGAACATATATGAACAAAATGTTATGAAGTAGACAACATACAGCAAGTAGAAAGGAAAGCATACAAAAATTCTAAACAAGAAAAATGAAATACATGAACTAAAACATAAGATAATAGAATATTGAACATATTGCAAAACAGAACAAAACATATAGAAAATGAAGTCAAGACATATGAAAAAATATTGGAACTAAGAGCTAAGAGCATATATAGATAAAATAACTAACAACATAAGATAAAAAAATGTCGAACATACATCAATGAAGAAATAAACATACAAAAAACCCAAAATGAACATATAGAAAAGAGATAATAAACATATAGAAAACAGAACAGAACATAAAATAATGTACAAATGAATATATATGAAAAATTGCTGTAAAGTAAACAACATACAGCAAGTAGAAAGAAAAGCATACAGGAATTCCAAATAAGACAAATGAAATATAGGAACTAAAACATAAGATATTAGAATATTGGACATATTTCAAAACATTGGACATATTTCAAAACAGAACAAAACATACATAAGATGAAGTCAAGACAAATGAAGAAATACAGGAACTAAGAACTAAGAGCATATATGAATACAGTAACTATGAACATAAGATAACATAATATCGAAGATATATCAGTGAATAAATGAACGTAACAAAACATACAGGAAATATAGGAACTCAATGCAAGAAACTCAATACAGTAACATAACAAAACATACAGAAAATACACAAACATACATCAATGAAAAAATGAACATATATATACGGAACACGAACATACATTAATGAAGAAATGAACATATATGTACAGAACATGTATATAACCTTTTGAATTTTCTTGTCTTCTTCTCGTGTGTTTTTCCTTCAGTTTTCTTCTTCTTGTATCTTTTAATTTCTTCTTCAGGTTTGGTGTTCTTCCACTTCGAAGATCTGATTTCATCTCCACATTGCAAATAAAGCTATAGGTTTAGGTTTTAAGATCTAATTTCTTCTCTACATAGAAAATAAAGAAATCATACTTACTGTTTCTTTGATAGCACCATATTGTCACTTGAGTTTGACATTTTTAGATAAAAATCACACTGGACAAAGAAATTGTGGAAACAAAAACTGGAGCAGAAGAAATCGCCGAAATCTCCGAAAAGAAATCGCCGAAATCGCTGAATAGAAACAGGAGAGGGTTCAGAGAGCAGAGAGACTGTTCGGGGTTTTTTCGAAATTTGCATATCATGGTATTAATCATATTTTTTGTAAATTTATGGAGAATTGATTGTCTAGTGGCGCGTTTACTTTTTTTTTTTTATACATTTTGGGTTATGTTATAGCTTCTTATATTATGTAGGGTGGGTGTATAGTACACACCCAGTTTATACAATAGGCACGCTATTGCTAGAAACCCTATATATATAGCCAAACCGGGTCCAATTAATCTAGATTGATCTATGTTGGATCCCATTTAAAGGGAAGTTCTCCCATAACTTGTTCTTTTCACTTAAAAGATTTGAACCCGAACTGGGCGGAGCGAGAAAATAAGTCTAGGGGCCTTCCTTATTAATTGTAAAGTGTGTCCTATAAATTCAATATTAATAATAATCATTAGGTATGCTAAGAATAAGTATGTTCTATATTGAATCTGGTACCATATTCATTTGCTTATGGTACTACTCTGACCAAAATCTTAAACCTAATCACCTGGTAACACTAGGAACGAAATATGAATCTGAATAAACGATATACGTGACTGTGTGCAAAAAAAGATTGTCTGTTACAATCAAACCAACCAATTCCTTTCACAACTTTCCTAACATAAGCTGACCATTGTGAAACCTCAACCCTAGAGCAGACCAAATACATCCAACATAAACCAAAATACCAATAACTCCTACAATGAAACTTGTACAATTGATATCAATCCTAACCTTTATAGCTTTCACATCTTCATGCAATCTATCAATTTGCTGAATAACCTGATCAGCCTCTAGTTGCTCACTTCCATATTGCACATCACCATTCACCTCTCTAAACTTAGCTCTTAGTCTTCTAGTTTTTGCTTCAACTCTTCTAACCTTGCTTAGAAGCTCTTTAATTGCCTCAGATGCACGCAAGCTTAACCTTTCATCAATCTAGTGCAAATAACCACAACCTGCCTTTGCAATTGTTGATGGCCAAGCCTACACAATTTGTATCAAATATAGCCCAGGCTAGGCCACTTTATAATGAAATATAATACTTCGTCCGTCCCAAAATTTTTGCCCCATTTATTTTCAGCAATTAATCTACGATTTTTTATTTTCAACATTTTAATATATAAATAAAAAATCTTTATACATGAATGATAAATCAAGATATGTCGTTTCTAAATATATTTTTACAAAGGCAGGATATTTTTGCAAGTAATCATTTTCGCCAGCAATCAGCAAAAACAACCAGATAAAATGAAAAAAAGGAATGAACAAACTAATTGAAAACTGTTTATCAAGCCATTAACCAAGAAAAATAATTTAATCACCATAAATTTACTCACCAAGCCAAACCAAATCAACATGAACGTGCCATCAACTAGCAAATGTTGACACCCGACAAGAAGAAAAAAATGTTCTACCTGTGGTATCTGACACTTGAATTGTAGCAAACAATTGAGAAAACAACATTTGAAAAATTTGATACAAGGATTACCTTATAATCTGGGCATCCGTAGAACCTACGGCCAACATTCTCTGTGTCTTTCCAAGCCGTATACATCATCGCATCCATTCCACAATGACATCGACACCTCACTTCACCTTCTCCCTCGGATTTCAAACTTTGAGACACTCTTGAGCTTCCGGATAACTGAGATATCAAGAATTAAAACGTGATTTGGGAGAAAGTGGGCTACTTGGGTTTACGGATTGCAGAGGAAGAACCCTAATCCTTTTTTGCCTTCTGCAAAAAAAAGTTTGGATGGGTGTAAATGGCCAACAGAAGAGTTACGACGTTACTACACTTCAGCCAGGTGGCATGAATTCTGCACACCATGGACCAACTCGCCCTATTTTAAAATGTTTGAGGGTTTTTTTTTCACTGAATCCAAGTCTAGGGACTAAGTCACTTAAAGTTGCACAAAGAAAACTCAATTATGATGTGGATGAACATTGGTCTCAACTTCCTTTATCACGTACACACTGAACCAAAATGAGAAATTTTCAAAAAACCCCCTGAGGTTTAGTGGATACTTCACTTACCCCCTATGTTTGAAAATCCTCCACTTTAGCCCTTGAAGTTTAATAGATCTTTCACTTGCCCCGTCTATAATATTGAGGACTAAAATGCCCTTTTACCAATTTTGTCAATTTTTATCTTTGGAAAAATAATTTAGAAAATTTTTCTTTTGGTAATCAGAAATTTAGAGAATGTTGACAACAATTTTTACCATTTCATGTCAATTTAAATATGTACTATCTAGTTAGTTAATTAATATTAATAAATTAAAATTATAGTCTTTATAGAATTTTAGATTTTTATAGTAATAAATCACATAAATAGTAAAATGAATACTTAAAATAGAAATAAAATCTATTTATATGAAATTTTGCATAATGGTATATGAACATTAATGCCCTTGTCAAGTATGGATGCTACATTTACTTAATCTAATTTCCTAATAATTATTGTATAATTACTAGAAAATTTAAATTATTAATTTTTCTTTACTTAAAGAAAGAAATTCTTTTTTCTATTATTGATGAAAATTTCACCTAGGTGAAATTTCAAAAAGGTGACAATTATGATAGAAAGAGGGTGTAGAAACCTTACTAAGTATTTAAGGGTGAGATTATTTTGCATTAGTTTTAATGTATTGTTGTACATTATTCTTATATAAAATTATTATTTACTTTATTTAAAAAAAATATTATTTACTCAAATTGTCAATTTACCGAGCTTTACATTTTAATAAGTCTATAATTGCCTAGAAAGTCATAAAAAATATTTAATTTTTTTTACAATATTAAAGTGTTGGATTTTGATAAATTAATAATTGAAGTCAAAGTATGTATATAAGATTTTGCTGCATATCCAGAATGTGTCGTATATCCCTCAACGTCGAAGTGACACCCAAACTAGTTTGCACAACAATATCACCAATCCCCAAGATCCCAGACTGGGTTGTGTTACCCATCTTCACCATCCCCAGATCCACATCCTTGTAAGCGGTGAACAATTTCTTCCTTGGAGAAACATAATAGGATGCAGCCGAATCAACTATCCACTGGACATTCGGATCTACAATAGGATAACAGTCCCCTTACATCTGGAATGTGTCGTACATCCCTCAACGTCAAAGTGACACCCAAACTAGTTCGCACAACAATATCACCGATCCCCAAGATCCTAGACTGGAATGTGTTACCCATCTTCACCATCCCGAGATCAACATCCTTGTAAGTGGTGAACAATTTCTTCCTTGAAGAAATGTGATAGGATGCAGCTGAATCAGCTATCCACTAGACATTCGGATCTATAATATGATCACAATCCCCTTGCGCACAGATTAGTGTAACCGACCCATCACCATCTAACTCAGTAACTGCTGTCGTATTTGTGTCATCAGGAGCTTTCTCCTCATTCTTTTCATCCTTCATCCTCTTCCAGCAATGCTTCTTTATATGACCAGGTTTTCCATAATAATGACAACTATTGCCATCTCTTGACTTTAAGCGATCACGAGATTTACCACGACTACCCTTAGGTGCCTTAGTTTTGCTTCATCCTCTACTCTCGATGACAAGAGCTTGTGAATGCTCAGAACCCAACTTCTTCCTCCTAATCTCTTCATTGAATAAGCTATCTTTGACGAAACTCAAGATGAGTTTGCCATCTGGGGTTTAATTGCTAAGAGTAATCACCAATGCTTCCCAACTCTCTGATAGGGAACTCAAAAGAAGTAATGCCTGCAATTCATCGTCAAGCACCATCTTCATGGTTGTCAACTAATTGATTAAATTTTGGAAATCAGTTAAGTGCTTGAAAATTGACTGCCCCTCCTTAAGCTTCAAATTAACAAGCTTCCATATAGTGAAAGCTTTATTCTGAGCGGTATTCCTCTCAAATAAGCTTTCTAATTTATTCCATAGAGATTGAGCATTTGTCTCTGCTGAAACATGGTAGAATATGCTCATATCCACCCATTTTCTAATGGTGCCAACTGTCTTGCGATTGAGCTTCTTCCAATAATCTTTTGACTTGTTCTCTAACTTTGCTGAATCACCCGTAATAGGACCATACAAATCAAGACAATAAAGTAGATTCTCCGTGATTGGCTTCCAAATTGAATAATTTGATGCGTTTAATCTGACCATTGAACCCAATTTTTCATCCATATCTTTTTTAGCCATCAGCTTTGTCACAAACTCAATAGTGACCCTGTATGATAGTAGCTAATCTAAATCTTGCGCTTGAGCAGCTAGATGTGAAGACTGCATTTTTACATGGCAACTTGAATCAAGAGATTTACATGGTTTAGCCTAAAGGATTTAAAGTGGAAAGGAAGGAGCACATGGTCTGTAGGTTGAAGAAGAACCTTTACGGCTTGAAGCAGGCACCTAGACAGTGGTACTGCAAGTTTGATCCTTTTATGGTTGGCCAAAACTATAAAAGAACCGGTGCAGATTATTGTGTCTATATTAGAAAGTTTCCCGATTGTAACTTTGTTATTCGTCTGCTTTATGTTGATGTTGTGCTTATTGTTGGGCAATATGCTTTGTTGATTCGTAGGTTAAAAGAGGAGTTGTCTAAGTCCTTTGATATGAAGGATTTAGGACCACCGAAACAAATTCTAGGTATGAGAATTGTTCGTGATAGGGAAGCTGGTAAGTTGTGGTTATCACAGGAGAACTAACCCAAGCTTTCACCCATATATTCTTTAGCCATAAGCTTTGTCACAAACTCAATAATGACCATGTATGAGAGCATCTAATCTAAATCTTGAGCTTGAGCAGCTAGAGGTGAAGACTGCATTTTTACATGGCGACTTGAATGAGGAGATTTACATGGTTCAGCCTAAAGGATTTAAAGTGAAAGGGAAGGAGCACATGGTTTGTAGGTTGAAGAAGAGCCTTTACGGCCTAAAGCAGGCACCTAAATAGTGGTACCGCAAGTTTGATTCTTTTATGGTTGGCCAAAACTATAAAAGAATCGATGCAGATTCTTGTGTCTATATCAAAAAGTTTCCCGATGGTAACTTTATTATTCTTCTACTTTATGTTGATGATATGCTTATTGTTAAGCAAGATGCTTTGATGATGCGCAGGTTGAAAAAGGAGTTGTCTAAGTCCTTTGATATGAAGGATTTAGGACCAATGAAACAAATTTTAGGTATGAGAATTGTTCGTGATAGGGAAGCTGGTAAGTTGTGGTTATCACAGGAGAACTAACCCAAGCTTTCACCCATATATTCTTTAGCCATAAGCTTTGTCACAAACTCAATAATGACCATGTATGAGAGCATCTAATCTAAATCTTGAGCTTGAGCAGCTAGAGGTGAAGACTGCATTTTTACATGGCGACTTGAATGAGGAGATTTACATGGTTCAGCCTAAAGGATTTAAAGTGAAAGGGAAAGAGCACATGGTTTGTAGGTTGAAGAAGAGCCTTTACGGCCTAAAGCAGGCACCTAAATAGTGGTACTGCAAGTTTGATTCTTTTATGGTTGGCCAAAACTATAAAAGAATCGATGCAGATTCTTGTGTCTATATCAAAAAGTTTCCCGATGGTAACTTTATTATTCTTCTACTTTATGTTGATGATATGCTTATTGTTAAGCAAGATGCTTTGATGATGCGCAGGTTGAAAAAGGAGTTGTCTAAGTCCTTTGATATGAAGGATTTAGGACCAATGAAACAAATTTTAGGTATGAGAATTGTTCGTGATAGGGAAGCTACTAAGTTATGGTTATCACAGGAGAATTATGTCGAATGAGTCCTTGAAAGGTTCAACATGGTAGATGCTAAACCAGTTAGCACGCCCCATGCGAATCACTTCAAGTTGAGCAAGAAGTCATGTCCAACTACAATGAAAAAAAAGGAAGAGATATCTGTCATTCCTTACTCTTCTACAGTTGGATCTTTAATGTATGCCATGGTCTGTACTTGGCTAGACATTGGTCATGCTGTTGGAGTGGTTAATAGGTTTCTATCTAATCCAGGGAAGCCTCACTAGGAAACTGTGAACTAAATTTTCAGATACTTAAGAGTAACTTCAAAATTGTGTTTTGAGTTTTGCAGTGCTAAACCTATATTAGATGGCTTTACTGATGTAGATATGGCAGGTGACCTTGGTAGAGTATGTAACTCAGCACAAGTCCCATTCATTCTCTTAGCTAAACCTTTTAACTACAGTGTCTTAAGAGGTGTTGTCTGATGTTGAATACCATGCTCTTTACAGTAGGCATCAAATGGTCCAATGTACTCTCCACCATTGTCTGTTTGTATGCACTTCAGCTTCTTGCCAATTTGTCTTTCAACCAGGGTTAGAAATTGTTTGAAAACATCTAACACTTGATTTTTTGGCTTTAGAGTGTATACCCAAGTTTTTCGAGATTGATCATCAATGAAAGTCACAAAGTATTAAGCACCACCAAGTGACTTCTGCATTGGCCCACACAGATCTAAGTGTACCAGATCCAACACATTATTCATTTCAGAAGGAGGGGAACTCTTGAAAGACACTGTTTTGCTTTTCTGCCAAACAATCAGCACATTTCTTCAAATGGACCTGATCCAGTCTAGGTAAGGTCTTCTTTTTGGCAAGACGGGTCATGCTTTTCTCACTCATGTGTCCCAGTTGTTTATGCCATAACTCCACTATACTGTCATTCTCCACTGCATTCACAGCATCCTGGAAAAGCTTTGCCTGCATTGTGTATAGTTTTGAGTTTTTTGTTCCTCTGGCCACCACCAGGGTTCCTTTAGTCAGCTTCCACTGGCCATTAAAGAATGTGTTGCAGTAACCTTCATCATCAAGTCTGCCTGCTGAAATTAGATTAAGGTGTAAATCTAGAACATGCCCGACATCCTTTAGGATTAACCACGTACGATTCTGGGTCTCTAGGGAAACATTTCATTTGAGAGACCCCCATTTCTTATTCTTATAACACCAAAATTTCCAGGTGTGTAAGATGAGAAAAATTCTTTTTGAGAAATTACATGAATGGTAGCACTACTGTCAATCACTCAACTCATCTCATGAGTTGCAAGATTGACAATATCATCATCATGGACAATGTTGAACTCATCGGCAACATTTGCTTGTTCATCATCACTACTGTCATCCTTTTTCAGTCCTTTGCCTTTTTTTGGCCTTCCTTGAGTTTTTGACAAAATTTCTTGATGTGCCCCTTTTTTCTGCAATAATGACATTCAATTTTTGCTTTCTTGTTTGACTTTCCTCTGCTCTTATCTTTTGGCTTTGGCCCCCTGGTCTCACTTCTCCCCCTAGAATCTACTACAAAGAGGTCTAATTGTGATGAAGAAGATCTTTGCGATCTTCGTCTCATCTCTTCATTCAGAATTTCACTTTTGATGAATTCTACATTTACTACACCATTTGGTGCAGAATTTGTAAGTGAAATTTTCAAAGTCTCCCAAGACTCTGGCAATGAGGCCAGCATTATAAGAGCGAGTAGCTCATTTTTAAACTTTATGCCCATCGTGGATAACTGTTCCACGATTCTTTGCAAATCATTCAGGAGATCAGCTATGGATAGATATTCCCGGTATTTTATCTGAAGCAATCTTGTCAGATAAAATAATTTGTTGTTACCGGTTTTTGAAGCTTATAGCTCTTCAAGCTTGCTCCACAGTATCATTGCATGAGTTTCCGTAGATATGTGGTTGTAAACATTATCTTCGACAAATTGTCGGATGAAACCACATACTTGCTCTTGCTCGAATGCCCAATCTTCTTCCGATCTGTCCTCCGGTTTGGTTGTACCAAACACGGGCAAGTGCATCTTCATCACATATAGGAGATTCTTCATCTTGCTTCTCCATATGTGGTAATTTGATCCGTTTAGACTAATCATCTTGTTGGTCTTGGCCTTTATGATGCTAATAAATACCTAGTATCAAGCAAAAATGGTGAATAATAATCTAACTTATTTTCTGATGTGGAGGATCCACTTTTCAGTGGCAACCACAGAGCATACGATAAGTAGATATAAACACTGGGCATTGCTCCGATATCAGTTGTTGGGTTCGCGCAGCAGGTGATAACTCTGAGGGCAAGATGATTAGTTAAAATGACAGTAGAAAATTTACGTGGTTCACCCTTAATTTTAGGGCTACGTGCATGGGATAAACTTCAAGATTTTCTTCCACTATAAAAATAGTAGGCTTATAGAGAGAGAATATCCTCTATACAAATTCTAGAGGTATAAGATAAACCCAAAATAGTGGCACTCAAGTGTTTCCTAAACACCCCAAAAATTATCTCATTATTTTGTTACTTCCTAAAGATAAATCTCTCCCTCACACAATTTATCTTTTGCCCTTTACAAATTATGAGCAAGCTGTGGGGTGTTCTAAATAAAGAAAATGTATGGCTATTTATAAGAAAAACAGCTGCATTGCACCCTCCGCGTTGTTAGCTGTTTCTTTTCTGTCTTCAAAAAAAGAGCCGCACCATTTGATAGAAGGAGAAATGGGAGGTGAAGGAAGGCAAGAGAAGTGGAGAGAGAGAAGAAAGAGAAAAGTTAAAGGAGAGAAGAAAATAAGGGGTGCCACATGGTAGGGGAAAAACAATAGTCAACAATTTTCTCCTGCACTTAAGAACATAAGCTGTAGGGCTTCAAAAATTGATACACGTGCAGATGAGGCTGAACGGGGTATCACCATCAAGTCTACTGGTATCTCTCTATATTATGAAATGAGTGATGAGTCTCTGAAGAACTACAAAAGAGAGAGGCAGAGGAATGATTATCTCATCAATCTGATTGACTCATCCAGACATATGGACTTTTCATCTGAAGTCACTGCTGCACTTCGAATTATTGGTGCTCTTATGGTCATAGATGTGTGGAAGGTGTCTGTCTCCAGACAGAGACTGTGCTCCAACAAGCACTTAGTGAGAGAATTAGGCCTGTACTAACTGTCAACAAGATGGACAGGTACTTCCTTGAGCTTCAGGTTGATGGAGAGGAGGCTTACCAGACATTCCAAAGGGTCACTGAGAATGCAAACGTGATTATGGCAACTTATGATGATCCTTCCTAGGAGATGTTCAGGTTTACCCTGAAAAAGGAACAGTTCCTTTCTCTACTGGGTTGCATGGTTGGGATTTCACTCTGAACAACATTGCAAAGATGTATGCCTCCAAGTTTGGTGTTGATGAGTCTAAGATGATGGAAAGGCTGTGGGATTAGAACTTTTTTAACCTAGCCACAAAGAAGTGGCCACCAAGAACACTGGGTCTCCAACATGCAAGCATGGGTTTGTTCAGTTTTGCTATGAACCCATCAAGAAAATTATTAACACCTGTATGAATGATCAGAAGGATAAGCTATGGCCAACATTACATAAACTGGGTGTGACGATGAAGTTTGAGGAGAAGGATTCAATGGGCAAGCATCTTCCTACAAGCAATGCTCTACTTGAAATGATGAGTGTTGAGAAACTTTACAAAGGTCCCCTTGATGTTCAGTATGCAACAGCTATCAGGAACTGTGACCCTGAGGGTCCTTTTATGCTCTTTCTTATGTTTGCGCTTGCCAACAATTGTTTCTCCTTGTGAACCAAGCTACAAAATAAACAAGATCCTAATATTACAGAACCCAATCACTGGAGGTTCTGGCTCATCTTCAAGTAAACAGTAACTTGCCTAGATCAATTTTTACTATAACTCACTTTATAGTTTATCAGATTTTGACTTTTACAGGGACCAACGTTGGTTCACTTACATTAATTGACGCGAGAATTTCAGTCAACATCAACGTTGATCCATTTGAATAATTGAGTACCTTCACTTACTTGCCAAGATCAACTATTACCTCCACATTCTTAAAACCATCTCGATTGATGTTTATCATGCAAAGTGAATAAGTCAATTATTTACAAATCAATGTTGATCAGCTCTCTTTATCACAACCAGCCTGAACTGAAACGAACAAAAGATTTCACAAGAATGACTGGACCAGGCCCACAAAAGATTAAACTTTTTGAAACCAGACCTGCCCATTAAAGCCCAGACCAATATATAAGCTACCTGCCAGACCTGGAACCAACGTTGGTCCCCACAGTTATTGAGCTCATTTCTTTGTGCATGTATATCTTATATTATAAAAAGCGAGGTGATGCAAAAATACCAAATTTGATTTTTTTTTAATGAGATCCAAAATTTTTCATTCCCTATTTAATTAAAATTTTAATAACATTGAAATACGAAAAAATATGCTGTTTTTTGGTATCCGGCTAAATCTCTCTAATCAAGCAGATTTAGGTTAAGCTCTTATGTGGTTCTCGCAGGTAAATAATTTTATTTTGTAGGTATATAATCTCTTAAATCAACCAATTTTTTTTTATTTTGAGTCAAGGATATTCTTCATATTATGTTGGAGTCGAATCATTTATTGATCTTGTGAGATATATAGGTTTTAGAAGAGTCATGTGCAAAAAACACTGATGATTGCAATTTATCTCCTATTTTTAAGTGTCGACTACATAAATTGGCCAACAAATGCAGAATTTCAATAACTGGAGCACCTAAACCGCTGAAAAACATATCACACTAGGAATTTTGAGTCTAGTGGTGAAGAAATTTTGTGGGGGAGAAATAATGGTGAGATTAATACTAACTTCAATCATTAAATCATATCACATTAGGAGATGAGAACATTGTTATATACACCCACAAAGAGCAAGTGGGTTAATGTGAACCTTGATCGTTTACCAGAACAACCGTCCTACCACTATAAACCAAAACAAGTACCATAATGAGCTCATTCTAGTACCACTATGGCCTAAATCTCACCCATCTGGTAGGTAGTGGTATCTATCATGGGTAAATCAACACTTGTAATATGTTCATCAATATTTTCCTATAGCTACAAGTTACTCTCTCAATTTCAAAAGAAAAGAAATATAGGTACTACATTTTCCAAACCCGATATAAAAATGAAAACATTAAATTCAGTAACAATGAAGGTTCACTTTCCGAATTAGGCCCAAGGTAAAAAGGTTTAGGAGTAACCACCTGTCAGACCGACCAGGTATACATACAAGTTAAAAATACTAGTATCTACATCTCCGTTGTAGGCCAATAATCAATAATCTTGCATTGGCGCAGAAACTTGTTTCCTGAAGCCCGAATCACAATTACATAAAAATAGTTAACTTGCATATGCTGGCCCTTCCTCTTGGCACTTATCATGAATCAATCTTTAACTAAGTTCAATGGGAATGGTAAGTTGCAACCCACTTAATTTGGTTTGATTTACTTTCTGTGTTTAGTAGATAAGAAGGGGTATTTGTGGCAAATTAAGAAGAATAGTAAATATTGTTGTTGTGAATACCAAACTGTTATATGAGGAACATTTTGATCTACAGTGTGTGGACGTGGAGAAAGTTGTACAAAGGATCAGTGGTTAGATTGGTACTTGACTCTGGTCTATGCATTGTGGTTGTGGAAAACTTAGGAGTGGCATTAAGGCTCATATATTGTTTCGAACAGAAATTACTCTATCGTTCATTGGAGGTGTGGCAATTTCATTCACAGAGTGATCACTTCTAGGACTTGATTCCAAACCACGAGTTCTTTTGGCTGTTCCAATTCTTCTACTTATATTTCAACAATTTCTTTGATACAGTCGTGATATGTTTTATGTTTAGGATAGGAAGGTCCCCAAACCATACCACAATGCCCAGAAAGCATTAAGATCAAGGGCCGTCCTATGATAAATAGAAACATATCGGGTGTCATTCTGTGCTCAATGTTGCGATGCCCATATCAGTCACTATTGCCTAATACTCATTTTTGTGGGATCTGATTTGTACGTATGGGTTCCCATTTGTTTTGCGCAGATCTTCCTTCCAGTGAGTGGTGAGGACCATTTTTGGTTGTTTGTCATTGATTTAACCCTGCACATGATTAACATGTGGGATACTATAGGGGGTAACAAAACAGTGGACGCCTATGTTGATGCTTTGGCCTTCAGACTAGTTAGCTCGTGGATTTGTGTTTATGTCGTGTTTTACAAGGCCTGGTGGGATATGAATTTCAATAACCTCATGACCTGTAAATCTTAGGGATAGCAGCCCGGTGGGTGAAATCTGTCATCTGTAGGCATCTGTCCATGACTGACGGAAACCTTGTGTCTTAATGCACAAAGCAATACAAACGGAGCCTAATCGGAGCGACATTTAGCTAAGCTCTTAACAAAGTCCGCTCGCTCTTGTAAACTCTCTAGCTCTAACAGAGCCTTAACAAACATTTCATTTTTGTGCATCCTCTCCATAACGTCAACCATGTGACCAACGGTAATGATGCGCTTTCAAAGCAAGTGGGTAAGGCACTGCACAATTGTAGAAGGGCTCGAGGATGTACCTTTTCCATGCTGCCTCCTGCAGCCCTTGCCATTGCACCCACTCAAGGTCTTACCGGGATGACCAGACGCACTGTTCTGACCAGACACATCCCTGGAGCAATTAGCTAGTGCCTTAGGGGTACCAGAGCAACTGATGGGAAGATCAAGTTTTTCACTGCACTTATCGCTTGTCCCAAATATATCCTTCAACATTATCCGCTCAGTAGAATTCTGCAAAAAAAATTTCAACTAGCCAGCCCTAAACTAAAATATACTCGTAAATCGTAAGCTGGTGCCAAATAAAATATGCAAGTGAAAAGTTTCAGTCAATCAAAGCTTGTAGGTAGGGGTAGATTTGAAAACTTGTAGAGGTTTCTCTAAGAATCTAAGGACAAAAACAATCAACTCTTGTTATATGTTCATCAATATTTTCTTGTAACTACAAATTACCCTCTTAATTTTAAAAAGAAAATAAATATTGGTACTACATTTTCCAAACCCAAAATGAAAACGAAAACATTAAATTCAGCAACAATGAAACTTCACTTTCTAAATTAGGTCTAAGGTAAAAAGGTTTAGAAGTAAACACCTATCAAACTGACCAGGTACATATACAAGTTAAAAATACTAGTATCTACATCTTTATTGTAGGCCAATAATCGATTATCTTGTGCCCATCTAGAAACTTGTTTCCTGAAGACCAAATCTTAATTACATAACTATTGTGAACTTGCACATGTTAGCCCCTCCTCTTGGAGCTTATCATGAATCAATCTTTAACTAAGTTCAATGGGAATTGTAAGTTATATCCCACTTATTTAGTTTAATTTAGTTTCAGTGTTTAGTAGATAATAAAGGGTCTTTGTGGCAAATTAAGAAGAATAGCAAATAGTGTTATTGTGAATACCATAGTGTCCTACGAGAAAAACTTGGATCTAAAGTGAATCACACCCTTAAAGTGTTAAGGTTAGCTTGAAAATTTGTGGACATAGAGAAAGTTGTACAAAGGGTCAATGGTCAGATTGGTGCGTGACTTTGGTCAATGCATTGTGAAAATCATAAAACTAGCATTAAGGCTATTGTTTTGTTTAGAACAGAAATTACTCTATGGTTTATTTGGGGTGTGACAGTTTTTGTAAGGTGATCAGTTCAAGGACTTGATTCCAAACCATGAGTTCTCAACAATCAGTGACAATGAGATATTCGATTGACTTCAATGGCACTATCATCTCCAAAGTACAGTATCAACAAGAAGAAAAGCTTGCAGGTATTGGTAGATTTGAAGACTAGTAGAGGCTTTTCTAAGAATCCAAGGAAGAAAACAATCAACACTTGTCATATGTTCATCAATATTTTCCCGTTGCTACAAGTTACTCTTTCAATTTCAAAAGAAAAGAAATATAGGTACTACATTTTCCAAACCTGATATGAAAACGAAAACATTAAATTCAGTAATAAAGAAGGTTCACTTTCTGAATTAGGCCCAAGGTAAAAGGATTCAGGAGTAACCATATGTTAGACCGACCAAGTATACATACAAGTTAAAAATACCAGTATCTACTTCTTTGTTGTAGGCCAATAATCAATAATCTTGCATTGACGTAGAAACTTGTTTCCTGAAGCCCGAATCGCAATTACATAAAAATAGTTAACTTGCATGTGCTAGCCCCTCCTCTTGGCACTTATCATGAATCAATCTTTAACTAAGTTCAATGGGAATGGTAAGTTGTAACCCACGTAATTTGGTTTGATTTACTTTCTCTGTTTAGTAGATAAGAAGGGGTATTTATGGCAAATTAAGAAGAATAAATATTGTTATTGTGAATACAAAACTGTTATATGAGGAACATTTTGATCTATAGTGTGTGGACGTGGAGAAAGTTGTACAAAGGATCAGTGGTTAGATTGGTACTTGACTCTGGTCTATGCATTGTGGTTGTGGAAAACTTAAGAGTGGCATTAAGGCCCATATGTTGTTTTGAACAGAAATTACTCTATCGTTCATTTGAGGTGTGGCAATTTTGTTCACAAGGTGATCACTTTTAGGACTTGATTCCAAACCACGAGTTCTTTTGGCTATTCCAATTCTTCTACTTCTATTTCAACAACTTCTTTTATACAGTCGCGATATGTTTTATGTTTAGGATAGAAAAGTCCCCAAACCATACCACAGTGCCCAGAAAAACATTAAGATTGGGGGCCGTCCTACGACAAATAGAAACATATCTTATTCTTCTCTTTTGCCAGACCCAACCAATGCAATCAAAGAACAAATACAAAACCCACCACAACAAAAGCTAGTCATCTCAACACAATGTGTAAAAAAGCACAAAAAAATTTACCCCTTCTTCATATCGTTGCTTGAGCTGCTTCCATTTTTTATGACATCTTTACCCATATAATTACATTGGCTGGAGTCCGTGACAGCTATTCTTCTGTTCAGCTCCCGGCAAGCTGGTCCCAAAATAGCTCACATTGATATAACCTTTGCGCCTTAAACTTACCACTCCTCACCTCGTCCAACAACGCGATGTAATACTCCTCATGTTTTTGCGGCCAATTAATTCTTGCCATCTAAAAGCAAACACATCACTAGTTTGACCAAGTCAACAAAATCCAAACCAAATGAGCAACTAACCTCTAAGGGTGACGGAGCTAATTCTTGGGGTTCTTTTTCTTCTTCACTTTTCCCATTCTCAACCACCAGCAACTCTTCTAATTCGACTGCTGTAGTTCTTTTCCTTTTAATTCCCTGATATTCGCTACGCATTTTTCGTACAGCGGTGTTTACAACCCACCAAATAGTAAATCTTTCCTCTTCTTTCTCAACTCACTAAAGAAGAGTAGAATAGCCATAGTAGGCACAACCGAATAAAATCTTTGTTTTGCTTTCTCAAAGGACTCCGAGTCTTACTAATCGAGCGAGTCCAAGAGTCAAAAGAAGACTAGCCAATGACCTTAGTTACTGCCTTTGCTCTCCGAGGTGAGACTCGTCAAGGTTCAATCGGTTGAGTAGGGAACAGGCGATACAACGCGTGGTCATTGATCAGTTTAGTCAAAAAGCTCGTAACACATCAATCGATGAGATCTAATGTGTAATGAATTTTGGCTTAAATGCACCAGCAGCCCCCAAACTTTTCCAACTCACACGAAATGGTTCTCAAACTCTATCTCAGCTAGCAGAAACCCTCTAACTTTGCAACTAGGTATGCTTTACTCCAACTTATTGACTTGACTATTTGAAGAGCCCTTGAACTTTTACAACTCATTTAAGTTGGTCATCAAATTAGAGCTTAGATTACACTAGACCCTGAACTTTAGAATAAGGGAAAATTACAAAAACTCCCTGACATTTAGCTTAACCTACATTTTCCCGCTCTATTACATGAACAAGCTGCTATGAAGTAAACAACATACAGCAAGTAGAGAAGAAAGCATACAGGAATTCCAAATAAGACAAATGAAATTCAGGAACTAAAACATAAGATAACATAATATTGAACATATTCAAAACAGAACAAAACATACAGAAAATGAAGTCAAGGCAAATGAAGAAATACAGGAACTAAGAACTATGAGCATGTACAAATACAGTATCTAATAACATAAGAGAATGACATACCGAACATATATCAATGAACGAATAAACATACATAAAACCAGACTGAACATACAAAAAAAAATAATAAACACATAGAAAATAGAACAGAACATATCGCAATGTATAAATGAACATATATGAACAAACTGCTATGAAGTAGACAACATACAGCAAGTAGACAGAAAAGCATATGGGAATTCCAAACAAGACAAATAAAATACAGGAACTAAGACATAAGATAACAGAATATTGAATATATTGCAAAACAGAGAAAAACATACAAAAAATGAAATCAAGAAAAATAAAGAAATACAGGAACTAAGAAATAAGAGCACATGCAAATAAAGTAACTAAGAACATAAGATAATTGTTATTCATTGGTGTGTATGATTGTGGGCCTGGTCTAGCCCTTCTTCTAAAATCTTTTGTTCATTTTCGGTTCGGCGTGGTTGTGATATAGGGGTGGAATCAACGTTAATTATCCAAACAATTAAAGTCAAGACATATAGAACAAAATAGAACTAAGAGCTAAGAGCATAGACAGGAACTAAGAACTAAGAGCATATATAAATACAATAACTAAGAATATAAGATAACAAAATATCAAACATACATCAATGAAGAAATATACATATAGAAAAGCCAAAATGAACATATGGCAAAGTGATAGTAAACATATAGAAAACATACCAGAATATACAGTAGTGTACAAGTGAACTTATATGAACAAGCTGCTATGAAGTAAACAACATACGGAAAGTAGAGAAAAAGCATACATGAATTCCAAACAAGACAAATGAAATTCAGGAACTAAAACAAAAGATAACAGAATATTTAACATATTCAAAACAGAACAAAACATACAGAAAATAAAGTCAAGGCAAATGAAGAAATATAGGAACTAAGAATTATGAGCATGTACAAATACAGTAACTAAGAACATAAGATAATTGCCATTCATTAGTGTGTATGATTGTGAGCCTGGTCCAGTTCTTCTTTTGAATTTTTTTTTTCATTTTCGATTTTGTATGGTTGTGATAAAGAGGTCGAGTCAACGTTGTTTATATAAACAATTAAGCTTTTCGGTTTAGTTTTGAATAATGTGACTGTGTTCCCAACGCAGCAATAACAACTGGATAATCAATTGTGCATAAACAAAGTAATAAGGTGATTCAATCTTCTTCTCATCAAGTCTCTTGTAGGCCTTCTTAAAAACATTATAAACACAAATCCACAGGCTTACTAGTCTGAAGTCTAAAGCATAGGTTAGAGTTAGGAGTGTTAATTTATCCATGATAGATACCCTTAACCGTCAGATGGGGGAAATTTAGGTCATAGTTAACACTGTTAATTTACCCATGATAGATAACTCTATCAACTAGAAGGGTGAGATTTAGGTCATAGTGGTTCCAGACTAAGGTCATTGTGGTACCACATCTTGCTATAATGGTACTCATTAAGGTTGTTCTGGTAAATGATTGGTTTTTACATAACGTTGTGGGTGTATATAATGTTGTTCTCATCTACTAATGTAATAGGATTTAATGATTGAGGTTAACGTTAATCTTCCAATTATTTCTCCCTTACAAAATTTCTTCACCACTAGACTCTAAACTCCTAATTCGATCATAATGGTACCTCTTTGTAGGTCTACATGGTACCGAGATGAGGTAATGTGAGTACCAAAGGTCATAATGGTACGCAAGTAGGTTTTTATGGCATCAGATTCAGGTTAGTAATAATTAGCTACTGTTCGTTGGTGTGTACCCGTCATTCATCTGAAATCTTTTTGGTCATTTTGGTTTCAGCGTGGTAGTGATAAAAGGGGTGGATCAATGTTAATTTCACAAACAATTGAGCTCTTGTTCACCTTGCATGATACCCCTACCCACCAGATAGGTGAGTTTTGGGTCAAAGTTGTAACAGACTTAGCTCTTTATGGTACCATTTTTGGTTTATTGTGGTACGAATTGAGCCTATTTGAGTAAATGATTGAGAGTATTTTACCAGTGATCAACACCTATCTTCTGAACTGATTTTTGAAGAATTGGAACCTTCGGTGACTAGACCAAGCCACAAAAAAAGTAGACATTTTGAAACAAGACTAGCCCATTAAATTTTAACATATTAGTTTATTGTATAATTAGTTTGACCTGTGGGCTAAAGACCTAACAAAGTTCGCTTTGTCTTATGAAGTCCTTTGCTTTAACAGATAATGAGCAAACAACTTAATTTTGTGAATCTTGTCCAGAGCAACAACAATTTCATCAGAAGTGATGAAGTCTCGATGAAATAACTCTGTAAGGCATTGCACAGTTGGAAAAGCATCCAAGGATGTGCCTTCCCCACGCGGGCCTTCTACAACTCATGCTGTTGTTGCCACTCAAGGTCACGTTGGGATGATCAGGCACACGGTGACCAGACACTTCTCTGGAGCCACTAGGCGGCGCCTTAACGGTAGGGAAGCAAATGGTGGGAAAATCAAGAGTTTCCTTGCAACTTTCACACATCCCAAAATCTCCCTCAACAACGTCCTCTCGGCATTAGTTTGCAAAACAAGTTTCAACCAGATTGTTCCAAACATAAATTTAAAAATCGTAACCTAGTGCCAAATAAAATTTTAGCATCTTTTTTATCCTAAAATGTGTCAATACTTAGGAGGTGAGAGATTGCAGCTATGCAAAAAATAGTTAAAATCTAGCCAATCAAAACTGAAGGAAAAACACACGAGAAGAAGAGAAGAAAATTCAGAAGGTTATATACATGTTCTGTACATATATATTCATTTATTCATTGATGTATGTTTGTGTATTTTTTTTAATGTTTTGTTATCTTTCTGTATTGAGTTTCTTGCATTGAGTTCCTGTATGTTTTGTTATGTTTTGTATATGTTTAAATATGTTCATTTATTCATTGATATATGTTCAATATTATGTTATTTTATGTTCTTAGTTACTGTATTTGTATATGCTATTAGTTCTTAGTTCCTGTATTTCTTCATTTGTCTTGACTTCATTTTTTGTATCTTTTGTTCTATTTTGCAATATGTTCAATATCCAGTTATCTTATGTTTTTGTTCCTGTATTTTATTTGTCTTGTTTGGAATTCCTGTATGCTATGTTGTTTACTTCATTGGTTTTAAAATATGTTCATTTCTTCATTGATATATGTTCGATATTTTTCATCTCATGTTCTTAGTTACTATGTTTGTATATGCTCTTAGTTGTTAGTTCCTATATTTCTTCATTTGTCTTGACTTTATTTTCTGTATTTTTGTTCTGTTTTGCAATATGTTCAATATTCTATTATCTTATGTTTTAGTTCTTGTATTTCATTTGTCTTGTTTGGAATTCCTGTATGCTATGTTGTTTACTTTATAGTAGTTTGTTCATATATATTCATTTGTACATTAGTGTATGTTCTGTTCTGTTTTCTATATGTTCATTTTGGGTTTTCTGTATGTTTATTTATTCATTGATGTATGTTCAATATTATGTTATCTTATGTTCTTAATTACTGTATTTGTATATGCTCTTAGTTCTTAGTGCAAAAAATAGTGAAAGTCCAATCAATCAAAGCTTGCTGGTATGGTATGGGTAGATATGATTGATGTGAGCAGTTTGTTCATATATGTTCATTTGTATATTGGTATATGTTCTGTTCTGTTTTCTATATGTTTATTTTTTCTTTTCTATATGTTCATTTTGGCTTTTATGTATGTTTATTTATTCATTGATGCATATTTGATATTATGTTATCTTATGTTCTTAATTACTATATTTGTATATGCTCTTAGTTCTTAGTGTAAAAAATAGTGAAAGTCCAGTCAATCAAAGCTTGCTGCTGTGGTATGGGTAGATATGAAGATAGGGGCTTCTCTAAGAATCAAATCTATATGTTTATTTTCTCTTTTCTTTATATTCATTTTAGCTTTTCTGTATGTTTATTTATTTATTGATGTATGTTCATTTGTACATTAGTGTATGTTCTGTGTTCTATGTGTTTATTTTCTCTTTTCTATATGTTCATTTTGGATTTTCTGTATGTTTATTTATTCATTGATGTATGTTTGATATTATGTTATCTTATGTTCTTAATTACTGTATTTATTTATGCTCTTAGTTCTTAGTGCAAAAAATAGTGAAAGCCCAGTCAATCAAAGCTTGCTGGTATGGTATGAGTAGATATGAAGATAGGGGCTTCTCTAAGAATCGAAGGAAGAAATGAATCAACTCTTGTTATATGTTTATTAATATTTTCCTGTAACTACAAAATACTCTCTTAATTACAATCAAAAGTAATCTCAATCGTATTTAATGTTTTTTTTAAAACAGTTGTTTACTTACTGTAAATGAAAACATTAAATTCAGCAACAATGAAGTTTCACTCTTTGAGTTAGTTCCAAAGAATAAACACAATACCCGCCACAACGAAAGCTAGTCGTCTTAACAGAATGTATAAACAAGCATCAATCAGCAAGCAATCTGAAGGAAAAAAAACTTACCCCTTTTTGATATCGTCGCTTAAGGTGCCTGCCTTTTTTGAAGACATCTTTACCTGTATAACTACGCTAGCCGGAGCCCATCGCAGCAACTATTCTTCTATTCAGCTCCTGTGCAAGTTGCACCCAGTAGTCCTCTCTGTGAAAGAACTTTAGCACTGAGCAAGCACCAATCCTAACATCCTTTAGAAGCTGGATGTAAATTTCATCATGCTCTTGATGCCAATTAGTTGTTGCCATCCAAAATCCAAACCAAATGAGCAGTGAACAGGCGATAGAATGTCTTCAATGGCTGTGTATTATTCTTGGTTCTTCTACTTCACTTTCTCTCTTCCTAACAACCACTTGGTTCTTCTACTTCACTATCTCTCTTCCCAGCAGCCACTTAACTTTTTGATTCTGCCGCTGAACTTCTTTTCTTTTAAGGCCCTGATACTCCTACCAAAATGTAAATAGGAGTAGACTCAAGACTCACAGGTGAGTCTTGTCAATTGAGCAAGACTCGAGAACACTATCCAACAACCTTAGCTACTGCTTTCCATTGCAGATAATTAACAATCTTTTTTATTCTCCGAGGCAAGACTTGCCAGGGTGTCACTCGTGTAAGGTACAGGTGATAGAACGCGGTGGTATAGGATAATCAACTTTGATCTCATATGTAATAAAATTTTTGGCATGACCAACATTGATAATCAATGTTGATATGTAATATACTTTCAGCTGATCAACATTGATTTGAAGTAAAATTAAATAATTGGCAAAACAACGTTGGTCCCTTCCTGTCGTTCTTATTTTCCTTGCTAGTATTTTGAGAATGTCAAAAGTGTCCAACAGCTCAATTAATTGGTGGATTTGGTAATATTGTGTGTAATATATTTTCATTGAGTCCTCGATATTCCCACCAAATAGTAAAAAGGAGTAGACGGAGGCGGGTTTCGTGCATCTGTTTGAGTAAAAAAATATTATAATTGAGAAGTTTAATTTACAAAAAAAAACTGGCAGGGAAAATAATATATTAGCTTCCAAGCCTAACCTAATATATTACTTTCCTGCCAAGAAATCGGTCAAGCATGCTCGTAGTAAATGAAGCATGGACGAATGTTGATTCCATGAATAATTTAACTCTGGTTTTATTTCGCCACTGATCAACAGTGATTGAACAAAGCGTGGATTTAAACAACATTCAAACTTAAATGATAACCGAAAAGCGAGGGAAAGTGGGAAAAAATTTGTGAAGTCTAGGAAAACAAAATTTTGTGAAGTCGAAGAAAATTTGCTCGTCCAAGTACCCCATTGCTGGCAGTTCTCGTCCTTCACTGCTAAATCAACCAATTTATCGTGTAATTTTGATGTGTGTGTTAATTTATCAAGTTTGGATTTTCAGATTAGTGTGCATAAATGAGAATATAGTGGTACCAGATTCAGGATTCAGGTTATAGTTGCACATATTCAGGTTTTGTTGGTACCTTATTCAATTCATTATGGTACAAGATATAGGTTAGGGTTTAGGCCATATGAGATCAACGTTGATTTAGACCATACCACCTCATCTTATCGCCTGTTCCCTGCTCGAGTGATGCCCTGACAATTCTCGCCTCAGAGAATAAAAAAGATTGCTAATTATCTGCAATGGAGAGCAGGAACAAAGGTGGTATGGGCTATCACCTTGGATAGTGCTCTTGGGCCTTGAGTCGATTAACAAGACTACATAAAGAAGCTCAAGATGGAGCTAAGTGTAAGTAGAGGTAATATCCTCATTAGTAGATTCAAGGCAATTGAAAGTTGAGGTTGTTGAAAGTTTAGTAAGCTTGCTAAGCCTAATAAGTTATGGGATTCTTTATTTCCCTAAGGGGTAAGAAGTTACCCAAGCAGTTTAAGAGTCTAAGTGTGGTCAGCGGATGGCTAAGAAAGACTCTTGAATGAGTAGGTAGCCAAGAAAAGAACTAAAGCCCTGAGGAAAAGTTGCGAACACTATGGTAGCTGGAACTACCCAGTGAGTCCCTAAAGTTAAGTTGCTGAATGATGGCCTTGAATCACTAAAAGCCCATGAGAATGAGTCACACTAAAAGCTCTAGTAATTCTTATTATTCGAAGAGGCGTCAAGTGCTCAAATGGAATATAGGGCAAAAAGGGTGCCAAGTAAGACTTCATCAGGCATAAGGAAGTTGTAGGTCTCAGTTAAGCCTAAGGGGTGCACACATTATGGGCTATAGGTGTGTAAATCACACTAAGTAGTCATGGTGGTTAGTGCATAAGGATGGGGTATTAAGGCGACGACCTAAGAATGTGCCTAAGTATAAGGAAGCAAGGCATAGGTACCAAAATGGCCTCAAGTAAGGCATAAGATTTTTAAGTCTCATTCAAACACAATTGTGTGTTGGGAGCACTCATGGCCAGTAGTCAGGTTATGTTAACCCAAGGGGTTTAGGGTGTTAAGAAAGACCCCTATGGATTCCATGAGAAACTAAGATATGCATGATTGCAAATACCAAATGCTAAGTTGGAATCAAGCAAACTAAAATTCCTGAGAAGCCCAATGGTGTGGCATAAGTTGCGGGACACAATGTGTACCCAAATGTAGGAGCTAAGAGAGGACCATGAAAGGTTGAACACCAAAAATCCTAAGGGCTTTCTAAGAAACATTAAGAAGGTTCGTGGAGCCTAAGAGAACTCAATGCCAAGTATACACTTAAAGTGGCCAAGTAGTCGAGCTAAGGCCTAAGGTCACGGTAGTAACATGTTGGGCAGTATGGGGTATTTAAAGCACCTAAGCAAATTAAACAACGGTGCTAAGGATTAGTATTTAGTAATTTGAAGAAACCTAGGAAAAGGATGCAATGGCCTAGAATATCCCACCGTAAAAAAAGGCCAAGTTAATTAAGGAATGACTCCTAGTTAATAAAGAGTGAAAGCATGCTAAGGGTGTTTTAAGAATTAAGGGCCAAGAAATAGCTAAGTGGCTGAGAGTATTCAAGGACCCAAGCATGTTAGGGATTACCTAGAGAAGTCAAGTGTAGAAGAATTAGGTAGCCTGTGGAACACCCAAAGGCACATGAAGAATGTAAAGTATTTGTGAGCTAAGACGCCTATACCATGGCAAGGGTGACAAGTTTATGAGTGCCTAAAATGGCTAAGGAACCTTAAGGTAGTAAGTGTAAATAGCTACCTTAATAAGCTAAGGGTAAGCTACTACAAGAGAGTACCATATTAAAGGCACTAAAAGGCAATAATGCCAAGAATAAGCTATTATGAAAACTATGTGCCTACAACATTAAGGTGCAACAAGATTAAAGATATACCGAAGAATTGGCTTGAGTGCCTAAGTTGGGTGTAAGAGTTGCCAAGTCAAAAACGTGTCCTGAGCACTAAAGGGCACTAAGTGGCAATAAAAGAATGATGTACCCAAGGTAGCTTGAATGCTTAAGATGGGTGCAAGTATTGAGAAGTTAAATTGTGCAAGAGCGCTAAGTGGTGGTAACTAAGAAACACCTAAGTAGGGCTAGAAAGCCTAAGTGAGGTGTAAGATTGTGGTATGTTTCGCCAAGGGTCTGAAGGTACCCTAATGGGGAGAATGGCCTAAAGAGGTAGGTTAGCTCCAAGTCACATAGGCTTAAGTGAAAATTGGGAGTATGGGGATGTGCCATGTGAATAAAAATAAGGTATCTACCCCATAAGTAATGTCTCCAAGGACATGTCTTGTAAGGAGTACCTTAAGAAGTTTCTTGACCAACAAGTCAAGAAGCAAAGAACATCAATGAGCTCGTGGTTAAGGGCTATGGGCAACCATAGTAAGGAAAGGACCATGAGTAAGAGAATTGAGCATGATGTAAGAGTATTTTCATCCAAGTGTTATGCTCAGTTAATAATCAAAATTTGGAGGACCAAATTTTTGAAAGAGGATAGAATGTAAAGACTCTCCAAGTACCTCCCCTAGCTTGGCTATAGAGGTAGGTAAACCTCAAGTTATTTCCTCAAATAACTTTTATTAAACAAGGAAAACAAGCTAATTAAGGTTAAATTGAGTTCCAAAGAGTAATTGGCACCTAAAGGGCAAAAACGGTAAAATGATAATTTTAGCCCAAGTTAGTGGCATAATCATAATTTCAGTAAAATTAGCTTCATGCAAGTGTCTTAAGCTAGTTGATTTAAGACCATAAGTGGTCATAGCCATTTGAACCAAAAGCAAAAGTTAAGGGTGAAAAATGCACTAAGTGAGAAATTAGGCTATTATGTCTTATAATGGCTTAAGTGGCCTAAGGGCAAAGTGTTTGGGTAAGAAAAACCTTTCTTGGGACTAATAAAGATGGTTTAGTGGACGTTATAATGGCCTAAATGAATAAAAATTAAGTTTGAGGGCCAAGGTGACAAGTGAAATAGAGTTGGGCTAAGTTGGTTATAAATGGAGGAGATAAAACTATTAATCATTTCCCCCATCTACCATTTTCGTAGCTCTCTTTCCTCCATAGCTCTCTACCTCTAACCTCCCAAATCATTCAAGTTTCCATGGAAATCGAACTTCTCAAAGCTATCCCAATAAGCCCTTAGCTCATTTTTGGTGGAATTGGTGCATATGGAGTTGTTCTTACAAGTTTTTGGTTCAAACCCAAAGGTAAACGTCTTTGATCTTTATGGGTTAGTTCTAAGCTTGTTAAATGGTTAGAAATGGTCTTAACTTCGTGCTCTTGGTGTCCAATTTGGTTGATTTCAAGCTTGGAACTCAAAGGAACTCGTTGGAGCTCGGGTGTGTTCATTGCTTGTTTCTTGCTTTCAAGATAAATTGAGGTAAGATATTTAAGTTAATTAAGCTCAAATAATGCATAGAAATGTAGTATTATGTGTGGGAATGAAGTAGAAACAAGACCCATGTGAATTGGACTTGGGATGGGAAAGTTTGAGCAAGTTTCGTGCAAGACCACACGTTGTCGCACAATGCTATAATGCATTGACAACGCGTCGCCGTTGAAGATGCCATTTGGTGACGTGTTGCTAGTGGCGATGTGAACTGGAGACGCGTTGCCGTTAAACGCTAGGATTCCAAAGCGTTGATGCCTTTAGCGATACATCGCCAAGGCATTAGCCCTTTAAGCTCGGGGCATCCTAAGAATGCCTCAAACTCTCGGTTATCATCTCTAGGCTAATTTAAGACATTTTGTAGCCTTGGTTGGGTCATAGAATTATTCCTAAGTTAAGAATTATGCATTATTTAATAGGTAGCTAAGTATTGTGGTTAAGTTAGAGCTAAGTAGAGTGGCTAAGGGCTAAAAGTGCTCAAGTTATCAAGAGGGCACTAAGAGGGATTAAGACAGTTTCAGAGGCTACATTGGCCTAGGAGAGAAAGGTCTTGAACCTAAGGGAGCTGATTAAAGAACCTAAGAAGATCTCAACCGAACCATTTGGTTTGGTAAGTGAGCTACTAAGGAGCTCTAAGCCAAACTCCAAGAGCTTGGCAAGTTAAACCACATAAGATAGCTACCCTATACAATAAATTAAGGGTAAGGAGGGTAAGTTTGAGAGGAGGTGATGACCTACTCTAAGACCCGTAAGTAGGACTTAAAGGAGGTAATGTATTCGGGATACAAGAGCCTGTGTCTCAAGTACCTCGGCCGTATGAGCTCACGGCAAGTCTAGCGCCTACGGGTGTAAGGAAGTTCTAAGTGCATTTGCATGTGCATATTTCATCCATCCATCCATCCACTCATTATTTTGCATTGTTTGTTGTCGTTCTTATCCTTGTTTCTGGTTGCGTTGTTGATTGCTTGCTTTGCTTTGTATGTTATATATATATATTTGTATGTTTGTTATGCCTTGCATGCTTGAATTTGTTTCCCCTGCAGGTACCAAATCCCTTACTGAGTACTTTAAGTACTCACCCTTTAAGTGCTGTGCAGGTTAAGCGGGCTAGTCGGGCTTAACAGTTGGTAAGGGACAGCTATTAAGGCTAAGTTTTATTGGTTCAAAGGCATTCTCTAAATAGGAAACTTTATGTTTCTAAATTACTTATGGCATAAGCTAGTACTGACCAAAGTGTTGGCTCATCACTTGAAGCTAGCTTTGCTTGGGTTAAGAGCTAAGGATGGATCTTAGTAGATATAAGTTGCTTCTTTTAAATGTATGGTAATTTCATGCATAGATTGCCTCTACTAGTGTCCATTGGTGTGTATAACACTAGAGTTACATTTGGGTGCATATAAGTTGGAGATGTATGCACAAAGTTCTTACTTGAAGTTAAAGCAACTAAAGGTTTATGTCTTGGCTTGTTTTGAATTATGTTTTTGTTAATTGCTATGGCACTGTTTTCAATGATATTTTAATTTAATTGTTATCGCATAGTTAGGACAATGCATGCATATTTCCTATGCAGGGTTGGCTAAGTAATTAGTTGCACGTAAGGATTTAAAATACTTCACGAGTAATAACTAGCCAATTGTAACCTAAGTGGGATCTTAGTTCTCAAATAGCCTACCAGTGTTAGCAGCTTAAGGTACTGGGGCCCTGTTCTGCCACATGTTGTGCCCTTTATAACTATATAAGTATGAGAGATATGTTTGACCTGGAGTTGTATGAAGCTCAATCTGGACATTACACACAAGAGGCCAACAATCCAGAGATGGAAGCCCTGCTTGAAATTGCGATGAACGAGGAGACACCCACAATGGTTGTGACACGGGACAACATCTCAGGAAGGATTGTGGTCGATCGTCGAAACCGCAAAAAATAATTCTGGTATCCCTAACAACTCAGAATAAATAAATTTATAGTCTAGCAGTGAAAACCAGGTCGAATCCCAAAGGAGATTTTTTTTTCTTTACTGAAAGCTTCCTGTCAGAAAACTGAAATAAAAGATTGGGGGGTTTCTTCAATTAAAAGCTGAAATAAATTAACTGTAGAATCAAAACAAAATTAACCAATACTAAAAACGCTCAGTTCAGGGTTGATTATCCATTCCAATCACACAGTTGATCATCGAAAGAAAATATTTCTTCAATTCAAGCAAATAAACATGACTCTCTTTAAAGCTAAAAAGTACCCTAAGAATTCAGTAGTAAAATTAACCAGAAAAAGCTTCAAATTAATTTCTTAATTTTGATTAACCAGATATTGAAAAGCAATTTCTAATTATCTCAAAATCAGCATTAAGATAAATAAACCAAAAAGATTATTCCAGGCAACAATCCAAAAGCTTGAACAATTTAATCTGTCTTACTTCTTCGTATGAACTAACCAGAAATAAAAGTAATCTCTAGTTAATTCACTTGCTTCTAAATTGAATTCTTCACCTAAGCGGTTGAAAGAAAATCAAGCAGATTTGCAATTGCAGAACCAATTCAACAAGCGAGAACAGAAAAATTAATTGCAATGAATCTGAACAACAAAGAAGTAAATACTTGAAATTAAAGAAAGTTTAAGCAAGAAAAATCAATCCTCACAACCAGTGTTGGTGATGGAAATCGTTTCTAGAACTGAACTGGAAAATTACTCAGCCATGATCGAAAGAAAAACAAAGAAGAATAAAAGAAACTAAAACTAGAATTAGGAAAAAGAGATGGAGATGGGGGATGTGGCGGCAGCCACGCTTAAAAGCCAAAGAAAACTAAAACCTATGGCTAAACTCATAAAAAATCCCTAAACTTTCTATATTATTACAAAATTACCCCAAATAAATAAAAAGATTCAAAATAACTATAAGGTTTCTAAGTTGTCAGCCAAGCAATGCTCCAGAACAGCAACAGCAACTTCAAGCTGATATTCGACCTTGATTTAGCCATTATTTCTCAAAACTCAAAGCATAAAATTTTTAGATCGCTTTCCTATCTTCGAAACGACACCTGAATCGCATAAAACGGACATCTACAGCCAAAGATATGCCCAAAATACCGCAACTGCTTTTGAACCTGCGGTGACTCGTAAATCGCGACTTTGAAGCTGAATTTGAACCTCTTAACGTGCAAACTAGGTTTCATAGTCTGAATGTGATTTGTAGATCCAGATGTTAGCTTTCCAATGAATCAAGAATCACTCCATTCTGATCTCTGTAGCTCAAGATATGATTTTTCTACCGGAACATCACCAATCTGTCAACATCCTGAAAGAGCACAACCAAATTAAAACTTGTAAAATGGCAAATTAAATTCACTTTCAATCAATTAAGTCCAGATATGCTCTAAGCTACAAAACATACTCAAAATATATATTTAAGGTTCAAAACATATTAAAACATACTAAATATGAGAGAAATAAATATAATAAATATAAGCTTATCAAATTCCCCCACACTTAGCTTTTGCTCGTCCCGGGCAAAACTCAAAATAGAAACATACTTTTGAGCTAAAATAAGTAAGATAATTTCATATCCAAGGGTCTCGAAAAACTTAGCAAGAGGAATTAAGTACGCAATCTAATCGGCAATAGCAACTCAAAACTAAATACGTTCTTGAAAACAATTTCTTCTCAAGCTAGCAACAATCACCGTTAAAAATCTGAGAAAAACATCAAACTTTTGCACGAAGTAAAGAGAACAAACCAGGTAGATAAGAACTCAAAAAGCACCACCGGTCTTACCACAAACCCATGAAAAATAAGAGATCAAATGAGAATTTACTTTTTTTTTATTTGACTTGATTTTTTCACTTTTTTTTTTGTTTTGTCTTTTTCTTGTGTTCCGCCATTTAGCGAGTGTATAATAGGGGCTCTACCATACCCAAGCTACTAACTCGACACAACTCCAAAGTGGTCTTTGACCATACTCATATTCCTAGTACCTTTTCGAGCAGTGATCGACTCTTGCCTTAGGAGAAGACCCCAATCTACTTCAATACCCAGAACAGCGGAGTAGCAAATTTTTCCTTTTTTTTTTTTTGCAGAATGCAACAAGTCAAACAATTTTTATTTTTATTTATTTTTTTCTGAAGTGATTCAAATCATCCATCAACCTAACAAACCGCATATTCAACTTAATAAGCTCATATTTCATAAGGTTTAAATCAATGTACTAAGTACACAAATTTGATGGAAAAATCAGCTTCTTAAGATAACCATCAACTAGCTTGATCAAAAATTGCAACAACAACAATTTAACAATAAAATTTGAGAGTTGCATAAAGACTAATAAATTACTACTCAACACTCAAGCTAAGCATTCAAGAACCAAAAAGGTGAAATCATCTAACAATTCAGATCGATGCTTAAAAGTATGAATCAAAAAATTTTAGTTCAAAATTTTGACAAGAGAAAATTATGGCTCAAACTACCCACTCCCCCACACTTAAATCAAACATTGTCCTCAATGTTTACAATAAAAGCACAGATGGGGAAAAGAAAATGTACCGCCCTGAAGGGTGATTTCACAATTATCTATTGCCCAGAATTTGACTTCAGCTTGCTACCCCATATGGTTCAGTTCACCTCCAGCTTGAGAGAGATATTGCCTGACCAAGAAAATTAGTTGTGAGAATAAAGAAACCTAAAAAAATAAAAGCTGGAAAATAAAAATGAAAATAAAAGAAAAAAAATCCTAATTGTTCGTAGCACAAAACCACGCTTGGGTTGCCTCCTAAAAGCGCCTTTCTTTATTGTCTTTGGCTAGACAACCTGCTTCTTGCATCAGCCTGACTCGTAGGTAGGAGCAACCAAGTGAATTTCCTCCATATAAGAGACAACAATATTTTCAAGAAAAGGTTTCAACCTGTGGCCATTCACTTTAAAAACTTTGTTAGTCTCCAAACTTTCAATTTCAACAGCACTATATGGAAAAGTATTCACTACAACAAATGGACCAATCCATCTAGATTTCAACTTACCTAGCATGAGCTTCAACCTTGAATTAAAAAGCAATACCTTTTGACCTTTAAAAAATTGTTTACGATTCAGCCGCTTGTCATGAAGGTACTTTGTGCGCTCCTTATACATGCGAGCATTGTCATATGCTTCCAACCTGACTTCTTCCAGCTCCTGAAGTTGCAACTTTCTTTATTTTCCAGCTTCTTTCAGATCCAAGTTGCACTGCTTAACAGCCCAGAAAGCACGATGTTCAATCTCCAAAGGTAAATGACACAACTTACCAAAAACTAACCGATACGGTGACATCCCAATTGGTGTTTTATATGCTGTCCGGTAAGCCCATAGTCCATCCTCCAAGCGCAGGCTCCAGTCTTTCCTGTTAGGATTGACTGTTTTCTCCAAGATGCTTTTTATCTCCTGATTTGAAACTTCAGCTTGCCCGTTAGTTTGTGGGTGGTAGGCAGTGGCTACTCGATGGTGCACCCCATATTTCTTCATTAATGCTTCAACAGTACGGTTACAGAAATGTGTACCCTGATCAATAATAATTGCTCTAGGAATCCCAAACCTACTGAAAATGTTAGACTTGAGAAATCCTACAACAACCTTAGAATCATTAGCACGGGTAGCCTTTGCTTCTACCAATTTCGAAACATAATCCACAGCAAGCAATATGTAAACAAATCCAAAAGAGTTAGGAATGGGTCCCATAAAATCCATTCCCCATACATCAAAAAGCTCACAGTATAACATGGGGGTTTGGGGCATTTCACTTCGGTGGGATAAAGTTCCAACTCTTTGACATTTTTCACAAGTCTTACAAAACTGGTAAGAATCCTTAAACAATGTTTCCCAATAAAACCCGCAGTCCAAAATTTTCCTAGCTGTCCTTTTAGGACCAAAGTGTCCTCCACAAGCATAACTATGACAATAAGTAAGAATGGAATGAATTTCATAATCAGGCACACACCTACGAATAATTTGATCAGAACCGATTTTCCACAGATATGGTTCATCCCATATATAATACTTAGAGTCATTTTTAATTTTGTTCCTTTTTGCTTTGTTCAAGTCTGTCGGTAAAATTCCAGCAGCTAGAAAATTCACAATATCAGCAAACCAAGGCTCCTTACCTTGCACTTGTAGCAGCTGCTCATCGGGAAATAATTCTGAAATTGGCAAAGCCTCTTCGTCATGCACCAGTCGGCTTAAGTGGTCAGCCACAGAATTATCAGCTCCTCTCTTGTCCTTGATCTCCAAGTCGAACTCTTGTAGTAACAAAACCCAGCGTATCAGTCTCGGCTTAGATTCCTTCTTTGCCAGTAAGTACTTGAGGGCTGCATGATCAGAAAAAACAATTACTTTAGACCCCAGTAAATATGATGGAAATTTATCTAAAGCAAAAACAATAGCTAAAAGCTCATTTTCTATGGTTGAATAGTTGCATTGGGCAGGATTCAACGTCCTTGATGCGTAGCAAATGACATAGCTGTTCCTCCCAATTCTTTGGCCAAGTACAGCTCCTACAGCATATTGACTGGCATCACACATGATCTCAAAAGGAATGTCCCAATTAGGAGGTTGTATAATCGGTGCAGATGTAAGCAACTCTTTAAGCTTGTCAAAGGCAACTTTGCAATTTTCTCCAAAATTGAAAGACACATCCTTTTGTAACAGCCTGGTTAAAGGTTGTGCAATCTTTGAGAAATCCTTTATGAAACGCCTGTAAAAACCTGCATGGCCAAGAAAACTACGAATCTCTCGCTCATTAGTAGGATAGGGTAAGTTGGCAATTAGGTCCACCTTGGCTTTGTCAACTTCAATACCCCTGGATGAAACTACATGACCCAAAACTATTCCCTGCTGAACCATAAAATGACATTTTTCATAATTCAGGACCAAGTTTGTGTCAATGCAGCGTTTCAAAACCATGACCAATTTATCCAGACATTGATCAAAAGAATTGCCATAAACAGTAAAGTCATCCATGAAGATCTCAATGCAATTTTCCAGCAAATCAGAAAAAATACTCATCATGCATCTTTGAAAAGTTCTAGGGGCATTACACAATCCAAAGGGCATTCTACGATAAGCAAAAGTTCCATAGGGGCAGGTAAAGGTTGTTTTCTCTTGGTCCTCAGGAGCTACAGCTATTTGGTAGTATCCAGAAAATCCATCCAAGAAACAGAAAAATGACTTACTTGCCAACCTCTCAAGCATCTGGTCGATAAACGGAAGTGGGAAGTGATCCTTCCTTGTAGCTAAATTCAGCCTCCTAAAATCAATACACATTCTCCACCCGTTTTGGACTTTCATAGGGATAAGCTCATCCTGCGCATTAGGAACAAGAGTTAGACCAGTTTTCTTAGGAACAATATGTACTGGACTTACCCACTGACTGTCAGAGATGGGGTATATGATCCCTTGGTCTAAAAGTTTCAGAATCTCCTTTAAAACAACCTCCTTCATTGCTGGTTTTAGTTTCCGCTGTGGCTCTCTTACCGGTTTAGCATCCTTTTCAAGGAGAATACGGTGCATACAAATTGAAGAACTGATTCCCTTGATGTCTGCCAGCGTCCAACCAATTGCTGTCTTGTATTCCTTCAGTACTTGCAGCAGCTTCTCTTCCTGATCTCCAGTCAAATCACTTGCAATAATCACCGGAAAAGTTTTAGCCTTTCCCAAGTAGGCATACTTTAGGTTTTCAGGCAAAGACTTTAACTCCAACTTTGGGGCCTGTTCAACAGAAGGCAAAACTCTTTCATAAGTACTCGGTAGTTGCAGAAATGGATCAACTAACCTGTTGGGCAATACTGGCAACGACTGTAATGACATAATGGCCTCCTTCAAGTCATCACTAATTTCCAGCTGTGCATCCCTCTCAGTTTTGCTGTTCGTCAACACAAAATCCAACTCATCTCTTACAAAATTCAGCTCAAAACTATCTTGGGCAATCGGGTCAATAATATCCACAAGACAAACAGATTCAAAATTTTCAGGATATTTCATAGATTCAAAAATATTGAAAGTTACTATCTCCCCATCAAATTCAAAAGATAAAGTCCCTTCATGCACATCAATTTTAGTTCTGGCTGTTTTCATAAACGGTCTACCTAGCAAAATATGAGCTAAATTCGAAACAAACTTATCATCCATATCAATAATATAGAAATCAGCAGGAAAAATTAGCTCATTTACTCGAACCAGAACATCCTCGACTACCCCTTCAGGATATGAATTAGACCTATCAGCTAGTTAAATGACTACTCTTGTGCTTTTTAAAGGTCCTAAGTTCAAAGCCTTGTAAACTGACAGGGGCATAACGTTAATTGATGCTCCTAGATCTAGCATAGCTTTTTCCAACTTGAAATTACCGATTACACATGGTATAGTAAACATACCAGGATCCTTACACTTTTGGGGCAACTTCCTTTGGATTACTGCTGACACATTCTCCCCAACTTTAATTGTCTCATCAGCCTGCAACTTCTTTTTGTTGGTGCACAGCTCCTTTAGAAACTTGGCATACCGAGGAACTTGCTTGATTGCATCCAGCAGGGGTATATTGATTTCGACCTTCCTAAAAGTCTCCAGAATTTCCTACTCAGTCTCTTCTTTCTTTGATTTTGCCAACCTGCCAGGAAAAGGTGGTGGAATCAAAATTTTTGATTTTGGAAAAATTGGCTTGTTACTTACCTCTTCAATTGGTGCATCAGAAGTTACTGGTTTCAAGCAATCTTTTTCCTTTTCAGGTGCTGCCACCTTTGACGTGGTAGTTTGTACTTCCTTGCCACTTTTAAGGGTTATGGCATTAGTGTGCTCTCTTGGGTTGATTTCAGCTTGAGATGGCAGCCTCCCTTTTTCAGCTTCAATTTTATTCAATGAGGCTGCCAGCTGTGAAATTTGATTCCCCAAGTCTTTGATGCTAGCCCTTGTTTCCTGTTGAAACATTTGAGTGTTAGTGGCTAACGCTTTTACAATATCTTCTAAAGCCATACTTGAGCTAGGTGCCTGGTTCTGTAGTGGAGGTGCTGGTTTGTTGTAACTAGCAGATGGGTACTGCTGTTGATTACTTGGCTGCCCATATCTCAAATTTGGGTGGTCTCTCCAACCAGGGTTGTATTGATTTGCATAGGGATCATACCTTCTTGGTTGGTTAACAAACCCACTTACCGCATTCACTTGAGGTGTTGTATCCTCTTGCAATTGTGGGCACGAGTCGGTAAGGTGTCCTTGAACAGAGCAAATGCCACAAACTCTAGAATTTTGAACCTGTCCCAAAGCCACTTGTCTAACAAGAGAGGTTAGTTCAGAAAGTTGAGCTTCAAGACTAGATGTTCCTACCTCATTTACCTTCTTTGGCGCATGGTCTACCCTTATCCCAAACTGCTGCGAGTTGGCTGCCATTTTAGAAATCAAGTTCTTTGCTTCTTCGGGCGTTTTTTCTACAAGTGCTCCTCCACTTGCAGCATCTAACATGCTCTGATCCATGAACAACAGCCCTTCGTAGAAGTACTGCAGCAACAGCTGGTCGGAAATCTGGTGGTGTGGACAGCTCGCACATAGCTGGTTGAACCTCTCCCAGTACTCATATAGGCTTTCTCCGCTGTACTGTCGAATCCCACTGATTTTCTTTCGAATTGTTCCGGCTCTTGATGCTGGAAAGAACTTTTCCAGAAATTTTCTTTTCAGGTCATTCCAGGTTCTGATAGAACCGGAGGGAAGGTAGTACAGCCAATCCTTCGCCTTGTCCGCCAATGAAAATGGAAAAGCTCTCAGCTTAATCTGTTCTTCTGTAACCCCTTGTGGTTTCATGGTTGAGCAGACAACATGAAATTCCTTCAAGTGTTTGTGGGGGTCCTCACCTGCAAGACCACGAAAAGTAGGTAATAAGTGAATTAATCCAGATTTTAATTCAAATGCAACCTCAATATCAGGAAAATCGATGCACAGGGGTTGCTGGACAACATCAGGAGTTGCCAACTCCCTTAGTGTTCTTTGGGCTGCCATCTCTACAATAACAACTGGTTCTTCTTCACTTTCTAAGTTGCTGTTTGCAGAAGTCGAAGCTGAAAAATTGACTGCTTGTCTTTTCGCTTTCCTGTTTGCCTTTGCTGTCTTCTCAATCTCTGGATCAAACACTAATTCACCTGTACGAGAAGATCTGGGCATAAGTCAGTTAACTGAGAAAGAAAGAAAATAAAGAAAATAAATAAATAAATGAAAAAGGAAACTTTAACAGAAAAAAAATATATCTCCCCGGCAACGGCGCCAAATTTTTGGCCGGTCGTCAAAACCGCAAAAAATAATTCTGGTATCCCTAACAACTCAGAACAAATAAATTTATAGTCTAGCAGTGAAAACTAAATCGAATCCCAAAGGAGATTTTTTTACTGAAAGTTTCCTGTCAGAAAACTGAAATAAAAGATTGGAGGGGTTTCTTCAATTAAAAGCTGAAATAAATTAACTGTAGAATCAAAATGAAATTAACCAATACTAAAAACGCTCAGTTCAGGGTTGATTATCCATTCCAATCACGCAGTTGATCATCGAAAGAAAATATTTCTTCAATTCAAGCAAATAAACAGGACTCTCTTTAAAGCTAAAAAGAACCCTAAGAATTCAGCAGTAAAATTAACCAGAAAAAGCTTCAGATTAATTTCTTAATTTTGAGTAACCAAATATTGAAAAGCAATTTCTAATTATCTCAAAATCAGCATTAAGATCAATGAACCAAAAAGTTTATTCCAGGCAACAATCCAAAAGCTTGAACAATTTAACCTGTCTTACTTTTTCGTATGAACTAACTAGAAATAAAAGTAATCTCTAATCAATTCACTTGCTTCTAATTGAATTCTTCACCTAAGCGGTTGAAAGAAAATCAAGCAGATTTGCAATTGCAGAACCAATTCAACAAGCGAGAACAGGAAAATTAATTGCAATAAATCTGAACAACAAAGAAGTAAATACTTGAAATTAAAGAAAGTTTAAGCAAGAAAAATTAATCCTCACAACCGGTGTTGGCGATAAAAATCGTCCCTAGAACTGAACCAGAAAATTACTCAGCCATAATCGAAAGAGAAACAAAGAATAATAATAGAAGAAAAACTAACAAAAAAAATAGTGAAAACAAAAGAACTGGAGATGGGGCGGGGCGAAGCCTAGCGGCGGCAGCCACGCTTAAAAACCAAAGAAAACTAAAACCTATGGCTAAACTCATAAAAACTCCCTAAACTTTATATATTGTTACAAAAATACCCCAAACAAATAAAAAGATTCAAAATAACTATAAGGTTTCAAAGTTGTCAGCCAAGCAATACTCCAGGACATCAGTAGCAACTTCAAGCTGATATTCGACCTTGATGCAGCCAGTATTTCTCAAAACGTAAAGCATAAAAGTTGTAGATCTCTTTCTTATCTTCGAAACGACACCTGAATCACATAAAACGGACATCTACAGCCAAAGATATGCCCAAAATACTACAGCTGCTTTTGAACCAGCGGTGACTCGTAAATCGTGACTTTGAAGCTGAATTTGAACCTCTTAACGTGCAAAATAGGTTTCATGGTCTGAATGTGATTTGTAGCTCCAGATGTTAGCTTTCCAATGAATCAAGAATCACTCCATTCCGATCTCTGTAGCTCAAGATATGATTTTTCTACTGGAACATCACCAATCTGTCAACATCCTGAAAGAGCACAACCAAATTAAAACTTGTAAAATGGCAAATTGAATTCACTTTCAATCAATTAAGTCCAGATATGCTCTAAGCTACAAAACATACTCAAAATATATATTTAAGGTTCAAAACATATTAAAACATACTAAATATGAGAGAAATAAATATAATAAATATAGACTTATCAGATTGCAAGATTTTTTGGCCGACGAAGTGGAGGGTTGGATGATCGGGGTTTAAATCAAAGATTGAGGGAACGGAATGTTCGTATTTGATCGGGTTGGATGAGTGTAGGCTAGGGGTCATGTATATACTCTTCATTATTACTCGAACCTACATGGACTTCCCCATAACATAAGATGTTCCAATTCCTTTACCTGATTGGTACAAATGCCTTAAGTCGATTAGATCAGAGACAAAAGTATGGGAAATGAAGATGTACATAGTATATTACCAAACATAGAGGCTCGTTAACATAAAAAAAGAGATAGAAAATAGCAACACAGTATGCTAATATTGTGGGAAACTTTCACTCTAACATATGAAGACAAAAAAAAACAAGGGGTCAAAAAAAACATGTTTGTAAGAGAGATAGGAAACAATACGAACAGCGTGAGAGAGAGAGAGAGAGAGAAAAGGTGAACATAGCATCGTAGAACGTGAGAGAGGGAGAGAGAGAGAGAGAGAGAGAGAGAGGGGGGGGAGCTTGGTAGAAAATGTAGCAGGAAGGAGGGGAGAGAGAAAAAAAAAAAAAAAAACAAAGGAGAAAAATATTTAAAAAAAAAATTAGACACAAGACAAGAGAAAGAGAGAGAGAGAGAGAAGAGGGGGGGGGGGGGGGACTGACACTAGAAAGAGAAAAAACAAAACTAAAAAGGAAGAAAATAAGAGAGAGTGTGTGAGAGACACAAAGTTTGACTTTCAAATGAAAAAGTCAGGTAGCTTAATTGGGTAAAAAGCCCTATCGAATTGGCTCTTAATCTTTGGTAAAATGTTTATTTTTTCAAATAAGACATCTAGATTTCAAACAATAATAGGAAGCTTAAAGTTCAAGAGAAGAATAATAATGTTGGCAATCAATCTTCTAGATGGACTAGATCTCTCTATGACATTTATTAAATATTCAGTTTCACTATAATATAGCTGCTGAATATGAAAAAAATGCAATAGGTAAAAAATGGGTGGTCATGATGAAGAAACAGTTCAAAATGATTGTAAAAAATCAAACATGGGTGGTGCGCATACCTAAACACAAAAAATGGTAAGAGTTAAGTGGGCCTATAGAACCGAGCTAAATCCTGGTGGTTCAATAAACAAACGTGAAACAAGAGTTTTCATGAAATGTTTATGCTCAGATATTTGGATTTGATTTTTCTAAAATGTTTGCTCTAGTTGCCAGGTTGGATACCATAAAAATGCTGCTAGCTCTTTCTACTTAAAAGGGATGGATTATGCACTCGTTGGAAGCCAAGTCACCTTTCCTAAATGGATATGTAGAGGAAGGGACTTTTTTGATAAACCTGAAGGATTTATTATTCAGAAGGATAAGGTTTACCCGCTAAAAAATACTATTGAAAAAATGCAAATTTCCAATACTCTCATATTGGAAAATTGGTTTTTCCGATGTAAGACCATTGGAAACTGGCACATTGGTGAACCACGCGTTAGAAAAAAAAAATTCCTAATGACCCTAGGGTTGACCGTTGGTATTACTAATGACTAGCTATTGGAATATAAGTCATTGAAAATTTTCAATGGCTTTCTTTTGTATAATTATTTCTAAAAGCTGAACGATTTTTTCCAACGGTCTTGGGCTTAGGCCATTGGAAATATGCCAACGGCTAGACTGATGGAAATTTCTAATGCCCTAGCTGTTGGAAACTCTTTTTAGAATAATAAAAAATATATAACTATTGAAAATATATTATATATATCACTAAAATTATATTTTATATTTACTAAAAATATATTTTTTATTTTCTGAAAATAACAAAATTGAAAATCATAAAAATTCACAAAATTCAAGATTCAAAAAATCATAAATTCAAAAAATAAAAAAATTCACAAAATTCAAAATCACAAAAACTAACAAAATCATAAAATCAACCCACAAAATCACAAAAATCAAAATTAATTAGATATGCACAACGATCTAAATTCATCATATATGATCCACACAACAATCCAAATTCAAAAATTTTCAAAATTTCAAAATCACAAAAACCCAAATTCAGATTTGTAGAACAATTCAAAATTAGATATGCACCGAGGACATTGATAGGTGATGTGTGAGGAGACTGTGGACTAAGGTGAGTGAGGAACTACTTGCAACGGTGAACGGTGAACGACTGATGGGCAAGGAACGGCTGACGAATGGCGGGGCAAGGCAACTAATGGCGATGAAGCAACAAAAGGCGAGGCAACTAATTACAGCCGAGGAGGCAATAAACAGTTAAGAGGTGTTAAATGGTTGAGGAGGTGACGCACAATGAAAGGTGAGAGGGCGATGGCAAAGGGCCTGGAGAACATATGTGAGATGACAGATGACAGATGAGAAAGAGAGATGATAGGCGGCAGTGGAGGAAGGATGAGAGATGAGGTTAGGTTTTTACATGGGTTTGGTTAGGGTTTTTATGGGCTTTTATTTTATCCATCTGTCTTGTAAAGCTTGTCCTCATTACTTTTCATAGTAATTAATACATAATTTTTTTTCTTTCAAAATTTCTTATAAAAATATAAACTTTTGATATAAAAATTGTGCATTAAAGACTCTAGTTTATAAATATAATTTTTAAAATTTTTTTACAGAACAAATTAATATGAATATATTTAAGTTAAACTTTAGCAAAAAAAAAAAGGGTAAAGGGGCCCACTTTTGTGAAATGGAGAGAGTATGATATATGGGTTTTAATATAGAATATACAAATATATATATATATATATATATATATATATATATATATATATATAATATTCAATCTCACTATATACATTAAAACCATAATTTTTAATGTATTAAGGATATATAAAAATATTAATATGATCTATAATAATAATAATAATAATATATCATATTTATATATCATATATAGCAATAATAATAATAATAACATTATAATAACATCATATATATGAATATGATATATATATTATTAAATATATGATATATTGTTGTTGTTGTTGTTGTTATATATAAATATTTTTATATATTCCTAATACATGAAAAATTATGGTTATATTGTGTGATTGAATCTGCCATTTTTCCAAAGGGCTAGTAGTTGGAAGTTGAAGTTTTGAAATTTCCAATGACTTGCCATCGGAAACTAAGGTGTTCAAAATTTCTAATGCGATAGCCGTTGGAAAAGAATCTCCTCTTTTTCCAAAGTCTCTTCACATTGGAAATCAAGCCATTGGAAAGTAGTTGTTTTTTAGTAGTGAAAGAATTTTTGCGGTTTAAAAAAGTCACTAAGGGCTTAGTATAGCAGAATTGATTCACAATGACGGAACTTAGGCTTTGGAAAGAGCTTGATCAGTGGGTATATAGGGAAGATTGATGATGAACTGTTTATGGTATCTCTTTAAGTTGATGATTGTGTTATTACAAGGAGCAGTGAGGAGTTAAGTGGCAAGTTTAAGGAGGAAATGAAGAATGTATTCGAAAGGGTGGACCTTGTAAGGATGTAATTGTTTCTTGGTATGCAGATACAACAAAGTAAATCAACATTAAATATTTGTTTGACAGTAGAAATAAGCAAAGAAAATTTATTTAATATGGAAAGTGCAAGCTTTGCAACTCCAATGAACCAAAAGCAGAAATTTTGTAAAAAAAAAAAAAAAAGCTGAAAAAGTTGATGAGAAGCTGTATAGGAGCATAATAGGCTGACTGGTGTATTTAGCAATAATTAAGCCATATATGATGCATGCAGTAAGTCTTTTACCAAGATATATGCACTGTGTTGGTCAAATTCATTTACAAGCAGCAAAAGGAGTTATTAGGTATATCAAAGGCACTGTTGATTATGGTATAAGTTTCTAGCAAGATGAAACTTTCGGGCTCTTTGTTTACTCTAATAGTGATTGGGTTGGATGTGTTGATAATATGAGAAGCACTTTAGGTTAGAGGTGGGACCTGGGCCGGGTCAACCCGGCCCGAACCAGGACCGGCCCGGAAGTCAAACCCGCTCTGCCCCGGTCAAACCCGCCCCGGCAAAAGCCCGCTAAGATATGGGCCGAATATGGGCCCGAAAGGAAGAGGTGGTGCAAAACGGACAGCCCCGGACCAGGACCCGCCCCGCCCCGCCCCGCCCCGCCCCGCAGGTTTCTATTATACATGTAGTTTGTATTTGATCTGATTATGTTATTTAGCACAGATCATAGGTTTCTATTATTCATCATTTCTGAAATGTTTTTGCCATTTCAAAATGTAAGGTTCATTCCGATTATTTGTACGTGCCGTTTGGTTTTTTAACTTAATAAAACTTACACCAGATGTAGAGTTTTTTCTTAAAAATATTTATGACATATATAATTAATTATGTTTTTATTTTTTTTAAAAAAAAAAACTCCAAACCCGCCCCGCCCCGGGACCGGCTCGGGACCGCCCCACCTACAACCAGTCCGTGCCCGGGCCTGGGCCGGGCCGACCCGGTTCCCACCTCTACTTTAGGTTATTGCTTTAGAGTTGGTTCTAGAATTTTTCCATGGTGTTCAAAGAAATAGGAAGTCATTGCTTGCCTGCTTGGTTCATAGCAGAGGCAGAATATGTGACGGTTACTGCTATTGTAAATCAAGCCCATTTGATCAGAAAATTGATGGTTGATTTGCATATGGATCAAAAGTAGAATATACAAATTCTTGTGGACAACTAAGCTGCAATGTTTATTGCTAATGATCTTGTGTTTCATGACAAAATGAAATATTTCAAGATCAAGCTCTATTTTCTAAGGGAAGTTAAAAAACAATTAGAAATGTAGCTGCATAATGCAAAATTAAAAACCGAAAAGCCGACATTCTAACAATGGCATTTTCTTGGGTCCGATTTTTGTTCCTAAGTTAGAGATGTAGCTCCAAGTCAAGGAGCAATTAATATTGAAAACTTTGACATGACTATGAAGTTGATGTGAATTAAGTGAGTTAAAAGTAGCTGTTGGAGTTTGTAGTTTGCAAATATTTTCTGCAATTTGTTAGTTGATTTTTAGCATTACAGTTAGTACCTATTCTGTATAAATGCGAATGTTATTGCTGGATAAAATATCCTTCTATTCGAGCCCTTTTTTTTTTTTTGTGTTCTTTACATTTTAAATACTTTATTCTAATTGACATGAGTGTTGTTAAAAACTGAACTGCAACCTCAATTAATACATGACTATGTAAACCTACAAAATGCAAAGTACATATGCAAGGCAAGATCTGAATTTTCATGATTACCGCTCAAGTAGTATAAATCCTTAACCAATCTTTTCACTTAACTGTGTGAAGCAAAGTGGAAATGACCTCCTCCTTCCTTAACCAATGTCTTGAGTTCAACCTTTAGGAAGGAGATACAACATCAGGAGAGCTTCAACCCTAAGTGGGATTCGATGTAACTCGATATTAGTCTGTAGCTGATGTAATTATTGACTGGATGTACTATGCCAAAAGCCTACTTTGGTAGTAGTGGCTACACTATTCTCAATCCTACAATCAACTAATAACAATACTCGAGGATAGGTTTTAATCCTAACCAGCTTTGAGATTTGATAAAGAAAACATAACAACCAGGCTAGAGTTATATAGAGAACATGGAATAATTAAGCTTTATCTTAACAGTTCAGGTCTACAATTATTACCATCTGTTTGTCTCCCATATATACCAAAAAATGTTGTCATTGATGGAGTGTGTAATGGCCATGTTCAAATTGAATTCGATTATTGGCAAAAAGGATTGGTTTCTTGAAGTTCTAGGCCAATATATGAAACTTATATGAGCTATGAAGAATGAACTTCCCAATCATATATGAGCCAACTTTAGAAGATCAGTTTCTGTGTGTTTATGTGCGTGAGAGAGAGAGGGAGGGAAGGAGGGAGAGAAAGCTAGAGATTTATGGGAAGCAGTAAAAAAGTCATGGAATACGTACCGAAGGCTGCAAGTAACAAGAAGATGTAGACCAGCACCAAGAAACCAGCTTGCTTAGAGAAAGATCTCCTCTCCATGACCGACTTCAATTACAAGAGCTATAAGAAACTTGAGTGGTTTTTTGTAAAATTTTCTGGGTAACTAAAGAAGTTTATGCAGGTTAATGGAAACTGGAACAAGCTGCTAGTGTATTTCAAGAGTTGCATTATTACTCTTAAATAAGAAAAAGAAAAATATGGATATAACTATGTGGTCAGCAGCATAAAAAAGTTGGCACTTAAGGATTACCGTTGAATAAAAATATAATAATGAGTAAATTTGATATTAGATCCCTTAACTTAGTTTTATGCTCTAAAATGGTACCCTACTTTAAAGTTGTTATAGAACAATTCCTTAGCTTAATTTGGCATTTCAAATGCCTCATTTCCATTAATTTTAATGTTAAATTTGACAAAAAATACTGATGTAATATTAATTAACATTAAAATAAATATAAAATAATAATTTCGGTCCTAAAAAATTTTTATTTTATAATTCTAAACCTTAAATTTATAAATCTACTATTTAAACTTTAAAATAAAAGTTACAAAATCATTAATTTGAGCAATCTGAAAAGGTGACCTTTTCAATCTATTAATTACCGTAAAATCTTTGAAGCTAATCTTAAACATTCTTACAAACATAACCTCTCCAGACACCATAACGTTGCCAAATAGTTTTGATCCTTTCCGATTTCCCAAAATCCCGTTTCCAAACACTAGAATGTACCCTTACGTTTCCAAAATAATCTCGGCAACGCAACATCGTCGTCAGATCTCTCGCTCAGACCCGTTTGTGTTTGGTTCATTTCTTTGGTTGATTTGGTTTAGATTTTTTATTCCAGGCAAATCAGCCATGGAAAACCTAGGCAAATCGGCGGTGAGTAGCAAAGATTGAGAAGCACGACCTGTGAGATTGAACCCATCGGTTCAGGGGTTTGGTCCGCTTTGGTTTAGGCTTGCCAAATTTGCTTGAGTCAGTGTTGCGGTTTGGATCCGATCCTTGTGTCGGTGCATTTGTACTTGAATCAGTCCGGGGAGGATATTTGCCTGATTTGCTTGAATCAGTCCGGGAAGGAGATGGCCGGAGACCTTTTGCTAAAAAGGGCACTCGTCGACGAGAACACCGGCGAGCTCAAGACCAACGAGACCGACATCGTTGTGTTTATGATTTCTAGATTTCCTGATTTCTGGCTTCTGGGTTCCGATTTGGTTCTTACATGATGTTCGAATTTGTTATATGTACGAAAAAGATTTGGCTTTGAAATTTTAAGGGGACGGTGGGTCTGAATAAGCTTTGCCGTAGATGTCTGATCTAAGGCTTCGGCTGCTTTGGAGCTTCATCCGTCCGATCTTGGACCAGCATTTGATTCTGCTGGCTGCTCAGCCTAATGGGTTGGCTGCTAATCTCGATTCTTCTTGCTCTGATTTTCTTCTTTCACTCTGTTAATCTCATTCAGTCGTCGTTTCTGGCTTATCCGATTCGGCCATTGTTCATGTCATTTGACCGTCCATTTGATTTTGCTTGATGAGTGAATTGGAAAGTTTAATGTTTCGAAGTTTTCTACTGTTTATCGGATGAGATTAGAAGTGTAAACAGTATATTTAAAAGTTTGAGATCAGAGTTATGGATTGGAATAGTTTGAGAACTAAAATTGACATTTAAAAAAATTATTTTAGTCTTAATTAAGTCGACATCAGTAATATTTATCCAAATTAATGATAAAATTGACAAAAAGAATCTAATTAGAATGCATTAATGAGAGAGAGTACTTTGATAGAACAAATTTAGGATAGGACATTATTTTAAAATATAAAAATAAGATAATGGACCTATAACGGAAATTACCCATATAATAATATTTCTTCATTCTTTGTCTTCAAGTGTAAACAATGATCATAGTTTCTTGAAAACAAAAATGAACGGTGATCCGAAACACTGAATTAGCTAGGAAGTTTCTTGTTTTAGCTAAGCAATGAAACAATGACACCTTGATGTATCAGGTGGTGGCAGTGCTTTATAGAAACAAGAGCAAATATTCCATCCAAGTTTGCAAAATAGGTAGATCAATCACAATTATTTTTTTATAGTTAAATTGGTCATCAATTTTAATTTTTTGTTTTGGCGTATTTGGCCCCCAACGTAATGTATTCAACATGGGATAAAAATGTGGCATATGTTGTCCATGTGACCAGCTCCGTTGTGAATGATGATGTAAGATATATTATTCTAATTTAGCTCTAAATTTTTAGCACATACTATAAATTCTCCTAAAACTTTATTTTTTCTCTCTCTGACCATCCTGTTCCTCCTTTCTCTCTCTCTCTCCTCTTCGCCGTTGTCTCCATTTACTGCATCGACAAACTTGGCTGTAGGAATGCTATGTTCTCAACAGCAATATTGTTGAAAAACACAACAAGCCCAGTGCATAAAAAATAGCTAAGCCCCCAAGTTTATATATTAACAGAACGCAAAAAGGGGGCAAAAATGATGGCTTCACTTTGAATGGATATGTAAAACCTGATTATAGGGATAATTCCATAAGCTTTCTTCTTGGGGATTTGCCGGCAACAGACCAGAAGACGCAACGAGCAGCGAGCTTATCCTCGGCAGACAAACCATCATTCCCTCGGCCATGCCCACCAGCAAGTTGGGCATTTCTTCACCCACCCGGATCCCAACTCAGCAACAACTCCTACTCCGTCGATTTCAAAGCGGCTGCCGTGGCGGCGGCGGTCCTTACATCAACCGCGGGAACTGGGTACGACATAGCCATGTCAGAGACTTGATCTTCAGCTGCTCCAACAATGACCATGTCGACTTTGATAGCAATGAAGATATGATTTTTGGCATTCTTGGCATGGATCAGGTCCCGATTCCTTCCATGCCAATCTCAAAAATGAAATCAACCATCGTTTCTCATATTATGTGGTCCCCTACCAAGAGGCAGCCGCGCGTCCCTTTTGTTCTCCATCGGAGATGGTAATGAAGTTTGCAAACAGATTGTTATCATTTTTAGTCTGGAGACTTATATGCATCAATGAATATAGTTTGGGTATAAATGTTATAATTTACCTACGAGAATGGCGATTACACAATATTTTAATTTCTATTATACAACATATTTAATGGAATATTCTAAAATAGAGAATATTCTTTCCGTTAGTTTTATAAGTGATTAATTTGCCCACATTTAAAATAATAGCATAAGATTTCACTTGATTATTAATGTGAATAAGTGATTTAACTGCAAAAAAAACTATGTTAGATGATGTTTGCTATTACAAAAACTGGATAAATGATTTGCTCCTTTTGCCCAGGAACGGGGACCATGGCCTTGGCCAAGGTTGATGAAAACTAGAACAAGTTGCTAGTGTATTTCAAGAGGTAGACTACTAATGGGTGCAAAGAGATGAGGTGACTTAAAATTGCATAAGATTATTCTGGACTACTAGAACTGGCTAGTGTCAATAGTAGGGCTTTGATTTGTTCCTATACCTGAGCTTAAAAACATAATAAGATGAAAGCTAATAAATCTTACCGCTACCCCGTTCTTTTTTTTTTTTTACTAAAAAGGAAATTTTGTATTTTCCATATCAATTCAAGTAGCAAACTCTATCAGAATATTAACTTTAGCCAATACTTGTCGGTTAAATATTCTATGTCATAAACATTGACACAATAAATGAACTTAATTAAATTAGAGAAAAGCTGTAAATTCTTATTAACAGTGTCGAACATCTTAATCAGGAACCTTAATTGGTATATCTACTATGGTGGAAACCCTAAGTGTATGTCTCAGCGAAAACAAAAACAAGAAAGCTTCCATGCTCGGGATCAGAAACTCTTGGCAGAAGGGTTTTCTTTAGGTACTTGTTGATATACATCAGTCATGGATAAAAGTAAGATATAAGAAAATTTTGATGGTTGACAAAACAACAGTTCTATTTACATGTTGAAGGCCATCCTCAAAGAGATTCGTGATGTCAATTATGTAGAAGATTACAATTAGTTTGTGATTTTTCTGGTAGTTATCTCTTGTAAATTTATGATCTTATGTCTCTTCTATGTTTATCTCCTAAAATATAGATTGAGTTGTCCTCTAGCCTATAAAAGGCAATGTACTTTGATGTACATAATATACAAGGTATTCTTTCCAAACACCTTTATGGTATCAAAGCAACCCTCTCCAACCTAAACCAAACACCATGGCCCCTGAAGCACTAGAAAAAAAACACCACATCTTCTCCTATTATTCATATCTAGTATGAAACTTCTAGTTTCAACGCCGGCATAATGCTTACCAAAACCAACTATGGCACCTGGTCTCAAATCATTGAAATGCATATTGCTGGTCATGAGAAACTCAACTATATTATTGGAAACTCTCCTCAACCAAAGCCAAATAATCTTTTATATGCCAAGTGATATGCAGAAAATCAGAAAGTTAAGAGTTGGCTACTTATGTCCATGATGCCAGAGATCATGAAAAGGTATCTTTACCTCTGCACTGCTCATAAAATTTGGAGTGCTCTTACTAAAGCGTTTTATGATGGATCTAATGAAACAAAAATCTTTGCCCTCAATCAACATGCTTTTTCACTTTGCCAATCAGGTCGATTTCTTCTCACTTATTAAGGTGAACTTATTAAAATATTTCAAGAACTTGATCATTGTGACAAGGTTAACATGAAGGACCCTGATGATGTTATTATGTACAAGGCATCTATTAAAAAATTGAGGATACACATTTTTTTTAATGGTCTTGACACTTAGTTTGAACAAGTGCGAAGGGAAATTTTTTGTATGGATCCAAGTTTGGATCTCGGATGTACATATGCATATGTTCATCATGAAGCAAATCATGAGACTCTTTTTACTAGTAATCTTCCTACAACTAATTCCATGGCTATGTTAACTCGATGAAACACATCATCTATTTGTCAAGTCAATACTGGTATCGTGTCATTGTCTTCAATCGCAACATCTTGGAGCTTTGATATTGGAAATAAGCAAAATAGAAAGTGTACTTAATGTGGTGGAAAGGGCAGAACGCAAAGCCGATGCTTCGACTTGATCGGATATCCTGAATTGTGGGATCCTTCCAAGGCTTTAAAACGTAAGTCTAAAACTATAACGACCACAACATTTGTTTCTACCTCTATAGCTGAAGCATCTCAAAACACTGCTGCTGCATTACATACCTCATTAGATCCACTAGGTAAATCTTTTGATAATTCTACTGTTATTGGATATTGTACATGGATTGTTGATTCTGGATTAATTAATCATATGTCTGTTGACACTACCCTCGTGACTAACTTGAAACAATCTGAAACATCTATTGTGTCTGCAGCCAATGGTATTAAGCTAATGTTGTTGGTAAAGGCTTATTCTTTCTAGACAAACTCAACTTGGATTTTATTATTATTGTTCCATCCCTTAATTTTAAGTTGATTTTTGCCTCTCTAATCACCACTTCCTTAAATTGTATCATAATCTTTTGGCCTGACTATTTTGTTTTTAAGGACATCAAGGCAATGAAGACAATTGGCTGTGGTACTAAAAAAAGGAAAACTTTATTATCTTGATCTCTCATCAACAAGTCTAAGTGCATTAGCTCAATTTGTATCTGCTGCTAGTTCAACCATTACTTCATACATTTGGTTGTAGCACAAACATCTTGGACATGCCTTGTTTGGGTATTTAAAACATTTGTTTCCTCACTTATTTTCAAAAATATCTCTATCATTGTTTGAATGTGAAACTTGCAAATTGGCCAAAAGCTACCATAAGAGTTCTTTACCATTTATGCTTATACATTCTGATGTCTGGGTTCTTGCAAAAATTACAACTTTAAATGGTTCTCAATGGTTTGTTTCATTCATTAATGACCATAGTCACAGGACTTGGGTATGTTTGATGAAAAGAAACAAGAAGTTTGATCACTATTCAAACAATTTTATTCAATGATTTCCACTCAGTACAAAACCTCTATTCAAGTTCTTCATACTAACAATGGAGGAGAATTTGTTAATCATGAACTAAAACAATTTTTAAATCTTCATGGCATCATTCATTAGATCACTTATCCTTACTTTCCTTAACAAAATGGGGTTGTAGAAAGAAAAAACCGACACCTAATGGAAGTGGTTTGAGCCACATTGTTTGAAGCCAATATGCCTATTCATTATTGGGGAGAATCACTTGTTGCATTTTCCTATATGATAAATCGTATTTGATCTAGTAGATAAAATTTTCACTCACCATTTGATACACTAAACTGTAGCTTGATTTCTCCACCAATACCCAATCTGCCACCAAAGGTTTTTGGCTGCACCACTTTTGTTCACATACCCAACCATGCACGCCATAAACTCCAACTTTGTGCTCTTAAATGCGTATTTGTCGGGCATGGTCTTAACCCAAAAGGGCGTTTCCATCCACCAACTTGCAAGATGTATGTTACCATGAATGTTCAATTCTATGAACACTAGATGTATTTTTTTTGTAGCCTCAACTGCAAGTCAGAGGAAAAAAGGATTTAACTTGCAAAAAAGGGAATATCCTCTCTATTAGTTTTATAAGTGGCTAATTTGCCCACGTTTGTCATTATGAAAATTAAGAATTTGCTTGAAGAAATAATGTAAAATTTCACTTGATTGTTAATCTGAGTGAGTGACTTAATTGTAAAAAACTATAGTGGATGATAATTGCTATTACAAAAACTTGGGTGGGGGATTTACCTTTTTTGCCTAGGAATGGGACCATGGCCTTGTCCAAGGTTAATGAAAACTAGAACAAGTTTTCAGTGTATTTTAAGAGGTGGACTACTAATCCTGAAGGGTGCACGACTCACTAAGAGATAAGGTGGCTTAAAACTACATCAGATTGCTTTGGACTGCTAAAATTGACTAGTGTCAACAGTGGGGCTTTGATTTGTTCAAATACCTGAGCTAAAAAACATAGTCAAATCAATAAGATGAAAGCTAATAATCTTACTACTCCCCCTTTCCCCCCGTTTTTTTTACTAAAAATGAATAATTGTATTTTTTATATCAGTTCAAATAGCAAACTCTATCAGAATATTAACTTTGGCCAATATTTGTGGGGTAAATATTTCATGTCTCAAACGTTGACACAATAAATGAACTTAATTAAATTACAGAAAAATTGTAAGTTTTTGTCAACAGTGTCAAACAGAAAAATGGTCTTAATCAGGAACCTTAATTGGTATATTTATTATGGTGTAAACCCTAAGTTTATGTCTCAGAGAAAACAAAATCAAGAAAGCATCCATGGTCAGGATCAGAAGCTCTTGACAGAAGGGTTTTCTTTAGGTACCTGTTGATGAACGTCAGCCATGGATAAAAGTAGGATGTAAGAAAACTTTGATGGTTGATAAAACAACAGCTCCATTTGCATGTTGAAGTCTATACTTCATCAACATAAGCAATGATAACTAAGTTAGCATGTTTTCAATAAAATGAAGCTCTTATTTTGAAATGAAAAATAGAGCAAACACAAAACAGTAAAATTCTCTCTAGTTTATAAACTATAGAGGACAATGGTTGCAAAAAGAGTAATGGATTATGGTCATCATCAACTCAGTAGCTATATAGATAGGATAAATTGCTTTAAGCCTCAAACAATGGCGAGAAATTAGGCTGCCATCAAAAGCTACCTAGCTACACAACCCTCATAACAATTGCATCTCTATTCTTCTATTCACAATTAAACACAGAAATCTCCTACTTCTATCTTGAGTTGCTTCTGCTATGGCTGGTGCCACGAATTTGAGTTACGACTTCATTCACTCACATACACACATACTCTCTCTCTAGAAATTAAGCACCGCCTCGTCAATGCACTGACCCTACCTTTCTCTCATCCCTCTCGAGTTATCTGTCACTGAAAGTAAGCAATCAAGTTCTGCTGGCCGCCTATTCGATACTTGCCTAGTTCCTTTTAAGGTTCGTGCTCTAGGGTTTATAAATGAAAAAGAAAGGGAACAAATGACTATTTTCTTGAATCTTTTCATTATCGTTTTTATGTTTTACATTTTGCTTATTATTCACTTGGGTTATACAGGAAGGCCTACTAAACTTGTGATGAGAAGTAGGGCAGGCTCATTGTTTGGCCTTCTGAATTTGGGGACATAATGGGCTCATATCTAATACAGACATGTAAGTTTTTTTTAAAAAAAATTGGTTATTTCGGTTACCGTAATTTTCACATATAAAACCGAAAATCAAATCAAAAATTGATAATAAAATTCCATTTAAAACCAAAGTCAAATTGATAATTGAATAAACATAACAAAAAAAAACCAAAAAAATTTAGTTGTGCTCACCCTTATACCTAAGTATTCGGAAGGCATCTAACTCTGCTTTGCATTTACATCATGTAGAACAACCAAGTTTATCATAATGCAAGATTTGACAAATAAGCTGATAATGTTTAACTATTAGCCCATTCTAAGACATACCTAGTCAAAAACTAATATATAACAGGCTTGCTAATCAGAGACTCTTTCCCTCGTGAAGCCTCCTCAGAGTTAAGGGCTTCAGCAGTCCAAATCTCTTGCAAAGTAGGTAAACAATTTGCAACCACCTAAACAAACATAAACAAGACATTAGACATCCTTGTAAATTCAACAAACATACAAAAAATTTCAATCAAGCATTATAAATGTGTAAACTCTACCAAACTCACTTGTGCATCAAAGCTATTTGAATTGAGTAAGGAACTGATGATCGAAACAAAACAGATGAGATGATAAACTTACCTGACAGTTGAAGCGTGGAAGGATATTTCGAAGACGAAACCAACAGAGCCATGACGGATCCATTGTGGATAAAACGTTGGCATTCAACATGATCGACCGAAGCTATGATGAGCACGAGAAATATAGTAAGTAATAAGTTCAAAATACTCTCTTGTTCCTTGGTTGAGGACTAGGATTTCAACATATCGCCTATCATTTCTATTTTTTTAGTTGCACATCTAGAAATGTTATTAAACTTAGTTAGGGGTAAAAAGTGAATGAAAAACTTGAGCTTGGTTTAAGTTTGACTCAGTTTAAAACTCATTTATGGCTCATTTAAACCATTAATAAGCTAATCCTAAATAAAATTTCAAACTCGATATCCAATTCAAACAAAGTTTGATTTGCTTATTATTCAACTCAACTCGATTTTAGTTTTTTTTTTCTTAATTTAAGGGATCAACTCAAGCTCAATTAGTTAAATTCTCATTCATATTATTTTCACTTCACACATGAATAATATATCAAGTTGGATAAATATTTCAAGCATAACATAATTAGTTTACTACTAGGCTCGGCTCGGCTCATTTTCAGCCTTAAACTCAGCTAAGCATAAACCACCAAGTGTCGAGCTCAAATTGATAAGCATTGAATAATTTGAGCTTAAGTTTGAAATGCTCTCTTGGTCATTGATTCAGAATTAGGATTTCAAACATATCACCCATCGTTTCAATTGTTTTAGTTGCATGTCAAGAAACACAATCAAACTCAACCAAGCACACATCACCTAGGGTTAAGCTCAATTTAATAAGCTTTTAGTAACTTTAGCTTAAGCTCAAGTTGACAAGCGTATAACATCAAAGATCAAGTTCACTTTGGCAAAAGCCTGAGTTTAGCTTGACAGATTTGGTTCAAGTTAATGAAGGTTCACTGGTTCAGATTTCATGCAAAGAATATCAATGGTGTAGTTGCACAAAAATATAAGCATTAGGGCTAATCAATTGAATGGATAAACTAGGTGTATAATTGTGCAACAGACAAGGCTCATGGCTCAATTAATTAAATGGATAAAATCGTAAGTGTAAATGAGATATTTACCAACAACTTAAATCACGCTATTCATTTAATAATATTTTAGGCCAAATTTTATTTTTTTATCCTTTGTGTTGCAAAATTGTCTCTAAAGTAATGAATATAACAAACCTACCTATCTTTAAAATAATCGTATGGTATAAGATTATCCTACTATCTTTAGACTCTTGTCACGCGTTTAACAGAAAATAAAAATAGTTAAAACAAAGTTCTGAAAACAAAAAGGAACTAAGTTAGATGAATATATAATTTTTTAAAGAAGAGATTTACTTACACAAATTTCTAAAATATGACTACTTTTTTATTATCTATTAAGTTCGTCCGTTTTTGATCGGTGATGACAACTTGTTATATGAAATGGATTTTCAATTATGTACTTTTCCAATTGAAAAAAATCATTATTTTCAATTTTGTTGATTTTTTCGGAACCAATGTCGTTTAGATGCTCATACTCTATTTTTCTAATAATCACTTGAATATTTTTTTTAAAATTAATTATTTTTATAATTTTTTTTGCATACCCAACTTTAGGGAAAAAAATAGAATTTAATAAAAAAGTACTTTTAGTTTTTCAGAAAAGTATTTTAAAAATATCTTTGGGTTTTTGAATTGTAGATTCTCAATTGATATGCAATTAAGCTTCTTAAACTGTAGAGTTTCGATTGTTATATAAGTTAAGTAAAAAGACAACAACATTAATATAAATGCATTAAATAACTCATTATTTGATCTCTCCCAAATATTAATTAGGAAAAATCTAGTAAATGTCAAATAAAAATGTTTACATTTACCAATTAAACTTGTAACAGAGGATTATAGACTGAAAGCTAATTGCGTAACCAATGGTTGCTATAGGGACATATTCATTACATTTGTTATTTTAGGAACAATTTTGTTATTTAGTGTGCAATTTAGGACAAAAGTAAGTATTTAATCAATTTATTAATGCACCGTAAAAGTTCGTGTTTGAAACCTGTTTTGTCTTCCTAGTCTTAGTTCACTTTTGACACATCTATTATGACAACTTTTAGTTTTCTTTTACTCTTCCAAATATGCAAAATCAAACATCATTTACAAGATAACGAAGAAAATGAAGTGGCATATACAATCTAACATTTTATTTTTTTTAAGGCCAATTCTTATATGTTCATGGCATGCTGTCTCATTTATTTTTGAGTTTGCCAGTATGTGTTTCTGGATATGCTTTTGTTATAATTATAAGTTTGCCAGCATTTAAAATTGTTTTCATTTTTGTTTTCCTGTTAGTCATGAGAAATTAATTGCTGCAATTTCTTTCTCAAGTTTTTCAGTTAGAGATCCGAGGTTGCAATCGATCATTCTTCTACTAATCCAATATTTGCGAAACATCATTTTTTATAAAATGAATAAAATATTATAAAACAACATATTTGTATAAATGAAACAACATTTCTTACTAAAAAGAACAGTATTATTTGCGGAACAGCATCTTTTATGAAGTGAACAACATATTATATGAATAACATTTCTTACTGCAAGGAACAACATTATTTACGAAACAACTTTTCTTACAAAATGAATAACATATTGCAGAACAACACATTTATTAAATGGAAGAACAATTTTTATTGAATTGAAGAATACTATTTATAAAACAGTTTCTCATGTTTACACAACATCTCCATGTGTAAATATGCTTACAAAATCACATTTTTTACAATAGAAAAAAAAGACAAATTTGTATGAATAAAATAACACTTTTATAAATGAGAAGCACTTTTACTAAAAAGAACAGTATTATTTACAAAACATTATTTCTCACAAAGTGAACAACATAGTAAAATAACACATTTGTTTGAATGAAATAATACTTGTTACTGAAAAGAATAGTATTATTCATGAAATAGCATTTCTTATAAAGTGAACAACATATTATATGAACAACACATTTGATAAATGAAGCAACACATCTTACTGAAAGGAATAATATTATTTATGGAATAAATTTTCTTATAAAATGAATAACACATTATATAACAACACATTTATTGAATGAAATAACAATTTTTATTAAATGAAAGAATTTTTTTTTTTGATATTCTAAAGTATCATATAAATTTATAGAAAAAAATATACTATTATAGTAATTAAAGAAAGAGATATGCTAGTTTTTACCAGAATAGTAACCATACTGATTTTTATAGGATATGTTGTAGGAACCGAGAAGCTCAGGATTCAGTTCACCTCGGGCGGGAGGTGAGTCTTTCCCTTGCGGAGGCTGTCAGAGTTTTCATTTAGTTTAGAAACAAATTTTTTATTAATTCTGAGGTTTTGGGATTTTTTGAATTTAAAATTTAATTTAATTTTAAATTATTGTGTTTATTTAGAATCATTATGTCTATTTAAATGAATAGATATGTTTATTCTACATAATACAATGATTTGTATAGTTGTGTTGTTTCATTAGAAGCATTATGACCATTCAAAAGAATAGGTATGTCTATTCTAAATAATATATTAGTTGATAAAACATTATGACTATTCAAGTGATTATGTATGTCTGTTCTAAACAATATATTGGTTAGTAACAAGACAATGGTTCAAACCAACACAATTGTCAAAACCAACACAACTTTTTATTGTCCCATCTTGTGCTCTATAAATACAAAGTCTCTTGTTATTTGAAGCACCTTTGATACTTTCCAGAGTAGAGTTAAGAGCTTTGTTGTATCATTGAAGACAAAATTTTTCATCAAACAACAGTGTCTTTAGGACAGTAATAATAATTCACGCTTCAAAGGAAATTACTATGATTGTTCTAACAATCTAAAGACTAGGGATATAGCTATGTAGGGATGGGAAGAGGCTCCCGCCCCCCTAGATTTTTCAAAGTTATCTATTAGTGGTAGTTAATATGATATAAAATTGTAAAAGTATTAAAGTTTTGTACTTGTTTGTAAATTATAAAATTAATGGTGGGCTTTGATGGATTTTATCCTTTTTAAATGTCTTATGCAAATCAGAAACTTTAGTGAGAAAGTTACAAATACCCCCTGTCAATTAGTCTAAAATTTTAGTGAGAAAGTTACAAAAACCCCCATGTGATTTCGTCTAACCTATACTTTGTCCCCTTTATTTTCAGAAACCTACACTTTAGACTCTCCTTCCTTTATAGTGTCTGACAACAACTTCTAAAACCTTAACTTGAACTGGCTAATATTAATGTTCTAGAAATTTCAAGATTTTTTATATTTTTTTACAGCTAACTGATTGTAAAAAAATATTGATATGTATTTACAAGAAGAAAAATACATTTACAGAAAGAAAAAACTAATAATTTATAATGTCTATTGACTACAAAAAAAAATATTAGGGAGATTGAAATTATTGGAAGATAACTATCGTATAGTTTAAGTTATAATTTTAGAAGTTGTTATTGAACAATGTAAAGAAAACATGAGACAAAGTGTAGGTTTTCAAAAATAAAAGGGGGCAAACTATAAATTAGGACAAATCTCATGGGGTAATTGTAAGTTTCCTAAACTTTAGTAGAGTGAACGATAAGCGAACAATATGCTCACACTCATGCCTTCGCCCCCCCCCCCCTCATAAGCATGAATCCTGGCTACGGCCTTGCTAAAGGCAATATTTTATGGAGGCTGGTTTGAGTCCAAGTGTTAAAGTATAGATTCAAGACTAGGAGGCCATCAAGTCGAATCACTTCGATGGTACCAACTACACTAGGTGGCAAGATAAAATGATGTGGCTGCTGACAACTCTTAATGTTTACCATGTTCTTGAGCCTACACTTGAGCCAATTCTTGATCCTAAACCCGATTATTCAGATGAAGTGAAGGCTCGTCTAGCTGCTGAGAAGACTAGCACCCAATTCATTTTAACTTAAGTCAACTTAATCTAAAATGGTTTTAAATCTTTTTCACCTAGAACCAATTTCATTTAAAAGTCAATATTATATAGGTGTAATAATCCATTTGAAACAAAATTTTTATCATGTCCCTTTTGGAGGCTAAAGGAGACCTGCGAATTTCTCACTTAAAAGTTGTATTTTATAGTGAGACCTCAACTTCCAGGCCTAATAGGTTTCAAACCCTAATTATTAAATTTCTATGAAATTTTCTTTTTTAATGTTTAAAAAAAAATTCATAAAAAATTAATAGTATTATAAAAATTTTACAATCAATGAATTATTTCACCTAAATAATATTGAATTTTAAATAAAATTGGTTTCAAGTAAAAAAACTGTAAACATAAAAATAAGTTGTTTAAAATTAAATTGGCTTAAGTTAAAACGAATTGACCCTAAATGTGAGACTGATGAAAGGGTATGTTGAGGTTAAATACTCAGTTCATGACTCAATATGCAAAAATACAATCATCTCATGATTGGCTTTTGGGCACAACACTAACAGTTAAATACTCAATTCACTGACAAATCGACTTTATGACATATACCGCAATTTGAAAACACCAAAGGAAGTCTGGATAGCATTGGAAACCAAGTATAAGCATGAGATATAAGGCACTGATAAGTTTTTAAACGTTAAAATACTTTGAGTTTAAGTTTGCTTACACCATGCCTATCATGGACCAGGTCCGTGAGATGAAATTTCTTGTCTCACAATTAGATAAACCATAAATAATTGTTCCTGATGCCATTCAAGTAGAAGAAATTTTATCAAAATTTCCTCCTACTTGGAATGAGTGTAGGAAGAAAATATTACATTCATCAGAGAATCCAACTTTTGAGCAATTTATTACTCATTTGCAAATTAAGGCTCAAAGTCGTGCTCTAGATGAAATATTCTTAGGAAACAAAATTCACAATGTTTCTACTGGAAGGTCTAGGATGACCCCGAATAATCTAAAAATATAAAATAAAGGCTTTACGAAGAAAGGTAATTTTGCCAAAAAACTGACAATGTTTCTTTTGTGACAAGAAATGTCATTATATTAAGGAGTGCAGGTACAAAATTGCAAAGAAGAATTTTTGTTCTGGAATGAAAAACAAAAGTCAAGTGAACCAGGCTAATAAAATTGAGGATCAAGTTAAGGAACTTGTAGCAATGGTTTCTGTGATGAAAATTGATATGATCACAGAATGTCACATGGCTTTTATAGCTAAATCATTGAACTAGTGGCTAGATTCTAGAGCAACTATTTATGTTTGTAACAACAAGACATTGTTCAAATCTTACATAGAATTGAAGCAACCAGATGAGGTTTTTTTATGGGAAATCATGTTGCTACAAGTGTTCTGGGAAAATGAAAAATTGAGTTAAAGTTCATTTCTAAATAAAAATTGGCTTTACTCAATGTGTTTCATGTTCTTGATGTTAGAAAGAATCTTGTATTTACTAGTCTTCTGTATAAGAAGGGTTTCAAAGTGGTGTTAGAGGCTGATAAGGTTATAGTATCTAAGAATGAAGTATTTGTGGGAAAAGAATATTCTTGTGATGACATGCTCAAATTATCTATTAATGAAATAATTATTGTATTTACTTACGTTGTGGAGCAATCTTCTCAATTATGACATGCAAGATTAGCGCATTTAAATTTTTATTCTTTAACTTATATGTAAAAAATATGGTTATATTGCATGTCAATGGGACCATAGGAAACTTGAAATTTGTTTTCAAGAAAAAATGGTTAAGAAACCATTTACAAGTGTTGAAAGACAAATTGAAATATGAGAACTTGTTCATCCAGATATATGTGAATTGAATGGTGTTTTAATAAGAGGAGGAAAACAATATTTTATCACTTTCATATATGATCATTCAAGATACAAATATGTCTATTTAATGAGAACTAAGAACCAAGCCTTTAATAGATTTAAAGAATTTAAGTCTGTTGTTGAAAATAAAAAATATTGAAAGATCAAAATTTTATAGTGATAGAAGTGAAGAATATTTTCCAGATTCTTTCACATTTTTTTATGATAAGAATGAAATTATTCACCAAAAATATGCACCATATACTCCACAACAAAATAGCTTGGCTAAAATAAAAAATTGAACCTTAGTTGATAGGGTCAACATTATGCTTATAAACGCAAATTTGCCTTTTAACCTTTAGGGTGAAACATATTTTTTGCTTGTCATATTCACAATTGAATTCTTTCTAAGAAAACTCATACATCTTCATATGAAATTTGGAATAGTGGAAGAAAACCAAATTTGAATTATTTTGAAGTGCGGGGGTGTATAACTTTCTACAAGGTCTCTAGTTCACAAAAAACAAAACTAGGACCAGGAGGAAATTGTTGCCTAACAGAGTTAGAATTCATCAAGTTGAATTCAAAATAAAAAAATTTCTATAGTAACTGAGACAAAATTGATACTCCACCTATACAAATACAGAAGTTGTGCTACTTCAATAAGAGAATTGGGAACTCTCTTATAAGTATTTATCAAATAGAATTAGCACATAACCATGTATAATAGTGCTAAGGCTGAGATCAACACATTGAGAAAGAAATAATAAACATTTTGTGTGTTGTATTCATAATTTTAACAATAGAAGTGGCAGTTTAATCCACAGATACTAATAACTTCATTAAAATTAATTGAACATATACACTAATTAATGGTTTAAATTGAAAGATACCATTTTGCATACATTGTGTTTGTTTGTTCAAAGGGTAAAATGGAATTTATTTCCAACCTAGTAGGGGATTGTTAGAGTTTTCATTTAGTTTGGAGACAAGTTTCATATTAACTATGAGACTTGGGGCTTTTGAATTTAATATTTAATTTAATTTTAATTTCAAATCATTGCGTTTGTTTAGAATCATTGTGTCTATTCAAATGAATACATATGTTCATTCTAAACAATATGATAATTGGTATAGTTGTGTTGTTTAATTGGAAGTATTATGACTATTTAAGTGAATAGATATGTCTATTCTAAACAACATATTGGTTGATAAAATAGTATGGATATTCAAGTGAATAGGTACGTGTATTTGAAACAACATATTGGTTGGTAAAAACAGAATGGTTCTAACGAATACAATTGTTGGAAACAATACAATGGTTCAAACCAACATAATTGTTAGAACCAACACAACTTTTCATTGCACCCTCTTATGCCTCATAAATACAAAGTCTCATGTTATTCAAAGCACCTTTGATATTTTCTACAGCAGAGTTAAGAGCTTTATTGTATCCTCTAAGATAAAATTTGTCATAAAAAAATATTGTCTTTAAAACAGTGATAATAATTCACACCTCAAAGCAAATTACTCATATTGTTTTAACAGATACTGCTAAGCTTAAGAATGCAATAATTAGTAGGGGGAAGAGATGCGATGGTAAAAATGGCTAATAAAACCAAAGTATGAGTGAAGAATCTAATCTAGGTATATTATATCCTTAGCCATTTTTAAATCTTATTATTAGGGTAAATTGTATGTGCTACCCCAAAGTTTAATTATTGTCCCTGTTCTAACCTTAACTTTCACTTTGTTCTTAACGTATCCCTAAGTTCAATAAAACGTTTCATTTTGGGCCCTTTTTTGGACATAAATCATTATCTTGGATGGAAAATGTCATGCCAGCTTTGGATTATAAAGATAAATGCTAGTTTTAATCTTTAAAAACAATTCCATATGCCAAAAAAACCTTGAAATGTTTCCTTTAGTAATCTAACAACCATATTCACATTTGCCATATTATCAACCTTTTTTAGCCACCACCGACTTGCCATTCCTAGACCTTTCCATTCTTTCCCTCCTGGTGTTGTGGGTTTGAAGAAGAAACCAAATTGTTGCATTGTCGGGCTAGATGAAGAAGCTCAACCTAGAAATCAACGACGTCTATCCGTTCGTCCACTTGCCATCGATGATTGAAGCCCTCTATTGTTTAGTGCTTTAATTCGCCACTGTCCGTGGCTCCTTATCACTAGCAACCATTCGAATGGTTCTTGTCGTGCTGTCGTGATTTTCAAATTCGTGCATCCCTGCTATCGCGAATTTTTGATTCACCATGGCACCTAAATCTAACTCTAAAATTTACCTCAGTGTGCATCCTCATCCTCTAGCAACCTTGAACTCCGTCCTCGATTCGCTCACTTTCTCATCCGTTCGTTTACTCAATTCGCTTCCTATTTCGCATCTATAACGTCAATCCGCCAAGAGCTCCGATTCGCATTGATCTGGTGGAACTCGTCGACATGGATGAAGCGTTGATCTTGTGAAACTTGCCATAAACGCTGCTGGTGGCGCTTGCAGGATGAAGACGGGAGGGCATTTTTTTTTTTGTTAAATTTCAATTTTTTGAAGATTATTTGTTAAAGGGGAAATTTTCAGGGATTAAAGTAACTATTTTTCCCTACAATGTGATGTTGACATGACATTTTCCATCCAACATAACGTTTTCTGTTCAAAAAGGGTCAAAACTGAAATATTTTATTGAGGTTCAGGACATGTTATGAGCAAAGTGAAAGTTAGGGTTAAAATAGAGACAATAATTAAAGGTTGGGGGTAACGCGTGCAATTTACCCATTCTCATTAGAAATAGTATTATTAATAGAGGTGTTCATCCAACCCCATTCAACTGTTGCAAAACTCTTACCTCAGACCAAACCGTACTGATAACAATGTAGGTTTTATGTGGGGTTAAGGTCGGGGGCGGGAAGTAAAAAGGTGAATTCGATAATTTATGCGGGGTAGGGCGGGTTTCAATTGTTAAACCGGCATATACCTTACCTAACCTACTTCTTCCCCATAATTCCTAAATCTTTATCCGTAATAACATGATGGCAGTGCTTAGAACTCACACTTTTCTCTCTTGCCGTATGATATGTTTTTTTCTTTACTTATTTATAACTGTTTTATATTGAGGTTTCTTTTTGTAAAATTTCACATGAAGCTTTGGTTGTTTTGCACACATGTAGGTTCTGTTGTTAAGTATAGAAATTGACCAATATGACATACATATAGGTTAAGAAGCAAAGATACGGAAAAGAAGGAGGAAGAGCTAAATTCTTAAGTTACTTATGCTTGTCATTCCAAGTTGGTTTTTGTTCGTAATATATAGATTTGTGGCAGTGATTGTGAGTTTTTGCAGTTAACTTTTCTTATTTACTTATTAATATCAAGTTTATTTAAGTTTTGAAATTATTATTTGAAACTAAAGTAGGTTTAAACCATTATTTTTGCTTTTGGTAGGTTTTTTTTTTTTTTATTGTCTTACAATTGATTTGCTTCTTTCTAAGAGTTTTAGTCACATAAAATTTTATTTGTATTCAAATTTTTTGTATAAATAAAAAATTTGAAGTATAATTGTATTTTTTTCTACTTATTTATAATTATTGTGGATAAAAAATTGTTATCTTATACGATTACATTAAAATCCAGTCATACTGAATTAACCTAAATCGGTTTTTATGTGATTTGAATTATTAGCAGATTTAAAGGTATGTAAGTAGAGTTGGACAATGAATTAGAGAATTCGGTTAACGATGCAAGTAGCGTCGGATTGAGTTAAAAGCCGGCCATACTTGACCTGTGTCACATAATAGACAAAATGTGACGTTGACACATAACAAAGCTTGAAGTTTTGTACGGGAAAAGAAGACTAGAGTCTCAAAATTTCCTCTCTGCTTCCCAATTAAATATGATGCTCACATGTGACTAATTATAATTCAAAATTTTATTTAAGATAATAGATTAATTTTTTCTTCAAGTAATAGATTCGATTAAATTTTATTTGATTTTATTTGAAACAATTTTGTAAATTATACCTATTCGATCATTCATTTCAGTGTGCTTTAGATTACCAATTTAGATTACCACTATCATCGTCTGTACTTCCTGCCCGCTCCCATTCCCCAAATTTCTAGCCTTTTCCTAAACCGATAAACGATTGAGGCAGGGTTGTGTGCAACAGTTTGCTGGAGAATCTAATTCGGCCATCGGAGCGGCAAGATTGTGTTTCGTATGATGGAGGGTACGAATACGACTGGGTGAGCGATCGAGAAAGTCGGAAACTCTGCTTTACTTTCTTTCAGTGATCGTTCATTGCTCTCAATGGCTTTCTCACTTCCAAATCCTTCGCGGCTCCAGATTGCATCTTTCCCTGCCAGCATTTTACCCACTTCCCGCATTGCTTAAACCCCAAATCGTCTTTGGGAATTTGTTTCTCAGCTTAGCCTGTTCACTGCAGAGAATGGAGGCGATGGACCATCAAAGCTACGATCTGGCCATACTGAGGTCTTGAAAGCTCTCGGCCCCAAGGCTGGTTGGACCGTCGAGGAGGATGGGACTACTTATCGCACGGCAATTTCCCTCCTTTTAGCATTGTTCTTTTATGAGTTCTAATTTCTTTTTCCCCATCTTTCTTTTGTGGTTCCATTTTGTTTGCATTTGCGCCAATCCACCAGCACTCTTGACATTGCATTTTGACTGGTTTTTCACGCTTTCTATTTGGCCCTTTGATTTGCTGACTACTTGGTCTTTGATCTAAATTGCAACGAAAGATTAATCTTCTAAAATGAATGAGTCAATTGCTTATTGTTTCATTTCCCGTTGTTGCTGTTGTTGTGGTGGTTATATACTTACGCTTCCTAGTTACGCAAACTAGTATGAGTTCTGGAACAATTACAAACCAAATACTTTTGTAGTCTTTCGTACAAAAGTCTTTCGTTTGGTTAAGGTTAGTTATTATATGGTTTTTGCCTCACTTTATTATGCAGGGATGCAAGTTACTTCAAGGTGAAATAGGAGGCACTTCTTCTGTCAAAATGACCTCATTCTCCTCCTAAAATAACTTTTTCCTATTTTAGTGAGAAAGGTAACTCTTTTCTGCTTTTTACTCTCTTTTTTTATTGAAATGGTCGGCAAATTTCTGAAATTTTCACAACCTAAATCTTCTTTAATTTCTTTTTCTTTATTAGTGTATTTCATGTCGTTTATATATTGTGCAATACCATATTTCTATTTGGACATCATTCGAATCAGATTCTATACGTGTATGAAGAATAAAGCAGCAATGCTCAATTGTTATGTATCCTTTATGGTAAGAGTACTCAGTATTTTTTTTTTGTAACTTGCTTCTAAATAAATTGAGGTCATTTCATTTCTTATTTTGTAAGAATAAGAACCCATTCTCTATTATAGCTTTAGAATAGAAAATGCAAATTCTCTACTCGGTTTGCCTTCACTAAGATAAAGGAACTTTCATTTTCATGCATTCATGCACTAGATTTTACCAATGTTTGTACATAATGCTTTTTAGCTTGAAAAAGAGAAGTTACGCTACATTATTTTTATTGATGAGATTGATGCAATTAGGTATAAACATTTTGACAAGTGCGTTATGATCTTTATTTCTTTACGTTCTACCTTGCCCTACTTGCCAGTATAGTTAAAAGAAGGATCTGTTTCAATGAGATAGCTACTAATTAGAAATCCGATACTCATGGATTGTAGTGAAGTGAGTACCAGAAGTAGGGAGGTCAAAAGAACAATGTTGGAGGAGGTTCTAAGTCAGCTTAGTTGCTTCAGCAGTGTTGACATCATCAAGGTCTAGTGATGCCTCAGGAAAGTTCTAATAGGTTTTATGTTTTTCAAAACCTAGCTTCCTTTGCATAGGAATATAACTGATCTATACCTGTTTTAATTTGTCAACACCATGTATTTTAGGTGATTGTAGCAACCAATTGTGTTGGCATTCTAGATCCTGACCTTATGTTTCTGGCCGATTGGATCATGTTTCCATATCTTATTGAAGAAGCAAGAGGTCAAATTTTGCAGGCATCTCTCGCTTATTCCCTTGAGTTGTTGATTTGATACACATACTACCCCACATTCCCAAGTTTGATCAAGGAAGATGAATGCTCACCTGGATGTTAATTTCAAAGAACTTGCTCAAATAATCGATGATTTCAATAGTGCACAACTGAAATTTGTTTATGTTGAGGCAGGAATGGTGGCTCTAAGATGTGATGCAACAGAGGTGCTCTTCCTTCCCACTTGTATAGAACTCTTGGTGAAATATTTATATTTGGATTTCAAATGTACAGATTTATCCTTGAAGTTTCAAATGCAACATATAGGTGCTTCGATAGTTGGTAGCTGATCATGTTAATTCTCTTGGTGCTAAAATTTATATGGTGCATTTCCAGATTAACCATGTGGCTAAGAAGAAAGCAAACACTTAGCTACTTTGCTTCGCCCGCTGGAAGCACTTCATTTTGGCTGTTAAATTCAATCTTTTTCCTTGTATACCTTAGATGGTTATAAAGGGTATATAAAATTGATGTAAAGAATAAAATTCATAATTTTACAATAAAAAAGAAGATGGTCTCTCTGTATTGTGAAGTGGAAAACAGTAAGATTTGCCTTGTCAGGCAGACGAACACGAGGAATGAACATATGCAATTGAATAATTATTCTCAAAGGTAGATTATCTCCATACAATTTTATCCTCTCTTTATTCTTTGAAGGTCATTCCATACTTCTCCATTTAAATTGGGAATATTCTTGGTATCTTTTCAAGCATATGGAAGAGCACTTGAAAGAAAAGGAAACAAAACAACATTTATGGCATGTTCACGCAAAAGCTATGAGAAAACTTCGCAAAGCAAAATGACGTCCAAACAATGTGTGGTGTTGAGACTTTAGCTAATGAAGAGCTTTTACGTTGAAATCAACATCTTAGGCGTCAAATTCCAGCTTCACTAGGAGGGAAAAGAAAAGGCGAAAGAGAGAACTGCTCTTCGCAATGTAGCCAAACTTATTAAGCTTTTGAGTCTACGGCAAGCAAACATAAAGCATTTATATGATTTTAATGAAATTTTGAAGTATCAATTAAATTACAATTCATTTACAATGTCCAACAACAAATTTTAAAACCCTGATTTAAACTATATGGTATCCATCTTCTAGTAATTTCAAGATTTTTAATATTTTTTCATAACTAACTGACCTATAAAAAACACTGATATGCAGTTATAAGGAAGAAAATGTATTTATAGAAAGAAAAATATGATAATTTAAAATATCTATTAACTATAAAAAAATATTGGAGAGATTAAAATGATTAGAAGATAACTATCATATAATTTAATTTACAATTTTAAAAGTTGTTACCGTGCAGTATAAAAGAAATATGGGGTAAAGTATAGGTTTTTAAAAATAGATGCGGCAAACTAAAGGTTAAGGCAAATCTCAAGGAGGTAATTGTAACTTTCCCAAGTTTATATTTCTCTATTTCCATGTATTCTATTAAAAATTACACAAAAATTGCTCTAAATTAAAAAAATCTATCAATTTATATCTAAATTAATTTTTTTATAATGTTACAGATGTCTATTATCTGAAACATCATAACAAAATCATACTTCTGCTTGCAATGATAAAATTTCATTATAAGATGGTCTCATTAAAGGGTCATTACCTATGGGAACAAGAGCTTATAGAAAATGGCTTAAATGTCTAAGATCAAGAACAACATGCACAAAAATCAAAAGGAGAAAAATACCCATAATTTTCATATGGTCAAAATTTTAGGCCATTAGTTAGATTTTTTTTTGGATTTAATATTCATGATAATTGTTAACATTGAAAATTGAAGTTACAAAAGGTAATTACATTCATTCTAATTTAAATTAAAATATTTTACTATTACTAAAGAAATTAATAAATTTAATAAGTCTTAAGATATCTATACAATATGATATTTGAGAATTTTATAATTAATAAATTTAATAATTAATTAATTTTAAATAATGGACAAATTTATTGGTGATACTCAATACGATACGATGTTGGAATATGATTGTTGATAATTTTCATTTTATCAAAATTTTAGGGCATTAGTTAGATATTTGTTTTAGGTTTAATATTCATGATAGTTGTTAACTTTGAGAATTGAAGTTACAAAAAGTAATTATATTCATTCTAATTTAGATTAAAATATTTTACTATTAGTAAATAAATAATTTTTATGATATAATATTGGAGAATTCGTTAAATAATAAATTTAATAATTAATAATTTTTAATATAGTTGCTAAATTTATTAGAAATACTCAATACAATGTTGAAAGAAAATGTTTTTAAATTGTTAGTTTTGCCATAATGTTTTTATAATAATATTTCTATAACATTTAAACATATATACTTTTCTAAAACTCAATATAACTTTGAATCATGTGGAACTACTGGCTATATAAACTAGTTGTTGTTTATAGTACACACCGATAATAACACTATAGGATAGAGCTTCATGGAAAACAAAAACAAGTCAAAAAGGAAAAATAATAAAATACAAGAACCTTGAATAGACGACCTGCATAAGCTTAAAGGCTTAAAGTCACTTTTGACCCTTAAACTCAGGCAACCACGACACTTTGCCTTCTGAACTTCAACTCAGTCTAACTCAACCCCTCAACTTCACAAAGTGACCCAACCAGGGCCTTTGACTGCAGATGTCCGTCACATATAGTCAGAAAGCTTAACGTTGTTTCATCTCTATTATTGAATAATACAATATGGGAGTGAAATTTAGCAATTCATGCTAGAAGAGGAATTTAGAAATTTTCACGAATTTGGGAATTTCCCTAGGTAATAAACTTGAACCTTCATTGCTAACAGTATTTTGCACTTGAGCTGCCTCCTCAAGCATCAACTTCTTAGGAGAAACAACCAGTATTCTACACTTGAGCTCCCATAAAACTGCCAACTATGAAAAGAAGACCTTCAATGGCCTTTAGTGGCTTTAGAGCTATCCCTACTGTAACCAGATCACTACTAAAAAAACAAACTTTTCCAACGGCCTGACCGTTGGAGAAAGAGGAAAAAAATTTCCAACGGCTTGACCGTTGGAAAAATTAAGAAATTGAAAACAAGATGTATTTCCAACGGCTTTAGCCGTTGGAATTAAGTATATTGATTTTGAAGTTGTTTCCAACGGCCTAAGCCGTTGGAAAATGAAGTTACAGAAATTAGCGTTTTAAGTTTGTTTGAAAAATTTGAAAATTCGAATTATTTCCAACGGCCGAAGCCGTTGGAAAATGAAGTAACAGAAATCATCTTTTTTCAGCTAGTTTGAAAGTTTTGGAAATTTTTATTTTGAAGTTGTTTCCAACGGCCTAAGCCGTTGGAAAATGAAGTTACAGAAATCAGTATTTTAAGTAATTTTGAAAATTTTGAAATTTGAATTATTTCCAACGGCCTAAGCCGTTGGAAAATGAAGTAACAGAAATCATCGTTTTCAGTAAGTTTGAAAATTTTGGAAATTTTGAATGATTTCCAACGGCCTAAGCCGTTGGAAAATGGAAATTGAAAATGCACCGTTTTACGTGAAAATTTGTAAAGGCCTGAAAATTATTTCCAACTGCCTAAGCCGTTGGAAAACTTAAGTTGGAAACGCACCGTTTAAGTTATTATTTTCAAACGGCCAAGGCCGTTGGAAAATTCACAATTAAATTCCCCCCAGCTCGCGACTTCGTCTTCTTCGTTTGGTTTCCTCTTCGCTCTGTCTGCTCTCTTCCTTTGCTCTCTGTCTCCACACGCACACACAGCACCTTCCTCAAGTCTCCTAGGGCCGGATTAACGTTGCTCAAAGCCTGATTTGTTGGATTTGGTGGTCCAACTCGTAGATCTGTAGGTAAGTGTATGGATTTTTCGTTTTGTTCGTTTCAGGTTAAATTTTTTTTGTTTCGATTTTCACGGTTTTTTGTTTAATAACTGTAATGGGTGTAATTTTTGACTTGTTCTAGCAGATTGGAAGGAAGAAAGAATGCATTTGAAGGAAGGATTTTGAGGTATTTTCGTTTAATACGTATTTTTATAATTTTTTAAATTATTTATCCAAAAAATGCTTTAAATCTTTCTTATGTGATTTGAAGTGGTTGATGGTTGGATGTGAAGATTTGCTAGAACACCCATTAGAATTTTTAATTTTTACCCATTTTGTTAATTTTTTTATTATTTTCGGGTTTTTAGGGTTAATTTTACAGTTTTAGTTTAATTAATAATATTTAACTAATATGTTTATAAGGTTTTAAGTTTTGGAATTACTAGAAACGTTCAAAGTAGTTATACTTAACTAAATTTGTTTGATTAAAATTGACCTTTAATAAAATATGTGTCAATAATAATAATAATAATTAATAATAAAAATATATTAAGAATAATAATAATAGTAATAACAGTAATAAAAATAATAATAATAATACTAAGAGTAGTAGATAATAATAATAATAATAATAATAATAATAATAATAATAATAAATAATAATAATAATAATAATAATAATAATAGTAATATAATATTAATAATACTATGTAAAAATAATATAAAATAGTAACAAAGGAACGAGCTAAAAATAATCTAGATATTAATTAAAGTAATAGTAGTTGAAGTATACTCAGAGTAGTTCATAATAATTTCAGGTAAAAATTATTATACTAAAGAACAATAATAAAAGTAATAATAATAATACTACTCTATAAAAAAGAGGAAAAAAATTAAAATAATTACTAAAATACAAGAAACTTAGATTACTATAATAAAAATTATAATAATAATTATTTAAATAATGATGCATGGTTCGATGAGAACAAAGACTTAATATGACTACGAATAATAATAGATTATTATAGTAATAATAATTATAAAAATAATAATATTATTATTATTATAATTAAAATAATTACTATTATACTAAGAGTGGTAGTAGTAATAATAATAGTAACAATAATCATAATAATAATAATTATAATAATAATTATTTAAATAATGTGTATGGTTCGAAGAGAACAAAGGACTTAAAGGCTTATCTATACTATGGATGGAATGCCTTTTTATGCTATGTATATTTTGGAGTTACTAATATTTGGTGTTGAATTTACTCCTTTGATGTGTATAATAAGCATGACACGAAAAACTCTGTTTTCAAAATTTGAAAGATGTGGGCTTCTTGGTTGACATGATTAGACTGCCACACTTGTTGAACTCACACACCCTAAACACTTAAGTATAAAAGTGTCTATGCCTTGCCGTTGTTGCATGTAACCTCATCAGCCTGTCCTTGAAATGCAAGTAATTGACTATAACAAGTGGACATACCCTCCCAGGCCTTAGCCTCATGAATAGTAGAGTAAATCAAGTATAAGAAGTATGGCCGAGCCATAAAGAAGTAAACCACTATAGTTGTGTTAGAGGTACCTAGATGATAGTTCTTCGAACTATAGATGAGTAGTAGTAAAAATATTAATTTTAATTCTGAAATATTAATGCATGGCATTAATTATAATATGTTGTCTATTAATATATAATTTCCATTGGTAGGACTCCATGGAACAAGAACGTAGTTGGATGTATAGTAGTCGTTATTTACCTGGGCGAGTTGGGTACAAGGAGGAGTGGGAGACAGGGGTTGAGCAGTTCATAACATTTGCTTGTAGTAATCCAGGTCATATGGATGGGAACAAAATTCGTTGCCCATGTCGGAGATGTAAAAATTTGAGGTTTAAGGATTGTGATGATGTTAGAGTGCATCTATATAAGTGCGGATTCATGCCTTCTTACACTAACTGGACAGCTCATGGGGAGCCGTTTAAGGACCCGTCAGATCAGCCGTTTGATAATTGTGGTTCGTATGAGCATGCTGAGGGTAGTTCACATGTAAACCCATATGCTCGAATGATTTTTGATGCAGTTGGACCAAGTTCCCATCAGAATTTTACTGAGGTCCATGAACAACCTAATGAAGGTTTTAGACGGTTTTCTGATTTATTGTACTCGGCGACTACACCTCTTTGGGATGGATGTGAGACACATTCTGAGCTATCTGCTGCAGTTCGTTTGTTAAACCTTAAAGCAGAATATCATATACCAAGAGGGTGTTATGATGGTATTGCGGCCTTGATGAAAGAAACACAGCCAAGTGACAGCAAGATGCCGTCGAATTGGTATGAGACGAAGAAATTAGTTTCACAACTTGGTCTTGCGCATCTAAAAATTGATGCTTGTGTTAACGACTGCATGTTGTTCTGGAATAATGATAAAGATGCTACACACTGCAAGTTTTGTGGTGAATCGCGGTTTAAGCCGAGAAAATGTGGACCAAGAAAGACCATGCACCATTTACCACTAACTCCTCGTCTTCAGCGACTATATGCTTCACTTTCAACTGCAGAGCACATGAGGTGGCACAGTGAGCATCGATCCGAGCCAAATGTTTTAAAACATCCTTCAGATGGGGAAGCATGGAAACATTTTGATTCCACATACCTGTGGTTTGCTGCAGAGCCCCGAAATGTTCGCCTTGGTGTATGTTCTGATGGTTTCGTTCCGTTTGGAAACTCTGGTAAACAATATTCATGTTGGCCGGTCATCGTTACTCCGTATAATTTGCCACCTTGGATGTGCATGAAGAAACCATATATGTTTTTGACTTCATTGATACCGGGCCCTCGGAGTCCACGTCAGAACATTGACGTCTATTTACAACCTCTTATCCATGAATTGAATCAGTTGTGGGAAGATGGTGTCCAAACATGGGATGTATCACTTAAACAGAATTTTCAGCTCCGTGCTTCAGTTTTGTGGACCATCAATGACTTCCCGGCTTATGGGATGTTGTCAGGTTGGATGACTCATGGGAGATTATCTTGTCCTATATGCATGGACCAAAGTAAAGCCTTCCAGCTTGAGAACGGGAGGAAAACTTCCTTCTTTGATTGTCATCGACAATTTCTCGAGCTGGATCACCCTTATAGAAGAAACAGAGTTGCCTTTAAGAAAGGAAAAATTGAGAAATCATTGCCTCCTGAGCGTCTTCCGCCTGAAACAATATTTGAACGTATCTCAAATTTGCCATCTGTAGTTCAGAATGGAAGAGGTTTTAACCATACCAGGTTATGGTAGAACTCATAATTGGTCAAAACGAAGTATTTTCTGGGAGTTGCCTTACTGGAAGAATAATTTAATCCGCCATAATTTGGATGTGATGCATATAGAGAAGAATGTGTTTGACAATATATGGAATACAGTGATGGATGTAAGGAATAAAACTAAGGACAACATGAAGGCTCGTAAGGACATTGAGATGTTGTGCAGTCGATCAGAGCTAAATTTAATTCCTCAAGCCGACGGTCGAGCATTCAAACCCAAAGCAACTTTTACACTAAACACACATCAAAGATCTGATGTGCTCAATTGGGTTAAAACACTTAGACTCCCAAACGGCTATGCATCGAACCTTGGAAGGTGTGTTGACAGTAATATAAGTCATATGTCTGGTATGAAAAGTCATGATTGTCATGTAATGATGCAGAGGCTCCTCCCAATAGCCCTTGAAGCGATACCTGAAAATATATGGAAACCGTTGACTGAGTTAAGTCAATTCTTCCGTGATTTATGCTCTCCAGAGTTAGATGTGAATCACATGGTCGAGTTAGAAGCAAATATTCCTGTCATACTCTGCAAGTTGGAAAGAATTTTTCCACCTGCTTTTTTCGATTCGATGGAACATTTGCCGGTTCACCTACCTTACGAAGCCAGGGTTGGAGGACCCGTTCAGTATAGGTGGATGTATAAGTTTGAGCGTTGTATGCATGACCTAAAAATGAAGGTATCAAATAAGGCTCATGTAGAGGGTTCAATTTGTGAAGCGTATCTAATTGAGGAGACCTCAACATTTTGCTCTCACTACTTTGAATCTCATATTCCACATATGGCTACTAGAGTACCTCGTAATGATGATGGCGAACAAAGACAATATGATGAATCGGTGTGGTCTATCTTTAGATACCCGGGTCGTCCACATATGTTTTATTTCAACTTTTGGCATTTGAAAGCCTGTGTTATGCACACGGCTCACAGAGACATCATGCTTGGGTCTAAGAGCTTTCGTAGTTGGCCCACTATCAACTCCAACAATGAATTCTTGATACACGAAGTGCAAGAGAATGGATGCGATGAGGACCCTCCCAAGAAATGAAGTGAAACCCATCACTTTGTTTTTTTTTTGCTCCTATTCTTCTGTCTGTTTCATTTTCTAAGAAGTAAATTTCTTCTTTGAATCTATTAGTTAACAGGAGGTGGAACAGTGTTAGGTATTGTGACCACATTTGACCTTCACGTGTAGTCAAAGGGTATGACTGCCCTCATTTATGAAGTTGAGGGGCTGAGTCAGACCGATTTGAAATTCAGGAGACAAACTGTCCTGGTTGCCCGAGGTCAAGGGCTAAAAGTGGCTTTAGGCCAAGTTTAAACCAGCTAGATAAGTACTCAAATAGTAATCATTTGGAGTAAGATTTTTACCATTTCAAGTAGCAAATTAACAAACTAATAACGATCTTCAAAACCTAATCTGTTGGGCTGGGTTATGTGTCCCACAAATGTGTCCTTGATGGAAAGCAACTCTTTGATGGTTGTATCTATCAGCATCCTATCATGCGGGTTATTCACCGAACAAGCCATACCAATTTGCAAAATACATGCCATATACTTCAATCTCCTCCTTTTACTACACTTTGTTTGAGCACAACCGTCTCTGTCAGCAAAAAGTGTTCTTTCCTCTTCTACATCCAAAAGCCTAGGGTCTATAACTCCTTCCACATTGTCCGGCAGTGCCCTTCTAACGAAATCATGGAGATTAAAGCCATTTTCGAACATACTATCTGTTGGTTTTCGCCCTGTGATCAACTCCAGCAATAGAATACCAAAACTGTAGACATCTCCACTTGTTGTCGCCTCATTGCCAAGACCATACTCTGCAATCAACAAATACTGAACATTGCTAACAGAACAATTTTATCACATAGATTATGTAATAAAAATGATATATTTTACGATCTTATAGTCACCTGGGGCAGCATACCCTATAGTTCCTTTGACTTGTAATGAGCTACTTTCATTTGGGATTGTCAGATGAGAAAGGAGCTTTGCAAGCCCGAAATCTCCAACATGAGCAGTCATGTCATCATCCAAAAGAATGTTACTCGGCTTTAGATCACGATGAACAATCGGGTTCAGGCAATGATTATGTAGATAATCTAATGCATAAGCAACATCTATAACAATATTAATCCGTTGCAAAAGGCTGAGACCTCGAGGTTGAACTTGGTCATGATCATGACCATTTGTTGTCGAGGTAGGATGCAACCACTTCTCTAAGCTTCCATTACTCATGAACTCATACACAAGAGCCTTGAAATCATTTCCTTGGTCATCAACGCTTGAACAAGAAGTGACAACTTTTAGGAGATTTCGGTGTTGAACGTTTCTTAAGGCATTACATTCTGCTACAAAGCTTTTGGAAGCACCCTGTTGCTGAAAGTTGAGCACTTTGATTGCAACCACCATTCCATCTTCAAGAATGCCTTTGTACACAAAACCAAAGGCACCAGAACCTATCAAATTTGAACTTGAAAAGCCATTAGTTGCCCTTGACAGATCTGCATGGGAAAGTTTTTGCCTTCGCATGAAGAAGAAAGACCTTTGACTCCCAATTATCGCTATTTTGCTTATGCCTCTCAACCTTATGCATATGATAGTCAAGAGCACCATCAAAATAGTACCCCCCGTAACTGGAAGTAAAATAAACAGCATCATTCTTTTGATATTTCTATCACCAGAACTGAAAATGTTCATTGGAGCACAAGGCTTCAGACCTGTGACATTGCCGCATAGAGCCTTGTTGTCCCTGACTTGATCAAACAAGGCCTCATTGAAGGCTTTGATGTTTGGAATTGGACCCTCAAGTCCATTAAAGGACACATCCACAGTCGTCAAGCTCAACATGTCATTAAAAGTTGTCGGAATGGAACCAGAGAGCTGGTTGTGGGATAGATTGAGATACTCCAACCTCAACATATTTTTTAGCAGGCTTGGTATACCTCCAGATAATGAGTTATGACTTAGATCCAAATATTCAACAGACTGAAGTATAGATATCTCAGGTGGAATGCTTCCCACAAATCTATTCCAACTCAAAATCAAGGTTAACAAATTAGAATACTCCCCAATCTCTTTGGGAATCGATCCATTCAAGTTGTTATATCCCAGATCAAGATGCTGTAGATTTAGAAGCATTCCAAGTGTTGTAGGTACTTCTCCAAAGAGTTTATTGTTCTGTAGTGAAAGCCAAAATAAATGTGGCAACATCCCTATCTCTTTTGGCATCTCACCAATAATACGATTTGATGAAAGGTCAAGTTTTTGTAGCTGAGTTGCCTTTGCAATCCCTAGGGGGATTTTACCAGAAATATGGTTGTTTGAAATATTCAAAAATGTCAAGTTTCGGCATTGCCACCAACTAGATGAGATTTCTCCATAAAATTGATTGTTGCTTAAATCCATGTAAGTCAAATTGGGGTATACACCAAAATCATTTGAAATATTCCCCTTAAGCATATTTCCTTCCAGTCTAACTCTAATCAAGCTTGTGCAATTCTTCAAGGTGTTGGGGACTCGCCCTGTGAAATTGTTGTTTTGAAGGCTTAGAAGTTGTAGCAGTCCACCTTGGCAAATATTGTTTGGCACGGACCCTTGAAACTTGTTATCATAGAGTAATAAAACACTCAAATTCTTCAAGTTATTCATCTCTGGAGGAAGAAAACCATCGAGGTTGTTCATGAATAATCTCACATCAGAAAGCAAGCTGAGTTTTCCAATTTCTGGTGGAATTTGACCTGATAAGTTGTTTTGGTATAGAATCAACTGAGTTAGACTTGTTAAGTTCCCGATGGAAGATGGAATTTTACCCTGAAAGTTGTTATTAAAGAGTTTAAGAATCTCCAGATTCCTCAAATTTCCTATCTCTGAAGGGATGGGGCCGTCGAACTTGTTATGGCAAAGTGCAGCTTCAGTTAAACTTGTCAAGTTGCCAATGGAAGAGGGCAAGTTAGTAAGAATATTTTCGTACAACGAAAGCACTTTAAGTGATGTCAACTGCCCAATATGATAGGGGATGGAGCCATAGAGGATATTGTTGGACAAGTTAAGAGAACTAAGCCGAGTAAGCAAACCAATTTCAGACGGTATTTTCCCATAGATGAAGTTCGAATCAAGACCAAGGTAGGTAAGTTTCAAAAGATTACCTATACTTGCAGGGATGGTTCCATGGAAGGAGTTGTTGGACAAGTCGAGAGTTGTGAGATTGGGGAGAGAGGCGAAGCTAAGATGATGGAGCGTGCCACTGGGGCCGAGGCTGGACAGGTTGAGGACTTTGATGCTCCCAAATGAATCACAGCCGATTCCGACCCAAGTACGGCCACAAGGGTGCGTAGGATTATGAACCCAAGATGACAACTGGTTGGCTCCGCCGTGGAGGGTGGCCTTCCATTTGAGAAGCGCCTCCGCTCCCTCATGAAAGCTCTTGTCACAGACAACAGTGACATTGTTGCTGCCGTGGAAATGAAGGAACAAAGGAGTAAGGAACAAGGAAATCCAAAGAGATGGGAGAAGATTAAAGGCCATTTGATATTGGTTAGTCTGAGCAACTGTTGGCAGGTATTTGTTGGTACGAGGTAAAATGTCTACTGGGATATATATAAACACGCTCCGGTACCATGGGGTGCTTCATCATACTGAGAAATAATTCTTGCAAATTAATCAGAAGATGAGCAGTTACCTAGGGAGATCGAACTGATGTCAGTTTAACAGTCATTTGGCCTCTCGCAGACTAATCAGGAGCTGAGCAGGTATGGAGGAGATCGAGTACATGTCACTTCAACAGTGACTTGGGATCGAAGCGATCGGTGATCTTAACTACCAAGTAGCGAGGATAAAGAAACACCAATTTGCTACTGCAACTTGCAGACTAAGTACGCTAGCCTCCGGCAAATCAGAAAGGGCGGGCGGTGAAGATGAGTAGAGATTGAATGATGCTACTTTAACAGTGACTTGACTCCCAAGCAAAGACAAGACTACGAACATGTGAATAAGTCAAAAAAATAATTAAATAAAAACAAAAAAGAAAACCAGGAAGCACGCACGAAACTACACTGGAGCTTAGAGGCAGCAAACTATACAAGTTTCAAAGAAATTGCTCGGAGCAAAGATGGGCATAGACAAGTAAATCAGTTTAACTTGATTCAAGGGAAAAAAAAGAGAGTAGGAAAACAAGGAAGTTGGAAGCACCACAAAACACAAATTATTTTGTACTAATCCAATCATTTTGTACTGTGGTATTAGGACGATATTTATTGCATGCATTTATTCTTCTGCAATGTATTTGTACTCTATTAGGAGCAAAGCACCGAATGGCACTTGAACAGCTTTTATATTGTGGATCTTCACTAATGTTGAATGAAACCAATAAAGCCAAATTGCAGTAAAAGTTAATATTTTCTTCATCTAAAAGTCACTTTTATATTTTTTTAAAGTAATTAATTTTTATGAATTTTTTCTTTATCTAGTAAAAAAAACATTAAAAAGTAATTCTATTTTAACCACAAAATATGTAAAAATTGGTTGCCGGACTTAATCCAAAAGTTTAGAGTTTTAATTAGTATAAAATTTAGGAAAACAATCACAATATTTAAATCATTTTAAAAGTCTTTATCGAACTTGATATTGAAATATGTACCTAGATGAGACATTTATGAAAGCAAAGATTAACTTTTTCCCACTTGGTTACCTGGCAAAATTAACACACTTTTAAAGTGACGTTTCTAGCGTTAGAACCAAGTCAAATTATAGCTTAGGCCTTGACATGACATCGATTAGCTAAAATATGTGTGCAAAAAAAATATATATATTTGTGGAAACGGCATAGAGTTAGGAAGAAAAACATGCAGTAGAGGCAGGGGGGATACTTGTCCTTTTTGATAAATGGAGGTCCAACCGGTGAATTTCAAATGGAAAAGTAGCTAAGACAAGGAGACCCACTACCTCTGTTCTTATTTTTAAGGGCTTTGAACAACATAGTGAATGAAGCTGGTGAAAATGGGCTGTTTAAAGGAGTTTAGCTGGGAATCGAGGGGAGTTGATCTCATACCTCCAATATGCAGACGACACATTATTTATGGGAGAGTAGAACTTAGGAAAACATGTTAAATCTAGAAAGAATTTTGAAGGTTTTCCAGCTGACATCTGAGGCTAAAAATAAACATGAATAAAAGTCGTTTGTGTGGCGTTTAGAGTTTCGGAGGGGGAGGTTGATATATATGGCAGCAGCAAATCTGAGGAGCTTAGCTGAGAAAAATCCTTTTTGTTATCTTGGACTTCCAGTGGGTTCAAATATGGGAAGAGTAAATGTTTTGTGGACAGATTTAAAGCAAAGTTGACCGGATGCAAGGAAAAACTATTGTCCGAACACTACTAAAAAATTGCCTTTTTTCAACTGCCATTTCTAACAGTCGGCAGTTGGAAATTTCCGTTGGAACTTTGGCAGTTGGAAATCCTTTCGTTGGAAGTAAAACTTCCAATTGCTCAAATCTTAGCAGTTGGAATTTCCAACTGTCAGCCGGCTGTAATTATAATTTTATTTTTTTTGGCGTTCCAACGACTTCCAACTGCCAGGAAGTTGGAGATTTTTCCAACTGCCTAACTGCCTGGGCAGTTGGAAAATTTTGCTTTTTCCAACTGCTTACGCCGTTGGAAATTTCAGCCATATTTAAAGTTTCTAACTGCCAAAGCCGTTGAAATTTTTTTTTCATTTATATTGTTTATCCCTATGCTCTTCATTCCAATTAAATGTTTAGTTTGAACGTCAACCTGTTATAGTCTAAATAATTATATCGTATGTAGTCAAATTTTTAACTGATATTACATAAAAATATATATAAAACGACATAAAAACATACACAATTGAAATTACTAAGTCATGATATTAATGTACTTATATATCCACATAAAAACATTCATAATAGAAATTACATAGTTTCATTCTCCTAATAAGCGTTTGTTTGTTACTAAACACACATAGTAGCATGATATACCTGATATATTCTTAATCCGATCCCGAGGCATCATCATCATCTGCAAGAGGCGCGGGCGGGGGAATGTCAATTGACTTACATATGTACTCAAGCTTAACTCGTTGTCTCCTCTTCAAACGCTCTAGCTTCCGCTCATAATGTCATGCTTGTTGTGCAGTTTGCTCCGCTACGATTTGCTGTACTTGTTCAGTGAACTCCGGAGTTTGCGTGACATCAACATGTGTTGCATGAGTAAGCCCTGGTCATCGTCATCCAGGCACAACATGTTGTTTTGATCCAAGGCCAAATACACGCCCTTTCTTCCTGCCCCCAGCAGCTGCACTCATGATCGCAACCTTCGTCATCCATTTGCTGGGTTTGTTCCTCAATCTCAGCAGTTATTATTGCCTTCATAAAGAGTAAAGAAAATTTATTAGTAACAAGATCAGAAATATTGGCTGTAATTCTATAGCATGATACTTACCACAACTTCTTCAGTCCGCCTGTTAATGTATTCCTCGCTCTTTTTCTTATGAGTTTGCTGCATCACCTTGAACAAGCCAGGGTCCCTCTTCTCCAGATCTTTTTCACGCTACATTGGAAACGTAGTAACATTAATTTTATTACAACGTAAGTAAGTTGAATTTTGTGTAAAAGAGGTTGATAATTTTACCATTCGTTCTCAGTGTTCAATAATGGAAACCAAACCTCCTGCATAAGTAGCACTGCATGCACCTGTGGAGTTAGATGACTGCGATGATGAAGCTCGCATTGTTTTACCTATTGCCGATCACTCGTTAAACTCCGTTGTAGCCCACCATTCCTCCATTTCTGCATATTGTGCGTTGGTCATAAAAGATGCCCTTGCTCGCTGTTTTGCCGGATTTTTCTCTCGGCGGATGTCACCCAACGTTGATCGGTAATGATTAGCCACCATCATATGTCAAACGCGATAGACCTCATTATGGTGAGCTGGATCCCACTCACATAATCCCTGCACGTTAAAAAAAATATATAGCGTCGAATAGTTGGCAACATGGTTGATAAAGTTGAAATTGGGAGAAGAAAGTGCAAACCTCAAATACGCGCCACCACCCTTGAATATCTGCTAGGCTTGCGCTCGTTTAGGCATGATGTCCTTTGAAGTGTGTGGTGAAGCATCTAGTCACCAACCGTGTTGCTCTTGATGGAAGGAAGCTACATGAAGTGCATGTTTCGACACAATAAATGGCTATTTATTTACTATTACTTAACATACTGGAGGTAAAATAAACTATTAGGGTTCAAAAGGGTCTATTACTTACGTGTTTCTGTGAGATGTAATCCATAAGAGCGCCTGAATCGGGGCTTGGGATACTGCTGACTGACCATTGGACACTACTAAAAAAACCTGTTTTTCCAATTGCCTTACTTCCAACGGTAAAGCAGTTGAAAATTTCCAACTGCCAAAACCGTTGGAATGAAGAAATTTTTTTTTCCAACGGCTTAGCAGTTGGAAATTGGGGAAACTAATGCCTTTTTTTGCAAATTTTATATATATAATAATTCCAACGGCTTGAACCATTGGAAAATGGGTAAAGTAATGGGTTTTTTAGCACAATTTTAAAAATTTATGCGAAATTTAGCTGAAAATGTTCCAACAGCTAAAACCGTTGGTATTTTTGCGTTGAGGGAAAAAAAAATTGTATCATTTCCAATGGCTTCAACCGTTGGAAGTCAATATCAGGATTCTTTGCATTTAATTGTTCTATTTCCAACAGCTATAACCGTTGGAAAAAAAATTGTATCATTTCCAATGGCTTCAACCGTTGGAAGTCAATATCAGGATTCTTTGCATTTAATTGTTCTATTTCCAACAGCTATAACCGTTGGAAAAAATATATATATACAATTTTTCATTTGCAAAGTTTCCAACGGTTGAAGCCGTTGGAAAATTAAATGTAACATAAATTTAGCTTCCAACGGCTTGAACAATTGGAAATGCATTAAATGATACGGTGCGTTTTGAAATTTTTTTCCAACGGCCAAGGCCGTTGGAAAATTATAATTTAAAATCACCCCCCAAGCGCTCGTCTTCTTCCAGGGACAATTTTCGCGTCTCTCTCTCTGCAACTTCCTTCCTCGCACACGCACACACAGCACCTTCGTTTCTTCGATTAAGGGGTTAATCAAGTTCGTTGAGCTTATATTGACGTGGATCTAGTATGGTTTTGCTTGATCTGTAGTTAGTTTGGATTTATTTTGAAATTTTTCCATTGTTTTTTCGCGGATTTGCGTTGTGATTTCTTTGTTGATAATGTGTTTTGTTTTTGCTTCTTGTAGCTGATTTGAAGCTATTTGGAGGGATTTGAAGGAAGTTTAGGGTTCGATTTGAGGTTAGTTCATTACATACGTTTTTTAAAATTTTTTTCAATTATTATAGTTAAAATCCGGATTAATTTCATGGTATTTTGCTTTGAAAAATGTAAAATGTATGTGATTTGTAGTTGTTGATTGTTGGATGTGAAGTATTTGGGTTACCCATTATAATTTAACATTTATATCCATTTTTTGGCTTTTTTTCTTAATTTCAGGATTAATTAAAAAATAGAAAATAATTAGTTTTAAGTTAATTTTTTAGGTAGTATAGTTATGTGTCAAATTAGTTAGTATAATTAAAAATATTTTATTTTATGTTTTAAGTAAATTGCTTAGGTAGTATATTTATGTGTAAAATTAGTTAGTATATTTAAAATTAATAAATAATTAGTTTGAAGTAAATTGTTTAGGTTGTATATTTATGTGTGAAATTAGTTAGTATAATTAAAAATAGTTAGTAATTAGTTTTAACTAATTTGTTTAGGTAGTATTTTTATGTTTAAAATTAGTTAGTATATTTAAAAATAAGAAAAAAATAGTTTTAAGTAAATTGCTGAGGTAGTATATTTATGTGTGAAATTAGTTAGTATATTTAAAAATAATAATTAATTAGTTTTATGTAAATTATTTAGGTAGTATATTTTGGTGTGAAATTAGTTAGTATCTTTAAGAATAGAAAATAATTAGTTTTAAGTTAATTGTTTACGTAGTATATTTGTTTGTGAAATTACTTAGTATATTTATAAATTAATAAACTTACTGTTTTAAGTACATAGTTTAGGTAGTATATTTATGTTTGAAAGTAGTTAGTATTTTTAAAAATACCAAATCTTTTGTTTGAAGTCAATTGTTTAGGTAATACATATTGTTAGTATGTATAATGTTTAATTCGAAACATTCTTACAATGTTTTCATAATTGGAATTAATATAAACGTACAAAATATTTCTATTTAAATAAGTTTAGTTGATTAAGTTTGACCTTGAATAATAATATATGTCAATAATAATAATAATAGTAATAATATATAATACTTCAAAGAATAATTATTATTGTATGAGTCGTAGTAAAGTCACAGTAAGAATAATAATATTATTATTATTATTATTATTTAAATTGATTAATCAACTACGAGTAATAATAATTATTATTAATAATAATAATAATAATAATAATAATAATAATAATAATAATAATAATATATTATTGAAAGAATAAATATTATTGTAAGAGTAGTAGTAAAGTAATAGTAATAATAATAATAATTATAATTATGATTACAGTATAATTAATCCCATAAGAGTAACTAATTATAATATAATATTATTATTATTATTATTTTATTAATTATAATTATAATAATAATTTTAATAATTATAATAATAGTTATAATAATAATAATAGTAACAATAGTATTAGTAGTAGTACTAATAAATGTAATGATAATAATAATAATTATTATAATTATACTAATAATTAATCCAATAAGAGTAATAATAATTATGAGTGTAGCTGCGGGGGGCAGGAAAAAAAGCCGTGTATTTGGACTTGGATCAGAACAACATGTTGTGCCTAGATGACGATGACCAGCGCTTACGCATGCAGCACATGTTGAGGTCACATAGACTCCGGAGTTCACTGAACAAGTACAATGAGTCGTAGCGGAGCAAACTGCACAACAAGCATCACATTATGAGCGGAAGCTAGAGCGTCTAAAGAGGAGACAACGGATTGAGCTCAAGTACATATGTAAGTCAATTGGCATTCCACCGCCCGCGCCTCCTGCAGATGATGATGATGACTCGGGATCGGATTAAGAATATATCAGGTATATCATGCTACTATGTCTGTTTCTTAACAAACAAACATTTAGTTGGAGAATGAAACCATGTAATTTCTATTATAAATGCTTATGTGTGGATTTATAAGTACATTTATATCATGACGTAGTAATTTGAATTGTGTATGTTTTTATGTCGTTTAATATATATTGTTATGTAATTGTAGTAAAAATTTTGACTACAATTGATATAATTATCTAGAATATAATAGGTTAAAGTTTAAAGCAAACAATCAATTCGAATGAACAGTGCAATCAATGAAAAAATAATTCGAAACGGAAAGTAAATATGGCCAAATTTTCAACCGCTTTTTCCAACTGCCTGAGCAGTCGGAAAATTTCCAACGGCTGAGGCAGTTGGAAATTTTCCAAATTTTCCACCTACCTGAGCAATTGGAACACAAAAAATAAAAATAAAAACTACAGCAGTTGGGAATTCTCCAACTGCTTATTTTCCAACGGCTGACAGTTGGAAATTCCAACTACTAAAACCTGGGCCGTTGGAAGTTCCAACTGTGCCATTTCCAACTACCAGCTGTTGGAAACATAAAATTTCCAACGGCTGGCAGTTGGAAATGGTAGTTGGAAATTAAGGTTTTTTTAGTAGTGGGAATTCCAACCATTGGGTGAAACTTTAGGGGCCGGAGTAGATCGATTAGCACTACGGCCGACTAAAGCAATGCGAATATCACCTGTGCGAGGGTTTGGATGTGGAACAGTTGTTTGTTCTGTTGAGGGCTGTGAATCTGAATGACGGGAATGCGATTGGCCTGCCCTTTCATGTCTAGCAATTGGTTCTGCTAATACTTCTTTCATCTGCTGAAATAGGCCTTTCTCTGGCCAACGTGTATACGTCACATCTCCTTTAGGTGGCATCTGCATTATTTTAAAAACTCATACAACAGTTTACAAAAATAACATTCTGGGAAAAAAATCTTGCTATGTGATATTGCACCTACTACTTTCAAGTTCGACTTAGTATTTACATATTAAAAGTTATTCCATGTTCACATTACATTTTATAAGTAATTGCACGTTTACATTATAGTCAATAGACTTCATCGTCCTCAGTTTCTGTCTTTGATTCGCCACTATCAATATCCCCAGATTCAAATTCATCTTCTTCATTACTTGCTTCAAGGGACTCCTCATTGTCAGATTCATTGTCATGTTGCAAAGTTTCTTCCCTGATTGGCATGTCATCCTCTACAGCTTCCCATACTCCTGTTTCAGCTAAATTATCGATTGGGTCATCCATAATTATGGGAGGACTGTTGACGCCAGCCAATAATTCTTCCTGAAATGCATCTTTGACATCATTTACATTATTATGAACGATGCGTCTAGGTTTTATTTTCAAAACCGCTAACCAGCCCATTTTTTCACGTGACTTTGTTGGGTAAGGGGTGTAGTAAACTTGATCAGCTTGGGATGCAAGAATCAACGGGTCAAATTTCCTATATCGGCGACCATCACGAACCTCAACTATACCATATTGTTTATGAACCCGAGTGCCACGATCTGGAGTAGGGTCAAACCAAGCACACTTAAACAATACAACATTTTTGTGTGGCCGGCCAGGATATTCGAGTTGAATGATTTCTTCTAACACCCCATAAAAATCACATTCAACCTCACTTGATCCTGAAGCCCTTATACATACTCCACTATTAAATGTTGCTTTGTCGCGACACCAGTCGCTAATGTGGAACTTGTACCCATTTATGAAGTAAATAAGCCAACTCTTAACACGATGGGATGGCCCGCATGCAACATCCCACAGGAAGCGGTCCGTTATAGTGTTATGTACATCATTCACCTAGTTACATATATCAATAATATGAATATGTCTTTCCCTTCAAAAGTAAAATATGGGTAAAATTGAAGTGTAGGTAACTTACATAGTTTCTAAGCCATGTGTCAAAGTTATTCTCAATGTAGACATCCAGGTCTGACATATGTATATTGGGTTCATGCATACGCACTTCATCAACAAACAAACTACAAGATATAGATAGAGGTCGACAAACAAACTACAAGATATAGATAGAGGTCGATGGAGCATAAACTTGATGAGTTTAGTATAAAAGAAGAAAAGTATTATTATTATAGTAGAGTTTATAAAGAAAATAGGTGTTATTGCACTTACTCGAGGTACGGCTTCACCTCCTTACAATTCAGTAAGACATATGCAGTAGCGACCCTCAATTCATTGTCATCAAGATATCGATATCTTGATACACCATATGGACGACCCAGTTATTTAAAGATAGACCACACCGATTCATCATATGGTCCTAGTCCGCCATCATCATTACGAGGTACTCTAGTTGCCATATGTGGAATATGGGATTCAAAGTAGTGAGAGCAAAATGTAGAGGTCTCCTCAATTAGATATGCTTCACAAATTGAACCCTCTACATGAGCCTTATTTGATACCTTCATTTTGAGGTCATGCATACAACGCTCAAATTTGTACATCCACCTATATTGAACGGGGCCTCCAACCCTTGCTTCGTAAGGTAGGTGAACCGGCAAATGTTCCATCGAATCGAAAAAAGCTGGTGGAAAAATTCTTTCCAACTTACAAAGTATGACAGGAATATTGGCTTCCAAATCGACCATGTGATTCACATCTAACTCTGGAGAGCATAAATCTCGGAAGAATTGACTTAACTCGGTCAACGGTTTCCAAATATTTTCAGGAATTGCTTCAAGTGCAATTGGGAGGAGCCTCTGCATCATTACATGACAATCATGGCTTTTCATACCAGACATATGACTTACATTACTGTCAACACACCTCCCAAGGTTCGATGCATAGCCGTCTGGGAGTCTAAGTGTTTTAACCCAATTCAGCACATCAGATCTCTGATGTCTGTTTAGTGCAAAAGTGGCTTTGGGTTTAAATGCTCGGCCGTCGCCTTGAGGAATTAAATTTAGCTCTGATCGACTGCACAGAATCTCAAGGTCCTTACGAGCCTTCACGTTGTCCTTAGTTTTATTGGTCACATCCATCACTGTATTCCATATATTGTCAAACACATTCTTCTCTATATGCATAACATCCAAATTATGGCGGATTAAATTACTCTTCCAATACGGCAACTCCTAGAAAATACTTCATTTTGTCCAATTATGAGTTCTGCCATAACCTGGTATGGTTACAACCTGTCCATTGTGAACTACAGAAGGCAAATGTGAGATACGTTCAAATATTGTTTCAGGCGGTAGACGCTCAGGAGGCAACGATTTCTCAACTTTTCCTTTCTTAAAGGCGACTCTGTTTCTTCTATATGGGTGATCCAACTCGAGAAATTGCCGATGACAATCAAAGAATGAAGTTTTCCTCCCGTGCTCAAGTTGGAAGGCTTTACTAGCATCCATGCAAATAGGGCAAGATAACCTCCCATGAGTCATCCATCCTGACAACATCCCATAAGCCGGGAAGTCATTTATGGTCCACAAAACCGAAGCTCGGAGCTGAAAATTTTGTTTAAGTGAAACATCCCATGTTTCGACACCATCCTCCCATAGCTGCTTCAATTCATGAATAAGAGGTTATAAATACACATCAATATTTTGACGTGGACTTCGAGGGCCAGGTATCAATGCAGTAAAAAACATATATGGTTTCTTCATACACATCCACGGAGGCAAATTATACGGAGTAACAATGACAGGCCAACATGAGTATTGTTTACCAGAGTTTCCAAAAGGCACAAAGCCATCAGAACAAACTCCAAGGCGAACATTTCGGGCATCCGCCGCAAACCACGGGTACGTGGAATCAAAATGTTTCCATGCTTCCCCATCTGAAGGATGTTTTAAAACATTTGGGTCGGATTGATGCTCACTGTGCCACCTCATGTGCTCTGCAGTTGAAAGTGAAGCATATAGTCGCTGAAGGCGAGGAGTGAGTGGTAAATAGTGCATAGTCTTTCTTGCTCTATCCTTACCCCGCCCAGCTTTTCTCGGCTTAAACCGAGATTCACCACAAAACTTGCATTGTGAAGCATCTTCATCATTATTCCAAAACAACATGCAGTCGTTAACACAAGCATCAATTTTAAGATGGGCAAGACCTAGTTGTGAAACTAATTTCTTCGTCTCATACCAATTGGATGGCATCTTGCTGTCACTTGGCTGTGTCTCTTTCATCAAGGCCGCGATACCATCATAACACCCTCTTGGTATGTGATATTCTGCTTTAAGGTTTAACAAACGAACTGCAGCAGACAGCTCAGAATGCTTATCACATCCATCCCAAAGAGGTGTACTAGCGGAGTACAGTAAATCAGAAAACCGTCTAAAACCTTCATTAGGTTGTTCATCCACTTCAGTGAAATTCTGATGGGAACTTGGTCCCACTGCATCAAATATCATTCGAGCATATGGGTTTACATTTGAACTGTACTCAGCATGCTCATACCAATCACAATTATCAAACGGCTGATGCGGAGGGTCATTAAATGGCTCCCCATGAGCTGTCCAGTTGGTGTAATAAGGCATGAAACCCCATTTGTATAGATGAACTCTAACGTCATCACAATCCTTAAACCTCAAATTTTTACATCTCCTACACGGGCAACGTATTTTGTTTCCATCCATATGACCTGGGTTACTACAGGCAAATGTTATGAACTGCTCAACCCCTGTCTCCCACTCCTCTTTGTACCCAACTCGCCCAGGTAAATAACGACTACTATACATCCAACTACGTTCTTGTTCCATGGAGTCCTACCAATGGAAATTATATATTTACCTTTATGACATATACGAAAGCATGAACACATAAAATTAATTTCAGAAATTAAATCATATAAAAAATTAAATCCACGAATCGCATGTATCAATAGCCAACATATTATTATTAATTGCATGCATTAATATTTCACTTAATCTAAACAATGTCAGTTAAAACTAACAATGCGTATTTACTATTTATTGTTTAGCTAAGGTTAATAGTACATATGTTTAAGGTTTAGGGTTTACGAGAATTCAATTACAATTCATTAATAAAGGCTGTCAACGCATATGGGTTTAGGGTTTTTATTTAAGGTTTACTGTTACTACTTAATAGGATGAACTTTTCAATATTTTATCCATATAATTATTATTATTATTACTAATACTACTACCACAACTATTATTATTATTATTATTATTATTATTATTATTTATTATTATTATTATTATTATTATTATTATTATTATTATTATTAAATATTATCTCTTATTATTATTAGTATTATTATTTTTACTACTACTACTACTACTACAACAACAACAACTACTACTACTACTACTATTGTTAATATTATAATTATTATTATAATTATAATAATAATTATTATTATTACTATTCCTTTAGTACTACTCTTAGTATAATAATTATTATTTCAATTATTATATATTATGACTATTATTATTATTATTATTATTATTATTATTATTACAGATATTATATTCAAGGTCAACTTAATCAAAAAAATCTTATTTAAATATAAAATATTTTTGTACCTTTAATATTAATTCCAAATCTTAAAAAGACATTGTAACAAATTTCCAATTAAATTGTTAGTTAAACAAAATATAGACCTAAAATGTAAAACTAAATATTTCCCAATTTTTAAAGAGAAAACAATTTCACACACATAAATATACTACCCCTACACAATTACTTAAAACAAAGAGGGCCTAGGGGGAAAAGTGAAACAAACACATAAATATACTACCTACACAATTTACTTAAAACTAATTATTTCCTATTTTTAAATATACTAACTAATTTCACACATAAATATACTACCTAAACAATTTACTTAAAACTAATAATTTCCTATTTTTAAATTAATCCCAAAAATAAGAAAAAAAAAGTAAGAAAATGGACATAAATTCAAAATTGTAATGGGTAACCTCAATACTTCACATCCAACCATCAACAACTACAAATCACATACATTTCATATATTTCAAACCAAATTAACATTACATAATCCGGATTTTAAGTATTTTTTGGGAAAAAAATTTAAAAAACTTAAAAAATACGTATTAAACCAACTTACCTCAAATCCGAAATTTTACTTCCTTCAAATACGTGGGAATGGCTTGCAATCTGCCACAACAAGCAAAATCTTCAACCCATTATCAATATTAAACATCAAAGAATGAAAATCCATAAAAAAAAATGAAACTAAAACGAAAAAAAACCAAAACTAACCTACAGATCTACAACAATGACACCAGATCCACCTACAAACGATCTCGAGGAAACTGAATATGCCCTGGGAGACGATAGGAACATGAAGTGTGTGCGTGTGGGACGAAGGGACGTGAAGAGAGAAGATAGAGATGATTTTGGAGTCTGGCACGACGAAGAAGACGATCTGGGCTGGGGGGATCTAAATTGCTATTTGGCCGTTGGAAAAAAATTTCAAAACGGTGCGTTTAAAAAAATGACATTCCAACAGTCAAAGTCGTTGGTGACTGAAAATATCTTAATTATTTTCCAACGGCCTAAGCCGGTGGAAACCATAAAAAATACAAATATTAATATCCAAGTATTTTCCAACGGCCAAAGCCGTTGGAAATAAAAAGCAGCATAAATTACTTAAAACTAGTTCCAATGGCTTAAAAATTTACTTTAATTTGCCATAAAAACTTATTCCAACGGCTCAAGTCGTTGGAAACATTTACTTTAATTTGCCATAAAAATATATAAAGCTGTTGGAAATACTAAAACACCTTAAATTCCTTAAAACTAAGCCGTTGGAAAAATTTACTTTAATTTTCCATAAAAACATATATTTTCCAACGGCTTTACTAAAACACCTTAAATTCCTTAAAACTAATTCCAATGGCTCAAGCTATTGGAAAAATTTACTTTTATTTGTCATTTAAACCTTATATTTTTCAACAGCTAAAGCCGTTGAAAATATTATATACATACCCCATAATTTAATGTCGTAATTGTTCCAACGACTAAGCCGTTGGAAATGTTATTGTCTTGCCTCCAATGATTTTGGCAGTTGGAAATTTCCAACGGTTTGGCCGATGGAAAAAAGGGAAGTTGGAAAAAATGGTTTTTTTAGTAGTGGAAGGAGGTAGATTAGCACTGATAAAGTCCATGCTCAATAGTTTACTTCTGTATTTCTTTTAGATTTTTGTGCTCTGGTAACCGCAATCACTTATTGAGAGTTTGCTTTGTGAAATAATTGACTGGCTACAAGCTAAATGGACTGATGAATCAATTGAAATTGATTGGCTACAAGCTAAAGATCTTGATTTAAGGGGAATAAATTAGGAAAACAAGGAAGTTGGAAGCACCACAAAACACAGAGCGGCCTAGCTACTAATCCAAAAAATTTAGAGTTTTTTCTATTCATATCTTATTATATCTAAAATAATTCTATTTTACAACAAAATATGCAAAATCGGTGTTTAGGCTTAATCCAAAAGTGTAGGGTTTTACTTATTATTAAATTTAGCAAAATAATCACTATATTTGAAGAGTTATTTTTAAATCATTTTTTCTAATCAAAATCAGAAAACATAAAGAAAGTTAGCTAGGGTAAAAGAAATGTTGCCAAAGTATGAGTTAAAACTACTTGCTCCCTAGGAACTATGGCCACTGAGTAGTGAGAAAATACTTCTATGCTGTTTATAGTCTGTTGAATCACCTGGCTTGCTTGAGCAACCCTAGAAATTTTATTGCTAAAGGTAAAGGACATTGTTAGAGTTATTGTGTGTATATTTCTTTTCATGTTTTCCTCTTTTTTATCTTGCTATCTTGTAAGCTAAGTAATGTATCTTGTTAGCTAAGTCTTAGGTGATTAGAGTTACTGTGTTATCTAAACTCTTGTACCTTGCTTGCATAAACTACCCTTAACGTAATGAGAATTGCAACTTCACTACAAATCTGTTGCTCTCCTATTCTTTACATGGTATCAGAGTAGAGAACATTAAACCATGTCTGACAACGGCAACAAACCCACCACATCAAATTCAACCTCAATCGATCCTAACTCTTTTTTTTTTCTTAGACTTTTAGATAGTCCTAGGCTCAACTTGATTGGCTGCTTTCTGAAAGGAGATAACTATCCAACATGGAGGAGAGCTATATTGAATGCCTTGAGAGTAAAGAACAAAGTCGGTTGGTTAATGGATCGATACAAAAGCCAGCAATTGGTGACGACAATGAACAGGCCTGGGAAAAGGCAAATACCATGGTCATCTCATGGCTATTCAATGCGCTAGCACCTGAACTCTATGGAAGTGTTGTGTACATCGAAAGCACTGCAGAAATTTGGGCTAATCTTTAAGAGAGATCCTCTCAGGGTAACGTTCCTTGTATTCATGAACTAAAATGAGAAATTGCTATGTTGCAACAGCAAGGTATGTTATTTGCTTCCCATTACACAAAAAATGAAAGAATTATGGGATGAACTTTTGACATATTTGAGTGTTCTGAGTCAATACATGTGGTGTAGTTAAGGAGATGGTTGTTGAAAGAGAAAGTGAAAAGTTGCATTGCTTTCCTATGGGTTTTAATGGCCAGTTTGGTGTAGTTTGCTCTCAGATCCTTAACATGGAGCCTTTACCAAGCATTAGCAAGGCATACGCTCTCATCACCAAAGAAGAAAAGCAACAATTAGTTGTTGCCTCCATGAATACCGTCAAAGAGGCGGTTGTTTTTGCTGCGAGACCAACCCGAAATCAAACATTCTTGATGAAGGCTAACAAATCCTTGCTTTTTTGCACCCATTGCGGTAAGAAAGGTCATATTTATGATGATTGTTTCGAATTAAATGGCTTTCTTGATTGGTGGCAGCGGCATAAAACACAAGGCAGCAAGGGAAACTCAATGAAAAAACACAACAAAGCAAATGGAACACGGTCAACTTTAGTAGTTGCCACTAATATTATGCTTAATTAGTCTCAATATGACTAACTAATGGTTCTTCTGGCTAGTCAAAAATTGAAATAAAATCTCAAATCAGTTGGTAAGATTTTCAATAATTCTATAGGGTGGATTGTGGATAATGGAGCTTTAGATCATATCATATATCGTCAAGACACTTTGACTTGCTTAAACTCGGCAAGCAACACTCCTACTGTTAAACTGCCAAATTGAAACTGTCTTGACACACATGCACATGGAAAAGTGTTTCTCACACAAAAATTGACCTTAGATGACGTGTTGCTTGTACCAAACTTCACGTGCAATCTATTATCAGTGAGTAGATTAACAAAGGATTTGAATTGCTCACTCACGTTTTTTCTTGACCATTGTGCCTTGTAGGACTAACACCCGAGGAGGACGATTGGCATGGGTAAGCAAAAAGATGATTTATACTACTTCAAGCGCTTCAAGAAACATATTGTTGCAAGTGTTCACTTTCTTGTCTCCTAGAAAATTTGGCATCAATGTCTAGGTCACATCCCCTTTCAAAAATTAGCTAGCCTTTCTTAGTTGTCAAGTTTACCTTCAAATAAAGTTAATATACCTTGGGACCTTTACCTACTTAAAAACCAAACAAGGAGCTCTTTTCTTTCAAGTTTCAGTATTTTGAAAGAACCCTTTGAACTTGTTCGCATGGATATTTGGGGACCATACAAAACACCATCTCTTTTAGGTTCACAATATTTTTTGACACCCGTGGATGATTTTAGAAGATACACTTGGGTGTATTTACTCAAACAGAAGTATGATAATTTTAATAGATTTTCTGTCTTCCTTGCCATGATGAAAGATCAATTTAAAAAAAGCATTTGACGGGCGCAAAAGTGACAATGCATAGGAATTGACTATCAAACCAATGCTTGCTCTTTTCCAAAAAACTGGAATTCTCGTGCAAACATTTTGCCTATCAAGATGTTTGAATAAGATTTCTTTTCTTAATTCTATGTCATCAATTTGTCTGGCAGATTCTAAGATTCTTTCATCTTCCTCAGTGATGACATTTAGTTGAAGAACATTTAATTGAAGATTCTCAAAGGTATTTTGTAATTGACATGTATCCCATCCACAGTTCAAATCGCAATCTTCAGATTTAGATTTTGAGCTGTCTGATAGTCCAATTTCATTGACTCCTTTAGATCTTTCTAAAATTATCTCTTATTGTTCTTCTTCAGGCTCACTCTCACTGTTTAGAATAATTTTCATTAGACTTTTATTCAGCCTTTCATCAATTTCCAGGGAATTTATTTTTTGTTTAGTTTTGCATTTATTGACAAAATGGCCTGGCTTACCGCATTTCCAGCAAACCTTTCGCTCTTTTTTGGGTTTTCTTTTCTTAAACCTTTTTGAAGATTCTGGTTTATCTTCCCATCTTTCAAATGTTTTTCTTTTGTATTTTTTATAAGACTTATGTCATTTTTGCATTCTGGGTTCCTTTTCAGAGTATGGTCTAGGAACATCATAACCAAACTAGGAACAGAATTGTCTAATTTCTTTTTTTCTTGCAATTCTTTCTCTTTTAACATGTTTCTGCCACTTCATTTCATGGCACAGTTTTAGACCAACTTCTTTTATTTCTAACATGATTTGCCCATAAGTATAAGTTTCTAAGTTAGGAGGAACACCTTGATTCTTTTCTTTTATATGATCCATGACTAATTGACCAAAGTGTTTAGGTAAACCAATTATAAATTTATCTTTCCAGATTGGCGACCGACAATTTTCTCTTTCATAAACTCTTGTAAGGAATGTGTCCTTGTACCATTCTAGATCAGACAGAGTCCTTCATCTTAAATTTAACAATAAATCACTGTTTCAATTCTATTTACTAGCAGTGTCTCCTATGAAGTGAGAATAATTGTGCATAACGAAGTATTAACCACGTCTGGCTTACTTGTTTGGATTAATTGACCACCATGTTGGATTATGAGAATTTTTCTAGCATTTCTTATTTCTTGTCTACTTGGTTCAGTTGGACAATTATCCCACCAATTCTTCAACCGGCCTGTGAATCTAGTTATAAGCATTTCAGCGATTTCTGGGTCGGTGTTATCGACTCATTTCTGGCTGCTACTCCATACATGATCTTGTGTTGGATGGTATTTATGATCTAGTATTCCGATAATCCATCAATGTTCCATTCTTGGATCAAATCTCCTTCGTATTTGGCTGCAGCATGTGGTGTGTAAACATTTTCTAGCCTTATGTCTATTGGTGAAGGTTTAGTATGAATGAAAGGATGATTAATATTCCAATTCTAAGTTTGGAAAGGTCTTCTCATGGAACCTCCTTTGCCCCTTTCAAAACAAACTCGACTTAATTCCATAGGTTCTTTGGGTTCTAAAGGATGAAAGTCAATTAATTCTTGTATTTTGGGTGTCTCGCCAATAACATTGATCTGAAGACCCTTTTGCTTTCGGTCTATAGGTTCGTTGGATTTAAAGGATAATTTAGCTATTTGGTCAGCTAAATTTGAAATCCTGTCATTAGGTTTCAATTTGAATTTTAGAAGTTTTTTGGGAAAACTTATTGGAGCTTAAGTAGTTTTGGGCAAAAGTTCTGGTTTGAAAATAGAGGCTTTTGTAAGACCAAATTTTTGTTTGTCCAAAGTAGTTTCAATACAATTCATTTGCTTACCTAAGGATTGTAAGTAAAGATTCGTATAGTTATTTTGTTCAATTACGTTCTAGAGATCTTTCTTATCCACGGGTTTCTTGGCAGCATTTGGAGTTTCTGCATCAAAGGACTTGAATGGCGAAGCTGAAGTCTTTGATTTTTCTCCTAATATCATTATGGTATTATGCGGATATGGAGACGTGATTTCTTTTTTTCTTTTGTTTTATACATAGACCATGTTTCTTCTAAATTGTTTACCGTGGTTTCTTCATCTAAAACAAGAGTAGGAATAAACCATTCAAAAAACTTTAAATTTATTCTTAATATGATAATTCTTTTATACCAAAGATATTTAATTTTTTTACGATCTTCTGAGGTATAAGTATCAAAATACTATTTTCTTTTACTTTCATTTTTCTTTGACCAAAAATCTTCATTTAGAATTTATGGGTCAAATTTAAATTTTTTGGTCAAAACATTCAATTGGAAATCCAAGAAACTAGGATTTGGGGATCCTATTAATAAGGACTCCGTTTCTTCTTGTTGTTGTCCTTTCTCAAGAACAGTTGGATCCATCTTGTAGATTGGATGTGAAACCTGTTCTATGGATTCTCTAACTCCACCAACCATCTTCTCATAAGCAGATTCTAGAACACTAGAACACAAGGTTCTAGATGTTGTAGGCCTTGATGGCCTGTACACGATTCTTGAAGGGAGCCTTTTAGGTTCAAGTTCAGAAAAATCTATTTTTGTGACTTGATCTTTACTGAACCTAATTTCTACTTCTCCATTCTCATATTCAACAATCCTTTTAAGTTCTTGTGGTTTCAAAGTCTTGACCAGTCTTTCATTTTGGAAAACCCACTTCTCTGGAAGCTTGATGTCTCTCCATTTAATTGGTTTAGGAACAACAATATTACTCTTTTCTGTGTTTGCTTTTAAAAGCAAAGTTTCTCCTTTTGTATCAAATTCTAAGGCTTTGAGTTCAATCTATGTTGTCATGGCTTTGTAATAGATTTGGTAGACCAAAGCGAGATTCTAGGATCCCTCAAGCATGTCGAAACCATATGTCATTATGTTTGCAGTTAAAACCTTCATTATGTGGGGATCTTTTAATGATATGGTGAAGTTTGGATGACAATTGAAATAAATTGGTCCTTCACATAAAATTGACTCAACAATTCCTAATATAGAATCAGGAAACTTGTTGTGTCTGTTATCTCTTAAAGCAATAATGACAAATGTCTTAAGACCAAGTCTTGTTAATGGTTTCAAAGCAATTTGGACCAAACCAAGATGCAAATAATTATAATGGTTTTCTAGATGAACCACGATCATATATTTTGAAAACAATTCAAATTTGTGGTCTTCTTCCATAATCGGAACAGTTTTTTCTATAGGCTTGATGGCGTAGGTCATTCTGAAGTCAAATGTTCCTTTCTGGTAGACTTCCCATTTGTCCATCTTCGGGATACTCCAGTTTCCCAAATTCTTCTTGATATCTCAGATGAGTATGGCTGTGAATTTTTCATTTTTCTATTCCTTATAGTTTCTTCTTCCTGTTCTTTCTTTGAATTAGACTTAATCAAATTTCTAAAGATTTTATCCATTAGTAACTTTCAATTAAGGTTAAAACCCTTTACCTGATATTTATCAACGTTTTATGCAATTTTACAGCCCTTTCTATTCACTCACGAGTCTTACTGTTGCTACGTGATTTGGGTGATATTCTTGGAAAGATTTTAACAATAATTTTTAGTTGCTAAGGGAGAAAGGCTTTAGAAGTTCAATTAATTCTTAAGAGTTAAGACAAAGAAATCAGATAAAAGATAAACTTTAGGGACTAGAGTGATGAAAATCAAAGAGTGCTGGAGTAAAATAGAGTTTTATCAAAAGCATTGATCTGTTTAATCCAACGATGGAAAAAGAGGGGGCATCATACTGGCGCTAGTGTTGTAGAATCTTCCTGTTTTACGATGTAGACCGTCGCGGCCAATGGGAGTCATTATCCTTTATCTCTATTGCTAAGTTTTAGAAAAAGGGTGAAGTATAGGGGTTATCTAATTTATTTTTATATATTAAATAGGTATCTAATTTTAAGGTTGGTTTATCAAATTACCTTTTTTTTTGAAACAGGTAACAAATAGACAATTTATTGATAAAACTAGTAGTTACAGAGGATATGGCAAGTAGCTAAACTTCGAAGAAATAATCCCTTATAGCTCTTACACACCTGAATAGATAAAGTTGCTAAACGTGATACATATGAACTATGCTTGAAGCAAAAAAATAACCCAGCTACGCTCACAAATTAACCTCCTGGTGATAGCTATAATAATCCACTACAACAATGTGAAGGATTCAAAACCCAATCCGCCCAAGGTACCTTTACCTTTCCCGACCTATTGCTTAGCCACAGGCATGAGATAGCTTGAAAGGTCCAGCTGGAGATGTTGACCATAATTAAATTCCCCCTATGAGGTTATGGAAGCACCTTAATTCTTATTGTACACTCCAATTGAATACTTTCAGCCAAAATCAGCATTAAACTTAACGAAAAATCCTGACAAGATATAAAAAATATTAAAATAAATTTTCAAATAATACTTTTAAGTTTTTAACTTTTCTTATCAACATTTTTATATCTTAAACTTTTTCCTTATCCTTCATCATCTACATCCTACTCCAGCCCCACAACCCCCTGCCTAAATCGCGTCGATTGGTGCGTTTCTGGAAGACGGTGAATTTGTTCTACGATTGGTGCGTGCTTTGGACTGCACCTTTGCTCCGGAAGTCGGTGAATTTGAGCTAACTTTCAATTGCATCTCCAAGTTTAAGAGTTTCATTGTTGCCTAACTTTCATAATCATTTAATATCCTTTGCAACTAATAAAATCAAGCATCAAGTGTTCTGTTTGCTGGCAACTTGGTCGTCACTTTATTTCCTTTGCAACTAATAAAATCAAGCTACTATTTTTCTTTTATACTACATATATATGTATAGAGTATACTTGTCACAGCCCATTACTCCCTCATTTACAGAACTATTACTTTGTCTTAAACAACATATCTTACAAAATGAACAATAACATTTATAGAATTGTCATTGTATTTGGAATAAAATATTTTATAAAATAAATAATAATTTACAGTAACACATTTGTTTAAATAAAATAACACTTTTTACTAAAAGGAACTGCATTATTTAAGAACAATATTTCTTATGAAATAGACAGTATATTATAAAACCACATATTTGTATGAATGGAAAGCACTCTTACTAAGAGGAAAAATATTATTTACGAAACATCATTTCTCAAAAAATGAATAACATATTATAAAGTAATATATTTATATAAATGAAACAATACTTCTTACTATATAAAGAATATTATCATTTGCGGAACAACATTTTTTATGAAGTTAACAACATTTTATATGAACAACACATTTTATGAATAGAATAACATTTCTAACTGAAATGTATAAAATTATTTATGGAACAATTTTTCTTACAAAGTGAACAACATATTTATTAAATGGAAAAAAAAATTATTGAGTGGAAGAATATTATTTGTAAAACAGCTTCTCATGTTCACACAAAGCATCTTCGAGTGTGAATATGCTTACAAAGTCACATTTTTTACAATAGCTAAAAAGACATTTTTATATGAATAAAACAACACTTTTGTATAAATGGGAAACACTCTTACTGAAAGGAATAATATTATTTATAAAACATTATTTCTCATAAAATGAACAATATATTACAAAATAACTCATTTGTATGAAAGAAACAACAGATTTTATTGAAAACAATAATTAATACTATTAGGAGAACATCATTTCTTACAAAGTGAAAAACATATTATATGAACAACACATTTGATGAATGAAACAATACTTCTTACTGAAAAAATAACATTATTTACTGAATATTTTTTTTTTAAGGAAAGGCCAAATATATATCAAGTGCAAAACCTCAATACAAATACACTCAGGCACACTTAGGGACAAAAAACACTAGAGCTTCAAGACCTACTATCACCAACTAGAAGCATATAAATATGGTAGGGGTAATCTCAGAACTCTAACACAAACATCAATCTCGATTCTATCAACTATCCGCTCAACTGATCTCTGCTTGTAGCCATGACACCAACTATTGCGTTCCAGCCAAATGTGATATAAAGTGGCAGAGAAGGCAGCACGCTTGATCTGATAGATAATGTGCTAACCTTTAAGCACCAAACTAAAAGCACTCCAATTTCCCGCACTGCCTCTAACTCTTTTCAACCGAAGCTAGACTAACAAAGCACTTCAAACTCGATTAGAAAAGCTGCAAGATAGGAAGAAATGATCCAATGATTTATTTCCTTGTTCACACAAGAAACATTTGCTCGCAAGACTAATGCCCCAATTCTTCAATCTTTCCTGAACAGGCAAACCGGACTGTAAAATTTGCCACACAATCAAGTTATGTTTAGGATTAGCAACTGAGTCCCAGCAAAGATGATATCAACACACGAATAAGCTTTTTCTCTCAAAATATCATAAGTTTTCCACTGAAAGCTAGTACAAGAGTCTGTTGCATCTGTTAACGCAACCACTAAACCAGCTGAGCCCATTCCCCTGCACAAGACATTCCAGACTTCCAATAGGTCTTACCAAATGGCAAAATCTGTAGAAGTCTTTTAGGTTTCCGACACAACCTTGTTTTTTAAGTGATAACTATGGACCCATTTTACCCATAGAGAGTCTTTCTTTTGTCGATATTCTATAAAAGCCGAAGAATTAGGGACTGATTCCAATGCACCAGCTGCTTCACACCTAATCCACCTTCATTCTTTGGCAAACTAACTTTCCTCCTAGCAATGGAAGGGTTAATCTTGGATGTTAAGTCCCATTTCTAAAAAAATTTCCAGCGTTTTGCCTCCACCTTGTTGACAACTCCTTTAGGAAGAACAAACACAGCCATATAATAGATGGTCAAGCTCTGTAAAACTGATTGGATCAATTGCCATTTTTCTGCGTATGATAAATATTTGGCTCCCCAAGAATCAATTTTTTGGTGATTTTATCAACCAAGACATCATAATCCTTAATTTTCAACCTAAAGGAATTTAACGGATCTCCCAAGTAACGAAAACAAAGAATAGGTTTTCTTATAAAGTCAACGACATAGTATATAATAAAAAATTTATTAAAAAAAACTATTATAGGAATTAGGAAAAGAGCCATATAAACTATTATAGTAATTATGGAAAAAGACATACCTGCTTTTTTAGGACTTAACTTTTATAGGACATGTTGTAAAAAATAAGGAGATCAATATTTGAACCATAGACCTCCAATTATTCTTCTAAGCCCTTAGCCACTTGGCCAAAGCGTTATGGTTGAATATGAACATATTTATAAGACAACTTTCCATTTTCACAGCAAGCATCTCCTTATATAATTGTACTTACAAAGTCACATTTTTTACAATGGCTGAAAAGACACTTTTTTTATAAAAATGACAAAATTACTTTTACAACTTTTTGCACATTTTTCCCTCTGCAATTTTACGTTTTCCATTTACCAATTTTACTTAAAAATTATTCTTAAAATTTTTGCACATTTTGTCCCCTCCAATTTCACGTTTTTCGTTTACCAATTTTACTTTGGCCAAACTATACATTTGACAACTACACTTTCACAACTTCAGCAAGTTAATCCACAACTCATAATTCATGAAATATTGGCCCCTAGACTTTGCATAATTTGGCAACTTAGTCCAATTATCACTGTGGTTATCTGACGATGTTTGTATTGAGGCTAAGGTGGCTTAGGATTGGCTGAAGTGGTATTGAAGGTCTGTCGAGTGGCCTTAGAAAATGAATTTTGGCAAAACAAAACCTTGGTCGGCACTACTTGATACTCCATGCAAACCATTGCTGGATTGACTAAGTGTTATTGGTTGTATATCAAAATAATTTGAACCATGATGACATAACATAGGAGGCAGGTATTGGAAGATAAAGTATCTCTATAACAACAATCTTAAGAATCAATTTGGTAAATGTTCCAAGGTCTTGAATTTGGTAGAATGCCTTTTGACCCTTATAAGCATTCGCTGGTCCAAACTGAAATTGTTGGATTTGTTCCAAGCAAATATTTAATTTTGATGATGAAGTGAATTGTTTTAGTGTGCTTAATCTCATTTTATTGTGTCAAAATAGTTTTGTTCAAGTTGTGCTTAAATTCCAAGTATTTTAAATGTTATTTCAAAAAATATGTTTTAAGATTGTTGAGCAAACTTGTTATTAAGTTATATTAATATTTGAATCAAGTTTGTTTCACAAATGACAAGTGTTTCTAAGTTGCTCCCAAGTTTATACTTTAATACGTTAAACAAGTTTAATCTGGAGCCTGAGTTTGCTGTGACTTTTCGAAACCATCAGTTAACGCGTTAAACTTTGATTTTAACCTGTTAAGACAAAGCCTGAAATTCTATTCAAATTGTACGAATGGCGCGATTTCAGTCAAAAATTCAAATGGCACTTGGATGAATCAGAAGACACCACATGGACACTCTGACAGAATTTTTAATGACCTGTTACTAGCCATTTTTTGATTGTTGGAGGACGAAATCGAGTTTAACGCATTAAACTCGAAACTTAACGCGAAGTCTGGAAACTCGGTTTTTTTGCGTGAAAAACAGAGCAAACGTTCACCAGAATTTAAGGACCTTTTCCAGACTTTCCCAGCAGGTTTCCAACATCTCTTTGGCCCCCAAATGAGTATAAAAACATGAAGAAATACTTTGGGAACTAACTTGGCAATAAGATCAAAGATTCATCATCCAATGCTCATCAAAGTGTTCATCATTTGAGAAAAGAGCCAAGTTTTGTACTTTCATTTGTATATCTAGTTTGAGTGCTATTGTGTGAGCTTGTGAGTTTGTAAACATTCAAAGTCTTAGAATCTTTTGAGTGTAGATTGGTTTCTAGTGAGCCTTGAAGAAAACTAGAGAGTGGTTTCTAGTGAGCCTAGGAGAAAACTAGAGATTGGTTTGGTGTGAACCTTGAAGAAAGCAATATTATAATCTTGATCAAGAGATAGTGGAGGAATCTCAAGTAGGCAAGCTTGAGGAGAGGATGTAGACTCCGGTTGGTGGAGTTGAATCTCTATAAATCCCGGTGCACTCTTTCCTTGTCTTTCTTTATATTTTGCTTTATATTTTCCTTATACTTGCTTAGTTTGTTCTTGATTTGTGGTTAAGAAAATTTAGTTGTAAATTTTGATTTTGCTAAAGTTTTTAATATAACCAATTCACCCCTCTCTTGGTTGCACTTGGGCCAATAATTGGTATCAGAGCTTGGTGATTTTTGTTTTGAAAACCTTACGGTTTAAAATCAAAAGATTCATGGCAACCACTAGTTTTATGCATCTTGAGGGGCAAAGCACATCTAGGCCACCATTGTTTGATTCTACAAATTTTAATTGGTGGAAAATGAGGATGGAGATTCATATGAAAGCTATTGATTATGCTTTATGGAGAATTATCAAAGATGGTCCTAATATTCCTTTAAAAGTAGTGGATGGTAAACAAGTACCAAAAGATTCAAAAGAATTTAAATCGGAGGATGATGCTATGTGCACTATGAATGCTAGAGCTATGAATATTATATATTGTGCACTAACCCCCGATGTGTTCAATTTAGTCTCTTCTTGTAATGATGCTAAGGAAATATGGAACAAGTTGTTGGTGACATATGAAGGAACTTCACAAGTCAAGGACACCAAGATGCATATGCTACTTAGAGCATATGAACTTTTCACCATGAAGCCAAGAGAGAGCATTCAAGATATGTTCAAAAGGTTCAATGAAATTCTTACACCACTCAAGTTGCTTGGAAAGGAATATACAAATGAAGAATTGGTGAGAAAAATCTTGTGGAGCTTGCCTTCTTCATGGAAAAGTATAGTTGAAGCTATTAATGAAGGTGGAAGCATCAAGACCATGCACATTGATGAGCTATTTGGGAAATTATTGACATATGAGATGAAGGAGCAAGAGGAAGAAAGGCTCAACAACAAGAACAAGTTAATGGCCTTTAAAGTTAAAGAAGATGATTCATCTTCATCTTCTTCAAATGAAGATGATTCGGATGATGTAGCAATCTTGACCAAAAAGTTCAAGAAAATTCTCAAGAGGTCGAAGAATAAGGGTTCTAGAGGCAAAAAGAATGAGATCACTTGCTACAAGTGTAAGGAGCTTGGACATCTACAATTTGATTGTCCATTGAACAAGCTAAAGAAACACAAAAATCACAAAAGAGGAAAGAAGAAACTTAGAGCTATGGCAGCTTGGAGTGATAGTTGCTCATCCTATAGTGAAAGCTCATCATCATCAAATGACACAAGTGATCAAGCCAATCTTTGCTTGATGATTGAAGAAGATGAAGTCTCTTCTAATCAAAGCTACCCCAACTTGTGTCTCATGGCAAAAGAAGAAAATGAGGTAACAAGTACTTATTCTAGTAACACATCATCATCCTCATCATGCTCATCTAGTTGTTCATATGAAGAATTATTAGATACATTTCATGAGCTTTTCAAAAATTCAAAAAGACTTGTAAAAACGGTTGATGTATTGAAGGTTGTAAATGCTTCTTTAACAAAAGACATAGATAACTTAAAGAAGGAGAACTTAGATATTAGTTTATCCTTGAGAGAAGAAATAGATGAATTAAAAAAGATAAACTTGATCTTACCCAATCTTTGTCTAAATTTGTTAAAGGTAAAGAAAACCTTGATTTGTTACTTGGTGCTCAAAAAGGAGTTTATGACAAAGCGGGAATAGGTTTTAATCCCTTGATGAAGGAAAGAAAATTTGGAAATAGATTTGTTGATGCATCTACATCCTCATCTAGTTCTTTTGTAACATGTTATGCTTGTGGTAGAAAAGGATATTATTCTTATGAATGCATAGCTAGAAGAGAAAAAGTTCCTATTGGCTATAAATTGGTATGGGTTCTTAAAGGAACTAAAATTATTGGAGCTAACCCTCAAGGATCCAAAGAAATTTGGGTACCAAAAATCAAAACTTGAAATCTCATGTAGGGTGTTAGAGTATGGAGCAAGCAAAGAATGATTCTACATGAAGCTCTAAGCACAAGGGAATTAGGATTTGAAGCACAATGACAAATGCTTGAGATTAAAGCTCTAATGTGGTAACATTGTTGATTTCTTATTGGTTAATGGTAAATATTGGTGCATTGAGTTATTTGGTTGTGGTATGTTGCTTGATAAGTATATATGAGTTATTCATAAGTCTTGAAAGATATGTGATGTGTTTTATGTTACCATGATCATTGTAGATTTGTTTCAATATTTTGATGATATGATTTTGTATGAAAAAAATATGTTACGAGCCTATTAGTTGATATTTTGCTATTTTGCTTGATCTAGAAAGGGGGAATTTTTTTTTTATATGCTTGGACTAAGGGGAAGCATGCTTTCTTGTAAAAATTCCTTAAAGTTTATATGCCTTGATTAAAGGGGAGCTTATTGCATGTTGTGATAACTTTGTTTAAAAATTTTCATGATTTATTTTGTTGATATATATATCTTTTTGATTATGACAAAAAGGGGGAGAGATAAAATTGAAGAATAATTAATGAAGGGGGAGAATCATTGTTTATGCTAATTGTTTGAATGTTATATATATTTTTTGAAAGGTTAATGATTGTTGTTTGGATGTTATATGTGTTCTTTTAAATATAGTTTTGTCATCATCAAAAAGGGTGAGATTGTTGGATTTGTTCCAAGCAAATATTTAATTTTGATGATGACAAGTGAATTGTTTTAGTGTGCTTAATCTCATTTTATTGTGTCAAAATAGTTTTGTTCAAGTTGTGCTTAAATTCCAAGTATTTTAAATGTTATTTCAAAAAATATGTTTTAAGATTGTTGAGCAAACTTGTTATTAAGTTATATTAATATTTGAATCAAGTTTGTTTCACAAATGACAAGTGTTTCTAAGTTGCTCCCAAGTTTATACTTTAATACGTTAAACAAGTTTAATCTGGAGCCTGAGTTTGCTGTGACTTTTCGAAACCATCAGTTAACGCGTTAAACTTTGATTTTAACCTGTTAAGACGAAGCCTGAAAGTTCTGTTCAAATTGTACGAGTGACGCGATTTCAGTCAAAAATTCAAATGGCACTTGGACGAATCAGAAGACACCACATGGACACTCTGACAGAATTTTTAATGACCTGTTACTAGCCGTTTTTTGATCGTTAGAGGACGAAATCGAGTTTAACGCGTTAAACTCGAAACTTAACGCGAAGTCTGGAAACTCAGTTTTTTTGCGTGAAAAACAAAGAAAATGTTCACCAGAATTTCAGGACCTTTTCCAGACTTCCCCAGCAGGTTTCCAACGTCTCTTTGGCCCCCAAATGAGTATAAAAACATGAAGAAATACTTTGGGAACTAACTTGGCAATAAGATCAAAGATTCATCATCCAATGCTCAACAAAGTGTTCATCATTTGAGAAAAGAACCAAGTTTTGTGCTTTCAGTTGTATATCTAGTTTGAATGCTATTGTGTGAGCTTGTGAGTTGTAAACATTCAAAGTCTTAGAATCTTTTGAGTGTAGATTGGTTTCTAGTGAGCCTTAAAGAAAACTAGAGAGTGGTTTCTAGTGAGCCTTGGAGAAAACTAGAAATTGGTTTGGTGTGAACCGTGAAGAAAACACCATTGTAATCTTGATCAAGAGATAGTGGAGGAAATCTCAAGTGGGCAAACTTGAGGAGAGAACATAGACTCCAGTTGGTGGAGTTGAACCTCTATAAATCCCGGTGCACTCTTTTCTTGTCTCTCTTTATATTTTTCTTTATATTTTCCTTATACTTGCTTAGTTTGTTCTTGATTTGTGGTTAAGAAAATTTAGTTATAAATTTTGATTTTGCTAAAGTTTTTAATATAACCAATTCACCCCCCTCTTGGTTGCACTTGGGCCAACAGAGATGTTGCAAGAGATTTGTTATGAGGATCCTGCATTGAACTATTATCAATATCTCCCACTGAGCAAGATTTGGAGTTGTTATTTAGTGTAGGTTTTACACTATCAACAAGCCCTAGAAAAAGATTTGCAAAATACTCCATAAGAGGACACATTATAGGACTTGAACTAATGTACTATAAGAAAGACTCGAAAAATTGGATCTTGCTCAGATTAAGGCCCTTCACCATTCTTAAGACAAGCTTTCTAGGGAGATGCCCATAGAAATATGCAAGTATATCACGAATAAAAGGAAAGCTTAAAGGGTGATAAACTAGGAATGGAAAATATAATGCCTGAGTTATGCCAACTGGATCTGTAGTATCATTCTCAATAAATCTGTACATAATTGAGGAGATCACTAGGAGCAAGCATGCTGTGAAATCATCAAACAATACCATATTTCTGTCCTTCCAGGGAAGGTGATTTCCAAAAGCTTTTTGCAACTTACCACGCTTCAATATTCTACTATATAACCAATGCTCAAAAGGCCCACGGCTCATACAATACATATGAACTTTCTACCTAAGTTCAAGTTTATCAAGCAAACCCATCACAATGTGTAGAGCATAGGGATCATCATTCTGGTCAACGAGAGTCAAAGCAAAATATCTAGATAAAGTAATTAGTGTGGCCAAACATAGAAAGTAAGGTTCCTATAGCACTAATATTTCCAAAAAAAGAATTTGTTTCATTTTCTATTGGTTTACAACAAAGATGCTTGCACTATAAAACTAGGAACTAAAAATATGTTCGAGTTCCAATTCTTCTTTTCTATTTTACTAGTAAAAGCATCTTATTGGTAGGTTTTAGCTTTACTTTTCCTGCCACTGTCAACATCACTAATCTCCAGCCACTTCATCTCGAAGACAAACACCATCAATCAACTATAACGACAATTGGACTAAGTAGCCAACTTTTACAAATTTCAGGAGCTAACATTTAATGAGTTCTAAGTTGCGAACTAACTCACTTGAGTTGCGAAAGTTTGTAGGACAATTGTATAGTTTCGCCATTTACTTTTGGCTCTACTTATCTTTAGTGGAGATTTCATACTTCTCCAGCTGTACCCTGGTGATCTCCTTCTTCTTATTCTTCTTGTTGAACTTATTGTGCATCTTGGCTTGCTAGTAGTACAGCACCATCAAGTATCAGTCTGCGATGTTGAAGTCAAATAGATGGTCCACGACCGTCTTCACATCGTGCTTGTTATTATAGATGACGAACACCATCCCACGCATCTCCTTGCTCATCCTGAGGTGAATTTGGCAAATTGCGCTGTATTTCCCAAAAATGTTGTAGAAATGTTGAATGGGAGGTTTCGCACATGGAGGATTCAGTTCACCTCGGGTGAGAGGTGAGTATTTCCCTAGCAGAGGCTGACGGCGGCCATTACGGAACCTTTTTGTGAAGGGGGGCACATTTCCTTGAGGAGTGGTTAGCGGCATCGAGGAAATTACTGAGCTTGAGAATGCACTAATTAGAAGAGGGAAGAGATGTGCTGGTAAAAATTGTTAATAAGGCCAAAGTATGAGTGTAGAGTCTACTTTAAGTATATTATACCCTTAGCCTTTTTTAAATATTCTTGTTAAGAATAGCATTATTAATATATATGTTCATTCATCCTGGTCAACATGCAAAACTAGTTGCCTCGAGCCAAACCGAATCGATAGCAATGTGACTTTTATACGAGTTAGGGTTGGGGTGGGTACTAAAAGGGTGAACCCAGTTATTTATGAAGGGCGGGGCACATTTCTAGTCTAAAGCCTGCATATACTCGACCTGACCTACTTCTTCCCCTAGTTCCTAACTTCTAATCTCTAATAATATAATGACAGTGCTCAGAACTCACATATTTCTCTCTTGTTGCACGATTTATTTTTTTAATTATTTATAACTATTTTGGATTGAGATTTTTTTGCAAAAATTCACATGAAGTTTTGATTGTTTTGTATACATCTAGTTTCTGTTATTGAGTATAGAAATTGACCAACATGACACACATATACGTTAAGGAGCAAAGAGACAGAAATATATATGAAAGAGCTAGATTCTTCAGTTACTTATGCAAGTTATTACAAATTAGTTTTTGTTTGCTTATTAATATCAAGGTTATTTGAGTTTTGATATCATTATTTGAAAACAAAGTACATTTAAATCATTATTTCTGATTTTTGTAGGTTTTTTATTTTGTATTATTGCTATACAATTGATTTGTTTCCTTTCTAAGAGTTTTAAACACATGAAATTTTATTTGAATTAAGACTTTTTTTTGTAGAATTAAAACTTGAAGTATAATTGTATGTTTTTTAACTTATCTATTATATATATATAAAGTAGGATACACCTAAGGATTTAAAGGTTTTTTTCACTTAATAAAATAAACAATAAAATGACATGTTGCATTTTTTTAAAAAAAAAGGAAATAAACTTAAATGTTCACATTGTACATTTACAGATATACCCACCGGACCTTTTGTTTAGAGGGGTAAATTTGTTATTTCACTTAACAGCTCTAACCTGGGTGTGACAAGTGGCACTTTTTCTTTTTAAGGTAAAAAATCAACCCATTTTTGCTACTCAGGACTGTTTTACCCTTCTTATTTGTATGAATGAGTAATCTTCTACGCAACTTGGTGCCAATAATTACGGAAAATGTGAAATAGGAAAAAAGAAAATTGACATGTAAACTGATTTTGTTTGCCTAACTTAATTATATTTGCCTAAACCATATTTTGTTAACTAAATTAATAATAGTCCAAAACTCTATAAAAAAAAAAACATGAAACACACCATCCTTTAATGTTGGAATTCATAATTTTTCATGTAAATCAAGTAATGTGATAATCTTCTACGCTCTACACTATGAAATTTTTTTTGGTATAATATTGTAAGAATTTGTTGTATGAGTTCTACAAAGTGAGACACAAAACTGAATGGTTAGGAAACAGGTATGCGTTTTCTTTTGTGATTCTTAAGTTAATTTAGGCTTCCTTGTGATTTTGTTGCCCAGTTCTTGCTATTCTGATATCATGATTTCGGTAATGTTTTTGTTTTACATTACTATTATATTGTATCACTTTGCTTTGATCTGTTTTAGTTCTAATTTTGATTATGTATTATGCGCTTTTGTGTTTTTATAGGTTTTTTTTTCTTATATTCTATTTTGTCGACTCATCAGCTATCAACTAATCGAATTATTGTGTTATTGTAAGTTCTTATTGTTGTTTTTGTAGCTTATTCTCTTCACATTATAATTATGTCTTTATTTTGCTTCCTTTTATTGTCTATTTGTGAGCATTTATGATTTCCATTCAATGATATATGTATATTGTTGCTTCATTTTACGTATAAGATTTTTGTAGTTTTTTGTGTTTTGTATTGTTGAAGTGTCTTTGCTGCCATTACTTCATGTTTAAGTGTCATATTCATCTTTTTTCGTAAAAAAGAAAATAGAGAAAGTGCATTAGAACACATTAGTCAAAGAAAGAAAAACAATCTTTTATTACATAAGAATAAAAACAATGGAAAGCAAGAATTGGATATTTCATAAACTGTTCATAGCCCAAAAAAAAAATATTGAAAAGGAGATGGAACTTAAAAGTTGCTTTGAGCAGATTGTGAAAGAAGTTGCTGGTCGATAAGTGAAGATCTGATTAAACTAAGTAAGAACTATTTAGCTATAAGAAAGATGGTGGATTAAATTGGCTGTTTAGGGACAATATGGTTGTGTTTGAAACATGAAGAGAACTAAAAGGACTACAGTATGATTAAGTCCCACTTAGAACATGTGTGGTTGCCTTGTCAATTGAAGAATTAGTAGCAATCAACATTTAATTCCTAAATTAAATAAATCAATTCATTTTTTAAAAAATTGTTTTGATGAAAATATATCATAACTAGAAGAGGAAAAATTTGCATTCAAACTAAACTCATTTTGAATATGATTGATTTTACCATCAAAAGCTTTACAAAATCTTACTTCCAAAACATATTTAGTTGACATCACTTCCTGAAATATTAATTCCTTAATCACTTCCAAAATATATTGCAGGGGATTCTTCCTACTTTTATTAATAAGAGTCAAACTGCTTTTATTAAAGATAGATTGATGGTTGATAATGTTATGCTTTGTTAAGGGATAATCAAAGGTTATAGTTGGAAAAACATAATGCCCAGGATGTGTCTTAAGATTGACCTTAGGAAAGCTTATGATTTACTAGACTAGAATTTCTTGGAGAATTTTTTACTAAATTTGGATTTTCCTTCCCATTGGGTTCAGTGGGTTATGCTGTGTGTCCGTTCTCCTTATTATTCTGTTGTTTTGAATGGATCTTTGTGTGGATTTTTTCATGGGAATAGGAGAATTAGACAGAGGGATCCCCTCTCTCCCCTCTTATTTGTTATTGTCATGGACTATTTGTCTACAGCCTTTGACAAGATGTTCGATGAGTGTTATATTGGGTATCACCCTAAATGTAAGCGTATTAAGCTTTCTCATGTTCTTTTTGCTGATGACATTATGATCTTTGCTGGGGGTGACCTTAGTTTTACTAGAAATCTTTCTCATTGAGTTTGAAATTCTTTCTATTCTAAATATGCTAAAGGGCACTCTTCCTATTAAATATTTGGGAGTGCCTTTGGTTGACTAAGGGCTTCAATTCAGCATTATAAGCCCTTGATAGAGAAAATCCTTCATAACCTTCATGGTTGGTCTACTAAGCTTCTCTTTTATGCAAAAAGATTGCAACTTATAAAAACTATCATTTTTAGTATTCAAGCTTATTGGTCTAATATTTTTTCTATTCCTAAAGGGGCACTCCATTATTTGGAGAAATGTTGTAAGGCTTTTATTTGTGTAGGTTCGATTACTGGTAGGAATTTTCCTGTTGCTTGGACTAAGGTTTGTGTCCCTAAAAGCAGAGGTGGCTTAGGTATTTTCAATCTAATAGGCTGGAATATTGCTTCAAATGGGAAAAAGCTTTGGAGGCTGATGAATGATAAGGAAAGTCTTTGGATCCAATAGAACCAGGCTTATTATGTGCGTGACTCCAATATCAATATCTAGGAGATTGTGGGTTCAGGTGATGTCTCTGTCTATTGGAAGCATATTTTGAAGGTAAGAGAACATTTCTCTGACTATGTTCATGTTCAAGTGTAGGATTGTGTTAAGAATGGTAAGTTTGTTATTGGTAATATTTTAAAAAAACTTTAAGGACTAATTTTATAGTGAAGAGTTATAAGTTTTAAAAAAAATTATTATAAATTGAGACAAATGATGTAAAATGATTTTCCAACACAATCACTTAGTTTAAGAGATAATTATTATTAAACGAGCCATGTGACAGACATTTATTATTAAATGAACCTTTTTCATAGCATAGGCAATTTAATTAAGTACATGATAAGCTAGTTTTAATTAATGTTTTATAGAAAGTGATGGCATTGGGTTAGCCATCGTTTACGATCCCGCCGTGGCTCCACGATGGGAATGACAGGGACCTCCTGAGGGATGTCATAGGTGGCCATCCTACAATGGGGAGCGGGGGCCGTGAAGGATTTCCGGTGTAGGAAGGAGCCTGAAAAAGCTGACATCTTCAAGCGGTTTGGCCTGAAATATATAGAAAACAGGGGTTAGGAGGTCCCCGGAGCGATTTTCCGGGGAGGAGCCTCCGACGCCCAAGTCAGTGCCCCTAAATAGCAAAGAATAGGCGTAAAATAGACTAGCAGGGGGTATTTTTTTGGCATGCACATAAGGAAAAGCATCACGCCAGAGGCCTTTTTTTTCTGGCATGCCTAGGGGAGAAAAGAGGAGAAAACTGGAACTCTGGAGTTAGCCTCCAAAGCTCCTGTCCAGCCCCCGTCTTGCCTAGAGTTTTTCTTGCTGTAAATAGGAGAAAATGAACCCTCCTGATCGTGACACGTGTATGGACGGATAGGATCCGTACCTCTTAAACAGGAAAGTGGTCAGCCGTGTGCAGGCTTTCTCGGGCAATGGTTTGTCGAGAATCGTGTCTCAGTGTGCCAGAGCACGGACTACAGTGGCCTGTCAGAATGCTTGAGGTCAACGTCTAGGACGTACGGGCAAATATGTCAGAGACTCCTTCGTATCACCCATCATCCCTCCGAGGTCCCTCCGGCCGACGTTACCTTTTAGGTGGACGAGCAAGGACCTCTCCCCGGGGTGACACCGTTTCTTCGGGGTGTTCTCACTCTTCCGAAGTTGGTTCATTCGTCCTCTGATGGGGAGGCGATACAGTAACTTTCCGAGGTTGGTGCGATGGGTCTTCCGAGGTCGGATATGTCAGGCGTTTGGCCCCTCCTCCGAAGTTAGTGGCCAAGACCATGGCACTTCGGCCATCACATGCCCTCCTTCGGAAAGCCGAAGTATGACTTCGGCTTGTAGCCCTTTTGGGAGCACTTTCAGAGGATCCAGCTTATATCATTTGCAAGAAAGGTACTTCGCCATTTTAAGGGTGTAGTTTGCTCGGGCGAATGTCGCATACCTGCCTTTCGGCGTTGCCGAGATGTCTGATATGTCTAATCTTATCTTTTCTGTCTAAAGTCAATGGACTGTCATGCCTTGAAACTAGGCGCGTTAATCTGGGGCTAGACCCAAATCTTTAGGATGTCAGAAAACATGCCTTAGTTTCTCGCGATGACCGACACGTGGCAAGCGTAAATTGGTATGGCACGTCTTTTTGCGCGGGAAGGGTAATTATGGTGACGTTTCGCTCCCATGCAGCAGTTATAACGCCTTTTCAATTGCCCTTTCTTTGCTCTATATAAGCTTCCCCTTTGTCATTCTTTCCTTTTGCTCTTTTCTGTGCTCTCCCCCTTTCTCTCGCTTTCTCTCGCCTTTTTCATTTCTCTGAGCGACGGTCTGCACGGCGGAGCGATTTCCGGCCACTATTTACGACGGCATCCAGGAATCCTGATTTTGGCAAGGTTTTTCGTGAGTGCCTTCCTTGGGAGTCGTTCAACTTTTGCTAGTTTCTCAATTTTCCCGAAGTCGTATTTTTTCAATTTTTGCTGACGCTTTCCTTATTTCCCGGAAACTCCTTTTTTGGCTAAACGCCTTTGGACTCGTACTGATGCTTTTCCCCCTTTTTCAGAGATGGCTGACGATTCTGCCGCCTACTACAAGAATCTCTTCCTTGGTCAAGTAGAGAAGGGAGAACAAGCAAAGAAAAGTGGTTCCAAAAGGCGCAAGTCTACTGGGAGCGGACCGTCTTCGGCCAAGAAGTCAAAGAAGAGAGCCCTTACTTCACATTCGGAAGATGTGGTGGAGGTCGATGAAGTTATTGCTACGTCCACCAAGGTTGATATCTCAACCGATGCGATGGCCACTTCCACCGACGCTACTGCAACCTTGGCCATGGTTGATGTTACTCCGTTATCCACCAGGGTTGTCACCCCCTCCGAAGTAGCTGCGACATCTTCTGAGGCCGATATTGCGGCGGCCGAGGTGCCCGCTGGAGTAGTCGCCCTTTTCACTCCGTCGGGTCCCATATCGCCCGTGGGGCTTTCAGGCTTTTTGCCCGAGAGTCCAACTATTCAAAAGTTGGACAGACGTCGCAAGGACAAAGGCAAGTATATTCCGGCCTTTGCGGCGGACACTACCGAGGATACTACCGGGGTTGCACCAGGTTTGCTCCGAATACGTTCTTGCTCATAACTTATGTTTTCGGGGAGCCCTTCCTGACTCGCGCCCCTCCATTTTGCAGAGGACCGGGCGACCCCCGCATGGATGGCTGATCATGCCCGAAGACGGGCTCTTCGGGACTCCCTTCTCCCGAAAGACAAAATTCCGAGGGAGCCGTTTTGGTCTTTCACGGAAGACATGAACTTGTTTTCCGGAGATTGCCAAGAGATGGCTCCCCAGATGGCGAGGGGTGTTCTTACAGAAGCCTCTTCTAGGGCAGTTGCCGAGGAGTGTGCTTCTGGGGATATCCTCGCCACTAGAATTTCTGAACGCGCCGCTCAGGTAACCTTCTCTCTTTTTTGCCCAAGTGTTTTGCCTTTCCTTGTGCTGCTTTCCCTGAGGATATTTTCCTTCTCTTTTCGCAGCTTTTGGGGTACAGTGAACACCTCCTATTTTGGGCGGCAGAGCAGTCTGCTGCCCGAGCTCGGGCTGAAAGTGAACTGGAGCAGGCTAGGCTCTTCTGTATTAATTTGGACATAGCCAATGTCGAGTTAAGGCGCATAGCCAGGGAGAAGGTTGCTCTGCTCCGGGATGAGTTCCTCATAGGCCAATCGGACCTTTTGAAGGACTTTTCCCGCAAAATGAGCGACCTAGGCGAGGAGGTTGTGCGCTTGAATTCGGCCAATGAAGTTATTTAGAAGGAGAAGGAAGAAGAACTTCAGACTCTTGCCGAAAAGGCGGCTCTTCAAGCCAGGGTTTATTTTCTGAGGAGGAGTGCAGCAAAAAGGAGAAATGCGAAGGGATTGGTGTGGAGGATTGCCGGTCTGAAGGAGGAGATCCTGGGTCTCGAGAAGGAGGTTGCTGGTCTTGAGAATGAGGCGGACTTGCTAGATGTAGGGAGGGATAAAGCCGTCCAGATGTCGAAGGTGTCCTTTCAGGACGGCTTTTGTTTAGCTCGCCATCAATTTTTGCAACGCTATCCGGACCTCGATACCTCCTTTCTTTCGGCCCTGGATATTCCCAAGGGTCCTCGGTGGACTTGGTCGAAAGCTGATCACCTCAACCTGCCACCTGTTCCTCTACCTGCGCCGAAGGCGACGGCTAGAGACACGGGAGCTGGAACTTCTCGCGCTGCCGGGGATCCTTAAGCACCCTAGGGTTTTTCTTTTCGTGTTTCTCTTGTACTTCTTGTAATCTTCTCCTTATATCAATGAATTTTTTTTTCTTCATAATTTTGGCTAAGTCTTTTGATCAATCTTTCGGTTTCCCAGTTGTCCCGAGCACTTTCGGTTAGAGGACTTCAGAAACGCGCTTCTTTTGTTTCCTCGTTGTCCCGAACTCTTTCGGCTTCGGAAGCATACTTCTTTTGCTTGTTTTTCCAGCTATTTTTTCGGGCGATCTCGCGTAGTTGGTGAAGTTCCCTTGGACAAATTTTTAGCCTACCCTTGTTCGGCCGTATTCGGTACACTCTGATGACCCTGCCAACTTTGGGAGGAAAAGGAGATTTCTAGGAGTGCATGCTTTGTCCTTGTTCGGCGATTCTCCTCAGACAGGCGAAAACTTTTTAGCATTCAAACGAATTCCTGGCTTGCACTATTTCTTGTCCGAAAATTCTAAGTATAGAATTTCTTGAAGGTGCCCAGGTGCCTTGTTCCTCAGTTTTTCTCCCTTCAGTGTTGCCGAGGTCGTATACTCTCTTTAGGACCTCGCCGAGCAAGGCTCTTTCCTGTTTGGCCGAAGCACCCTATGTGATGGTTTTTCGGGATTCGGCCTTTCGGAGAGCGAGATCTTCCTTCCGTATTCCTCTTGTCCTTCCATGCAGGTTCACACTTTTCGCCGATTTTCGCTGAAAAAACCTTTCTTTTGAGTTTGGCCGTTTCTCAGTGTTCATTAACTAGGGCGAGCTTAATTCTCACTCCGAGGTGATTTCTTCTTTTACCGGACACCTGTCGGCCAAACTACTTTTGTAGGGACAATGGTTTTTCTAGTGACGACTAGGGGTCTTCGGAGAACCATTCCCAGGCCTTTCTGCCGGCTGACTTCGTTTTCTCGTTTATCAAAGACTTTTCAGGCGAACACTAGATTGCCTTTGATGGATTCCGAGCCTTTGAGCGTGCGTGCTTCATCCTTGTTCGGCGGGTAACCTGTGCAGGAGAAAAGAGAAATTTTTCTAAGTACTGTTTAGCTAAAAATACTATTTACCTAAAAATTCTTTTGAGGTATTTCTCAATTTTCTCCCTTTGATGCTGCCAAGCTGATGATGCTCTCTTTCGGACCTTGCCTTGAATTAGGAGAGGTCCTTTCGGTGGCCGAAGTTCTCCCCTGAGATAGTCCTCGGGGTTCTGTTTTGGCCCTTCGGAGAATGGGATCTCCTTTTGGCATTCAGCGCACTTTTGCGCCTACGGCCACCTTTTGCGGAGGAAACACTTCTCCAGAGTTTGTTCATGCTTCTGGGAGTGGCTCGAGTTCGGTTTCCCGATTTTTGCCGAGCATTCCTCCCGAGCTCGTTCTTCCTTCCTCTCGAATACTCGCGCTTTACTTGGTAGCTTTATTGCTCCAAGTGGGCACTGGCCTTTGCAGGCGAGTAAGGAAGGTTTTTCGTAGTCCCCGGTGTGTAATTCTATTCGGGGACTTCCACTTGCTTGTTACTTCAAAACTAAGCTGGTGGACCAAAGCATCTTTTAACTTCGGAGGTAATGGCTAAATTTTTGGCCTCCTTCGCCTAAAGGCTGAAGCCCTTTATGCTGCTGGCAATAATGTGCCATCTCCGCGCATCATGTTCCTTTAGGCTTTTGTATGCTTTTTGCCTGCTTGATCAGTAGGGGCTTCGCCAAACGAGGTGTTTTACTGTTTTCTCGTAGCATTTTGCTTCAGGCTTTGTTGGCAGTGGACCGTATCTGCCGAGGGCTGAGGGCAGTCTCTCGGAATTCCCTACTCCGATGGGAGTATTTTGGGCATTTTATTCCGAAGGCCGTCTTTCGGGTGCTGGTGCGTTTTTTGGCCATTCTCGCCCTTCTTGGGCGCGTCTATTCGCACCTCTTTTTGCGCGCTGCTCTGCACCTCTTTCTGCCGATGCCTCTCTATAATGGGCCTGAGCTTTCCTTCCAACGTTGTTCTTCCTCAATCAAGGAAAGATTATCCAGAACATTTTCTGTACTTTTTGCCATTTCATCAGAATCTTTGGAAGATGGCTCTTTGCGGGGCATTTTCCTTCCCTTATCCCAGGTTTTTGTTCCCAATAATGCCGGTCTTGGGTGATTCACGACTTTATTAACCGAATATGCTAACTCAGGCGTTTTCCCCATCCTCGGGCCTCCGAAGTATCGTTCCAGTGTCGTAGTGTTTTTGCGCCTGGAGCCCCTTCGGTCGGGAGTTTTTGTCTTTCGCCTATATTCGGTCTTCGTTGGATTTCCCCTTTTTCTATTTCTGGACTTTCGGCAATGGTCCGCTGTTGCCTGGGGTTATAATGTCCCCTTCTGGACCTGTGCACGATGCAGTGTCTTTGGAGTTCGGCGCACTTGCCCGTTTACTCTCTTCCTTCTGACGTCGCGCAGGGGTGACTCCTTTTTTGGACGATGGTAGTGTGTCCGTTTGGAGTAGGATCATAGTCTTTTTGCCCGTTTAATATCAACGCGTATTCGTCTTTTCGGGGGAGTGGGTTTAGTGTTACTGTCTGAGGGACAGTAACCTTTCTTTGGCACGAACTCTTTTGACGGGGGGGGGGGTCTGGACGGCACCGATCCTACCTTTCCCGTCTATCATATTTCGAGGGGAAGCACGTCCTTTGGGTATTCTCCCCACTGCCCTTTGTTTCCCCCGGCTCCTGGGTCACCCCTACTCCCCTCGTCGAAAGGATCGAGAGAGAAGACTTCGGCTCGACATTTGCACACGAACATCTTCGGCCTATCTACTGCAGTATTTCGACCACGGCGACGCGTGGGAAATTATGCAGGAAAGCCACGGTGATATCCGAAGGATGATCATCCCCGGGATGGGAAATCCCTGTTCCTTAATTGTTCGGCCGCCGGGCGAGTCTCCGGCGCGGACGGGGGCCTCAGGGAGCCTTTTGTCCTTAGAACGCCGAGTTTCTGACCACGGCTGCCCAAACAAGTTCCCACAGACGGCGCCAAATGATGGCGTTGGGTTAGCCATCGTTTACGATCCCGCCGTGGCTCCACGACGGGGGTGACAGGGACCTCCTGAGGGATGTCATAGGTGGCCGTCCTACGATGGAGAGCGGGGGCCATGAAGGATTTCCGGTGCAGGAAGGAGCCTGAAAAAGCTGACATCTTCAAGCGGTTCGGCCTGAAATATACAGAAAACAGGGGTTAGGAGGTCCCCGGAGCGGTTTTCCGGGGAGGAGCCTCCGACGCCCAAGTCAGTGCCTCTAAATAGCAAAGAATAGGCGTAAAATAGACTGGCTGGGGGTATTTTTCTGGCATGCACATAAGGAGAAGCATCACGCCAGAGGCGTTTTTCTAGCATGCCTAGAGGAGAAGAGAGGAGAAAACTGGGACTTTGGAGTATTCTCCAAAGCTCCTGTCCAGCCCCCCATTTGCCCAGAGTTTTTCCTGCTGTAAATAGGAGAAAATGAACCCTCCTGATCGTGACACGTGTATGGACGGATAGGATCCGTACCTCTTAAACAGGAAAGTGGTCAGCCGTGTGCAGGCTTTCTCGGGCAACGGTTTGTCGAGAATCATGTCTCAGTGTGCCAGAGCACGGACTACAGTGGCCTGTCAGAATGCTTGAGGTCAACGTCTAGGACGTACGGGCAAATATGTCAGAGACTACTTCGTATCACCCATCATCCCTTCGAGGTCCCTCCGGCCGACGTTACCTTTTAGGTGGACGAGCAAGGACCTCTCCCCGGGGTGACACCGTTTCTTCGGGGTGTTCTCACTCTTCCGAAGTTGGTTCATTCGTCCTCTGATGGGGAGGCGATACAGTAACTTTCTGAGGTTGGTGCGATGGGTCTTCCGAGGTCGGATATGTCAGGCGTTTGGCCCCTCCTCCGAAGTTAGTGGCCAAGACCATGGCACTTCGGCCATCAGAAAGATTATTTAATATTAAATGAAATAAGTTGTACTTAAATAAATTTTGCCTATTCATGGACAAGATTAGGTTAAAATGAACTACAATTACACCATGGTGGGTGCACATTTCACTCCACAAAACATCCCAATGACACTTACAAATCCAGGTCAGAGGCCTAATGACGTTAAATAAAAGGTAAAACCCAATCTAAAACAAAATAAAACCAAAACCTAACCCTGTGCCACATAGCAAAATCAGGGCATACAAACTAAAAGATCAACTAAAAATCCATATATAGTCTAATCTGAATAGCTTCAATGATCAAACCAACCAGTAAATCAAGTTGGCGACAGCCACCAACAAAGCACATTCCCCTAATCTTCACCTTCATGCTTTTTTCCCTAACCTAAATATACAACCAATTAAGCAGCCTATCCTATTTCATAGGAGCATTAAACAATCTAACTTTGCACATAAGGCATCTCTAAATACATATAGAAAACTCACAGACAAAGAACAAATGACCATGAGATTCTACATAAGCTAAACACAGAGGGCATAGAGTAAACTACAGGGGTAAAAAAGAGCACAATCTATCCAAGGTGGGTAGTTTATTAAGCATAGCAAACCAACAAATCATAGAAAACTTGGGAATAGAATCCCAAACTAACTAAAACAAATTAATAGTGACACGACCGCCGGTGCCCCTGTCCAGGAAGCCCTGTGAGAGTTGGTCTCACGGTGGATTGCAATTGGCTAGTTGTGTATGTGTGCGGATTAAATCCCATGCTACTAGTTGATTAACCTAGAATATGCAATATGCTTGCTCTTATGCTTTGACTTGGTTTATTAAACCATAAAACATTAAGCCAGCTGAGTAATTTTCCTACTCAAAACAAATACAAATAGCCAAAGCACTCAAAAATCAACATTTGTATGAGTTTACTACACATAACAACTCGTGAGAACATTCATACATAAAGTAGACTAATGCCCTCACCAAGAACAACCCTAGAGTCAAGGACTCCTCATAACATAAACTATGGAGGCAAACTAAAGTACTGTATAAATACAAGACTTTACTGAGATCTCTTTACCCTAACTCCCACCTTGGAAACACGTCCCAGTGGCGAGTCTCAAAAGTCCTTTGCCAAGTGCTACTAGGCTCTGCAGCCAAAGGAAGATACTAGTTAGTACTGTTACCTGACTAACAAGCCACCTAAGTACTTCTGTAGACTAGAATCACAAGGATTCTCAACTGCGATACCTGTACACACAAAAGAGTACTACTGAGATAATCCTCAACGATTACCTGGTCCAGCAACTTCAGGCTCTGCATAACAAAACTAGGGAGTGAGAATTCGATAATTCTCAGTAAGGGATCTTCAATTGTACCTGCAAGAAAACCCCAGGACTCTTGCTGCGAGCTCACACAGCACGAGGGTGCTATTATATGTACATATAACTAGGCCATAAGACCTCTCCTCAAGTAGTCCTCCTCACGGAGCATCACTTCGCGCCTAGCGAGTTTTAACCCGCTCTTAGCAAGCTGAAGCTTATTGAATGAAACCATGTAGCCTTCTCATAGTCGTTATGCAGGGGAATTATGGTGGGACTTTATAGACTAGGCCGCAGGGCCTCTTTGATGTAGACTAGATGAACAAGGTTTCACCTTGTGACCTCGTGGCTATGGCACGGCTAAGCCGACAAGGGTTCTAAACCTCTCACCTGAGCTAGTGGTAGCTAATTATGTTCATTTGCAACATAGTTTCCTTAAAACCTTGCCTTCACTTTGAGTTAATATAAATCTAAAATTGAGACATTTTTAAGTGTTTTTAAAACATTGAGGTGATAGTACTCCCTCCTAGCTTCGCGTGGAATCTTGAATCACCTCAATTGGACACCCGAGCGAAAAGTTATGCTGAAAACAAAATCGGGTGTCAAATGCTGTCTTGGCAATGCGTCGCCACAGTTATCGACGTTCTGAGACATTTTTTTGGATTGGCGACGCGTCGTGGGAACTTGTGGGGATTGGCGACGCATTGCCAAACCTGCAAAATGCCCAGAAAACCCTGATTTTGCTGCTATGAACTTTGGACACTTCCCACATATATCAAACATGCATGGAATGCCTCCAAATTTCATACACACATAGTATATGTTGCATAGAAAATAACCAACTATCAAAAGCTAAACTATGATGTCTAGAAACATCAATCCAATCCTTCAAAATCCTCTAGTCCATCATAATTCAACCAAAACATTTTCCTAACGCCATAGCTAAAACTACTCGAATTCTTCAAGCAAACTCATGCTAATGGCATTCCATGAACTTAAAAACATATCTCCCTTACCTAAACTCCAAGTAACAAGCAAGAATCAATCCCCTTTTTCGTCCAACCAAGCTCCCAAAGTTCTACACAAGTTTCAATCAAAAACAATAGCACCAAACATCAAAATTATACTCTCTAACCAAAACCCAAGCTTCAAACTAACTAATAAATATGAATTCAATCAAGAACATGTTCCTTACCTCGTTCAAAAATAGGGGATGAAGGAAAATGCCCTTCCAAGCCTCAAAAACATGGTTTAAAGCTTGAAAATGCTTCCTCCTAGCTTATATACTTTGAATTGCTTCTTTTGGCACCAAAAACTCTTGATTCCAAGTTCAATTTGAGAGCTAAATGGGGGTGAGAAGGCTGGAAACGGGATTATGGAAGCCATAGCCCACTTTCCCCTTCTTAAACCCTCACTTAACCTAAAAAAACCTCAAAGATTAAGCTTGTTACAATTAAGTCCTCTATCTTTGTAACTTAGTAATTCTTGATTAAATTCTTGTCTATTTTTCAAGTTTGAGTTAAGGTTGAAAGTTAAGTTCTAAAAGTTCATTTTAAAACACTCAGGACTTGTCCCAGCTATTCAGGATGCAAAATTACCATTTTGCCCCTAAACTTAGTTCAGTGCTTTATTTTTCTTGAAACTTGGTGAACTTTGCTAAACTTCTTTATTCTTGCTAAGTAAACTTAAATCAAGTCTAGAAACTTAATTTAAAACACTTTACCTTTCTTAATTGCGCTTCCCACTAGAAGGGCTATAACATTCTCCCTTCCTTCTTGAATTTGGTCCCCCAAATTCCGTTTCAACTCCGAAAAAATACTAGGATATCTTTTCAGCATATCCTGCTCCGTCTCCCAGGTAGCTTCCTCCTCACTATGGTTAGACCAAAGGATCTTAACCATCGGAATCCACTTAGTCCGCAATTTCTTGACTTGCCTATCAAGTATCCGAACTGGTTTCTCCTCGTAAGTCAAGTCTTCCTGAATGGGTATTATTTAAGGATTTACTACCTGTCCTGATTCCATTGTGCATTTTCTGAGTAGACTAACGTGAAACACGTTATGCACTTGAGATAGGTTAGGTGGTAAAGCTAACCGATAAGCAACTTTCCCTACCTTTTCCAACACTTCATAAGGTCCAATATATCTAGGAGCTAACTTGCCCCTTTGCCCAAAACGGCTAACTCCTTTCATGGGCGACACTTTCAGAAGTACTTTATCCCCAACCTCAAAAATCAAGTCCCTTCTCCTCAAATTCGCATACTTGGTTTGTCTGTCATTGGCTGTCTTGATTCGTTGCTGGATTAACTTAATCTTAGCTGTAGTGTCAGCTATGATTTCAGGTCCAATAACTACCTTATCTGCTGGATCTGCCCAACAATGAGGTGTTATACATCGCCTCCCATACAAAGCTTCATAGGGCGCCATTTCAATAACAGTTTGATGACTGTTATTATAAGCAAATTCAATCAGTGGTTAATGCTGATCCCAATCACCTCTGAAATCAATAGCACACATCCGTAGCATGTCCTCAAAAGTCTGGATCACTCTTTCGGATTGCCCATCAGTTTGAGGATGAAAAGCAGTACTGAGACTAACTTTACTTCCCAATGCTTCTTGAAAAGCATTCCAAAACCATGATGTGAATCGAGGATCTCTGTCAGATATAATCTGATCTGGTATCCCATGGAGTCTCACAATCTCCTTGAGATACAACTGAGCCAACTTCTCCAATGTATAAGTGATTCTGATTGGTATAAGGTGTGCCGACTTTGTCAGTCTGTCAACCACTACCCATATAGCATCATGCTGACTCCGGGTATTCGGCAACCTCATTAGGAAATCCATAGTAACGGATCCCCACTTTCTCACTGGCAGAGGTAAACTCTGAAGTGTACCTGCTGGTTTCTGATGTTCAGCTTTAACCATCTGACATGTCAAACACTTTGCCACATGTCCTCTTACATCTTTTTTCAATCCTGGCCACCAAAAATGTGTCTTCAGATCTTGATACATCTTACTAACACCAAGGTGGATATTCAAAGTGCTACTATGTGCCTCCTGTAGGACTTGCTGCCTAAGTCCATCGACATTCGGTACATAGAGACGATCTCCATAATGTAATACTCCCTCCTTATATCTGAATTCCTTCCTCATAGTGCCAAGCTTCGTTTCTCCTGAAATTTCCTTTAACAATGGATCTTTCATCTGAGCTTCTTTAACTCTGACTAACCAAGCTGACTGGACTTCCAAAATGTAGACTAGGGATTTTTCTCGACTTTGACATAATTCATGCAAAGCTAAGAAACAATCCCTCAATACTCTTTCAGAGGAGTCCGTAGTCTGATCCTTGGATAAGATCACTCCCGTGTACTTCCGGCTCAATGCATCTGCTACCACATTTCCCTTGTTAGAACAGTACTCAATCGAACAATCATAATCTTTGACGTATTCAATCCATCGCCGCTGTCTCATTTTCAGATCCTTCTAGGTAAATAAATACTTTAAACTCTTGTGATCGGTGAAGATTCTGAATGACCTTCCCATCAAATAATGCCTCCACAACTTCAGTGCAAAAATCATTGCTGCTAGCTCAAGATCATGAACAGGATAGTTCAGTTCATTAGGCCTCAGCTGTCTCGAACCATAAGCAATCACCTGACTGTCCTGCATCAAAACACATCCCAATCCTGAACTAGATGCATCGGTATAAACTGTAAGGGCTCTGTTCGGATCTGGTAAGACAAGTATAGGTGCACTAGTCAATCTTTCCTTTAACTTCATGTAAGCTTCTTCACACTTCAGTGTCCACTCAAACTTCTGAGTCTTCTTAGTCAATGCTGTCAACGGTGTAGCTATCACAGAGAATTTCTCTATAAAACGTCTGTAGTAACCTGCCAAACCCAAGAAACTCCTGACCTCTGTAACTATAGTCTCTTCCACTCAACTACTACTTGAACTTTTTCAGGATCAACTGACAAACCCTGAACACTGATGATATGCCCCAAAAACTGAATCCTCTCGGACCAAAACTCACTTAGACAACTTTGCATAGTACTGATTATCCTTCAGCACTTGCAAAACTGTTCTAAGGTGTTCCTCATGCTCTAATGTAGACTGTGAATATACCAAAATATCATCGATGAAGACTTCAACAAACTGATCCAAAAATGGCTTAAAGATCCGATTCATGGCTTCCATAAATACTGCTGGAGCATTCGTCACACCAAAAGGCATAACTGTATATTCATAATGTCCATACCTCGTTTTGAAAGCAGTCTTCGGAATATCCTCCTCCTTAACTCTGATCTGAAAATACCCAGACTGAAGATCAATTCTAGAAAACACCTTCGCTCCTCTGAGTCTGTCAAACAAATCATCAATTCTAGGAAGTGGATATTTATTCTTGATTGTCACTGCATTCAACTTCCTATAATCGATGCACAACCTGAAAGTTCCATCTTTATTCTTCACAAATAATACTGGAGCCCCGCATGGTGACACACTAGGCCTTATAAAGCCTTTCCCTAGCAGTTCCTCTAACTGTTTCTTTAATTCATCCATCTCAAGAGCTGACATCCAATAAGGTGGTATGGAAATAGGCTCAACCCCTGGCTACAGATGGATTGCAAATTCAGAATCCCTCTTAGGTGGTAACCTAGGTAACTCTACTGGAAACACCTCAGGAAACTGATTAGCTATAGGAATTCTCCCCAGTTCCTCCTCTATAGCCACCCCATTCAACGAATAATACTCATCTTCACCAACTATGGGGATGGTATCCATAAGTCTATGGTGTAAACTCTTAGCACTAGATGCCAACCCTCTTATGCAAGTCACTCTAGCTCCTTGAGCATCAGTAATGTCAACTGAGTGATTCGCACAGTCAATTTGTGCCTTATGCTTACTCAACCAATCCATTCCCAACACTAGGTCATAAGACCTCAACTCTATCACCCATAACTCACAGCAGAAATCATGATCGCCTAACTGCAAGGGATACCTAGTAACCACTTCATTGGTTACAATAAAACCCCTCCCTGTAATCCTGATGAGTCTTAACTCACCCAAGACTTCTCTCTGTAATTTAAACTTATCTACCAAGGCAGAAGATATCACTGATAGAGTAGCTCCCGTATCAAGAAGCACTCTAACACTACCATTCTGAAAAGTAAGATTACCTCGAACGGCGGGCGGTTCTCTGGCCACCTGACTCATCAGGGCAAAAACCCTGGGCTCAACTGTTGTTGCGGCTACACCAGGCCGATTCCATATGGCAAGGGGTACATGGGGTAAATTCCGAGGCGGACCTGTCATCGGTCGAGCCCTTGGGCATTCCCTAGCCCAATGTCCTCTCTGACCACAGATATTGCAAGCATCTGTCCCCAGAGTACATGGTCTTCCACCATGAAACCGTCTGCATCTAGGACATAAATCCGTCTTCCTTCTCTTTGATGGACCTTGGTTCTCTACCATTGGTCGCTTCCCGGCATTCTTTCCTAAGTTGGCTGGTCCAACCTCTACCTTTTTGCTAGATGCTCTGGAATCCTCAAATTCCCTTTCTAAGGCCAACACCTTTTGAACCACCTGGTGATAGCTCTTGATATCCACTGTCGCCATATACCTCCTAAGTACAGGTTTCAGACCTTCAAAAAATTTCTTAGCTTTCAGCTCATCATTGCCCATCATGTACGGAGCATACCGGATAAGAGAATTGTAGCACTGCTCATACTCCCGCACAGACATCTCTCCCTGCGTCAGATTTTCAAACTGAATCCTCATCTGATGTGCAGCTTCAATGATGTACTCCTGTCTGAACTTCTTCTCGAAGTCTGACCACTTGAGCACCTTTTTCTTGTGCTCTGGGCGAGTACCATTACTTTCCCTAAACAACACCATCACATCATGCCACCATAGACTAGCCCTTCCTCTCAGAAAGAAAGGCACCAAAGTCATCTTCTGCTCTGACTCATAACCACCACAAGTGAAAAGTCTGTTCATCCTGGACAACCAATCCTCTGCTCTGTCAGGATCACCTGTCCCATCAAAGCTCAGTGGATCAACAGTCTTAAACTTCTCCAACAATCTCATCTGATGTGGAGTATCTCCCCTCCTTAGAGCCTCCATCACCTCTGGTTCCTCTTCCTCCCCATGAACATAATTTCTACGTCCATGAGCTCTAGGCACTTGCTGTTGCTCAGCATGCCTTTCCTGCTCCTATTGTGGGTCATTCTCCTCCTGGACAACGCCTCTGTCCTCATAAACTCTAAACATCTCAGTCACAAGGGTATTCATACCCTGTGCCACTTGGGCCATAGTCTCTGTTAACCCCTGTAATACCCTGGATATCTCATCCAGCCTTGCCACAACTGGGTCACTAGAACCTTTACCAGGTTCCCTAGTTCCCATTGAAGCTCCTGACCTAGTGTCAACCATAGCAACCTGCAACCATAGCCAGACAACATTCCACAGATGTTGGTCAGTACTAACTCCCTAGCACTTGGATTTTTCCAAACTAGATCTCAGTCTTACCCTCCAATATCTATAGAATGAGTCCTAAGCTCTGATACCAAAAACTGACACGACCGCCCGTGCCTGATGGCCTGCGGCGGCTTCATCGTGTGTCATTGTAAGGGTAGGGAAGACTTCTAATGGAGGAGAGCACTTTGAGAGGAGATTCCCCAGTGAAGGATACCTAAAATACTTCAGAAAACACAGGTTAGGAGGTCCCCAGTGTGTATTCCCAGGGAGGAGCCTCCGACGCCCAAGTCAGTATTTTCAGATAACTGTATTATGTGCTCTTTTGTGTATTCAAAGAGAACTTTTCTTCTTCTCCTTCTTCTTACCCCACTAGGATGCTTTCTGGGTGTTTTATAAAGGAAGCGTGCAGAAGCCATTCCCCTCTTGTGGTTGTCCCAGATTACGACATGTGTCCGGTGGGATGCGATCCTTGCTTTTCCGGGAACGAAGGCATTCTTATCTCAGCAAAAGTCGCCTGGTTGACAGCCTAGGCATTCCGAGAGTGTCGTATCGAGGTGTTCCTCTGATAGCGTGCCCCAGTGATAGCGTGTCAGATTGTACTTGGAGGACGACTTTTATGGGGAGGTGTCAGAGGCTCCTTAAATTCTTTGTTCGTACTCTCCAAGGTTACTCTAACGTTTCGGGGGATATGTTTCCCGAGGATGGTTCCTCCGAGGGATACTTCTGTTTCCAAAGAGGGTCTAACCGTTCTACCGAGGTTAGTCCTACCATTTCCTAAGGAACCGAATTCCCTACGTTAGGCCGGGGGAATCGCTCATCCTTCCGACCTCGGCTGGCTGTTTCCCTCTGCCAAAGTCAGTACTCCGTCAGGTCTGGGAGCTCGGCCAGTGATGGGCACCTCGGCTATCACATGCCCCCTCCTGGAGGGCCGGAGCGGGGGCTTCGGCTATGTTTTCGGGAAGGCCCCTTTGCCGATCTGGCGGCTGAAACTTATCCTGGGAAAGTTGCCTTACTTCGGAAGGCATCTCCTCGGAGCCGAGGAACCCTCCTCTAGTTTTCTTGATGTCCTCGGAATGCACGTTACTTTTTTCTTTTTTGCTTTTTCTGTCGCGGGTCTGTGAATCATCGCGTCCTTTGGCCAGGCGTGTCAGTCATGGGTAACCGTGCCTGGGTTTTCGCGATGTTAGAGGGACGTGCCCTGGTTCTTCGCGCTGTGTGACACGTGGACGCTGTTGGATGGCGAAACAACTATGTTGGTTACGTCAACCGCACCTCTTCGCCTTCAAGGAGTAATAATGAGGCGGTTACATCTTCAAAGGATGATTATGATGACGTTTCACTTATCCTTCTTTGGTCTATATAAGCACCTTCCGTCCCATTTTGTCTTACTCTTTTGTTTTAGCTCTCGTCTGTTCTAGAGCCTTTTCTTGCCCTTTTTCTTTTTCCGGCGGCAGTTCTTACGGCAGAGTGACCTCCAGCGATTCCTTGCAGCGGTGTTTCACAGCCCAGGTTTTAGCAAAGTCTTTGGTGGGTGTTCCCTTTTTGTGGTTTGTCGTTGTTCCTCTATTTCTCCCAAAGTCATCTATCTTTTTCTTATTTTTTGAAAAATGTCAAATCCGACTCCATTAAGTCCGACTTCATTGATGACTGTGCGCCTTCTTTCTGCAAACCTTGCTTCCCTTGAAGCTTATCCTTGTTCCACTACTTTGGAAAAGATGAAAAAGTGGGTGGCCAAGTACTACCTCCCTTCTTATATCACACCGAGGTTACCTCTCCCGGGATCTTATGGTTACGCAGCTTCTTCGGGGGAGGTTACCGTTTACCGAGCTCAGCTGAAAGCCGGTCTTCGGTATCCCCCTCATCGTATGATATGCGAATTCTGCAAATTCTACGGTATTTCCATGAACCAACTTCCCCCAAATTCTTACTCTTACTTTAATGCTTTCCTCTGCATGTGCGGGGTGTTCGGCATAAACCCCCACTTCCTCTTCTTCATGCAATACTACAAACTCCACCCGGTCCCGAAGGGTGGTTTTTACTACCTCCTTCCCCGAGGGTCCGGGAGTAAGAAGTTCATGTTTACCTTCGACACTAAGGACAGTTGGCGAGGGTGGCAGAAAAAGTTTTTCTTTTTCTGGGTTCTCGAGTCTTGGAGCCATGTGCCTATTACATGGGCTTCGGGGACTTTGAAGGTCGACGTCGTCGATCCCCGGAAGCTCCTCACTCCGGTATTGCTTGCCGATTTTGTCAACTTCGACAAACGTATTCGGTTAGTGGCGGACTAGGACTCCGGGGCTCCGTCACGCTCACCCTACCCTTTTCCCATTAAGTGGGATCTTATGTCAAAGGAAGTTCTTCGGGAACTGGGAGTCATAACTGCCCACAAAAGTGACCCCCGCATGCCCGTGCCTGTTCTTCTGGGGAAGAAAGCCTGGATAGTCATGCTCATTCGGCGTGAAATTTCTTATCAGGCTTTTTCCGAGAATAAGTCATCTTCCAGGGTTTGGTATCTGCTTTCCTTTTGGACTTACACTGATATTTTACCTTTTTGCAGAGATGGGCGATCAGTCTGCCGAGTTTTATAAATCACTCTTCGACAGTCAGGCTAAGCGGGGAGAGCAAGTACGCAGGAAGACTTCTGGTAAGAGGAAGAAGTCGACTGCCGGCCCTTCTAAGTCCAAGAAGGCCAAAGCTACCACTCCTCCTCCCCCCGAGAATGTAGTTGAGGTGGAAGATCAGTCCTCTGCTCAACTTCCGATGGCCGAGAACCCTTCTTCGGACCCTGACATCCTCGGGGAGACACTGAGTCCTGCCCCTGCTACCGAGATTCCAGCAGAGCGAACGTCTGCCCAGGAGTTTGAAGAGGGCAGAAGGAGGAAGGGAAAGAACGTCACTGAGGATGTTCGGGAGGTCGGTTCTGAGGAGTGCGTCCCCGAAGTTCCACCAGGTTGGTTCCTTAGCCATTCCGCTACAAATCTCAGTATTTTTCGTATCTACGATTTTTTGGATGAATGGCTAAGGGATGATGTCTTGATGGAACTTCGGCGTGACCTTGCAGAGAACGCCCCTACTGCTTCCTGGGTGGAAGCTCATGCCCGTCAGAGGGCTCTTCGGGACCGACGGATTCCGCGGGACAAGGTGCCACGGGAGCCTTTCTGGACGTTCACAGAGGACATGGATTTGTTCTCTGAGGATAGCCAGCTGATGGCTCCGCAAATGGCGGCGGGGGTGCTGACTAATGCCACTTTTCAGTCCCTTACCACCGAATGTCCCAGCGAAGAGATCCTCGCGGCGAGGATGACCGAGCACGCTGCTCAGGTGATCCTTTCTTTTCTTGTATCTTAGAAAATTGTTCATCTGAGCCATCACTGCCTTTCGATACTTATTTGGTGCCTCTGTTTTCTGCAGCTTTTGGCATATAGCGGGTACTTCCGCGCCTGGTCAGCGAAACAAACGGAGACCCGCTCTCGGTCCGAAGATTCCCTGCGGAAGACGAAGGAGTCTCTCGCCCAATATGCCCTAAAATATGGCGAGTTAAACAAAATCGCGAAGGAGGACCTTGGGAGTCTTCGGGCCGAGGTTGTGTCCAGCAGGCAGGAGCTTCTTACCGACTTCTCAGCCAAGGTTGAAGACCTCGGCTCAAAGTGCGTATCTCTTTCTTTAGAGAATGAGGCCCTTCGGAAGAAGACCGCTCAAGACGGCGAGGATCTTGCGAAGGCACTCGCTTTAAATGCAGATCTCCAGGCTGAGATTGCGTCGCTGAAGAAGAAGTCGAAAGGCAGGAAGAAGAGGAAGCTGGAGGAGAAGATTGTCGCGCTAAAAGCTGAGCTGGCGGCTCTTGGCGACGAGAAGGACCGTAGCGAGCAAATGTCAAAGACGTCTTACCAAGATGGATTCTGCTTGGCTTGTCACCAGGTCCTCGCTCGGCACCCTGGGCTTGACATTTCTCACTTGTCTGCTTTGGATTTTCCCAAAGAGCCCAGATCTTCATGGTCCAAAGTCGAGTTCCTCAATCTTCCTCCGGCTCGGCCTGCGTCTTTGACTGAGCCCTCTGGAGATGATAATGTTGACGAAACGTCGGATACCCCTGCTCAGTCATAGGCTTTCTTCTTCCTTCTTTGTATTTTTTGCCTTAGGATTTTTTAATGAAGAATTTTTTTCCTCCATTCTCCGTTCTTTCTCCCGAATATGCCTTATCTGAAGCTAGTACGATTCTAAGTATGCACTTTTGGCGAACACCTGCACCTTATCTTTCGGAAGGAACCTTTTGGAACTTCTTCCGTGTTCAGATGGGTTTTTAGGCTTAGTAAGGAATTTTGTAAGGCAGGATCGTCAAGGCATACTCTTTTGGTAACGAGGGCATATTCGTCATGTATTTTTACTAACGACTTCGAGGAGGAGTATCTTATAGGCTTTCTTCAAAACAATGTCTAAGTATAGAATTTTTTCAGAGAGTCTGAGTGCCAAGTATTCTTCAACTCCACTCCCTCAATATTACCCAACTTAAAGACCCTTGGGCGAACTTCGTCGAGGACCAAATAGGGTCCACTCCAATTTGCCCGAAGTACCCCTTGCGATGGCCTTCGCTGTTCGAACTCGGCCTTCCGGAGAACAAGGTCTCCCTTTTTGATCTCCTTTTTTCTTACATGTAAATTGGCGGTGCGTGCTATCCGTTGCTGGAAGGCCTTTCTCCTTAACTCGGCCATTTCGCGGTGTTCTTCGAGGAGGTCCAGTTTTGCTCTCAGTCCAAGATCATTTCCTCCTTCATCGAACACCTGTACTCTTACCGAGGGCTGCATGACTTCAATGGGAATAATGGCCTCAGTCCCGTATACGAGCGAGAAGGGAGTCTCTCCCGTGGCTCTTCGGGGAGTCGTTCGGTAGCTCCATAGCACACTTGGAAGCTCTCTTGGCCATTTCCCTTTTGCCTCTTTTAGCCTTTTCTTCAGGCCATCTTTTATTGTTCTGTTAGATACCTCGACCTGCCCATTGCTCTGAGGGTGAGCTACTGGGGCAAAATGTATCTTGACGCCAAGGTCCTCCATGAATTCCTGGAACCCCTTGTCCGTGAATTGAGTCCCGTTATCGGCCACTATTACCCTCGGAATGCCAAATCGGCATATAATATTCTTCCATATGAATTTTTTAGCGTCCTTCACCGAGATTGATGCTAGCGGTTCTGCCTCTATCCACTTAGTGAAATAGTCCACTGCGACGATGCAAAATTTTACTCCGCCGGGGGCGTTTGGGAGAGGTCCGATGAGGTCAATGCCCCAGACGGCGAAGGGGCAGGGATAGTCTGTTGCATTTATTCTTTCCGAGGGTAGCTTTTGGATACTGGCGTGCCTTTGGCAGTTGTCACATCTTCGGACGAATTGCCTTGCGTCCTTCCTTAGGGTAGGCCAAAAGTAACCTTGGCGGAGTATTACTCCTGCCAGGGCATCCGTTCCTATATGGGAGCCATACACTCCTTCGTGTACTTCTTCAAGTATTTCTTTGACGTCATCCTCGCCTATACATCTTTGTAGAGGGCTTGGCGTACCCTTGTCTGTACAGCTCTTCCCTAATGAGGAAGTACCTTCCTGCACGCTTTCGTATTTTTACGGCCTCTTTAGGATCCTCGGGAAGCTCCGAAGTTGCTAAATATCTCTTGAGGGAGCTTTGCCATCCCTCCCCCGAGGTTTTTATGCACATTAACTCCGTGCTTGGGTGTTTTAGTACTTCGGTGGGTTCCTTGGCTTTGGCCAAGGCATCCGCTTGGGTATTATCTCTTCGGGGCACGTTCTTTATGTGCATCGAGTCGAAATTCCCAATGAGTTTCTGAACGAGGTCGTGATACTTAGCCAAAATTGGGTCCTTTGCCACGTATTCTCCCTTCGTCTGTCGGACTATTAGCTGTGAATCACTGTGGGCCACAAGGTTCTTCACACCTACTTTTCTAGCCATTTTCAGTCCGGCTATGAGGGCTTCATATTCGGCAATGTTATTGGTAACATTAAAACCGAATTTGACTGCTTTAGAAGCTTCCATGCCTTCAGGACCCTGAAGGACTATTCCAGCTCCTTGATGCTCTGCGCCTGACGCTCCATCGACGAAGAGCTTCCATTCTGGATCAGTCTCTGTTTCACCTCCCGCGAGTGCTTCGATCTTTTCAATCTCGGGAATCTCGGCAATGAAGTCTGCAAGTGCCTGAGCCTTTATTGCCTTTCTAGGCTCGTAAGTAATGTCGTATTCACCGAGCTCGATGCACCATTTTGAGAGTCTTCCCGAATGCTCCACTTTTTTCATCACATCTCGCAGGGGCAAATTACTTCGTACGGTGATGGCGTGTCCTTGGAAGTAGGGTCGCAATCTCCTACCCGCCAGCACTAACGCGTAGATAGCTTTTTGGAGCAACGGATACCTCGTCTCGGCGCCATGCAGGGACTTGCTTACGTAATACACCGACCATTGTTTCCTAGCCTCTTCTTTCACTAAGACAGAACTTACCGTCTTTTTAGTGACTGCAAGGTAAAGGATGAGGGGTTCCCCCTCCCGAGGTTGTCAAAGTGTTGGGAGGCAAGTTAGATAACTTTTGAGCTCTCCCCAGGATTTCTGGCATTCTGTATTCCATGGATGTTCCTGGATTCCGAAGGTACCACCTTCCTTGGAGACTTTGGTGAATACTTTGAAAAACGGGCAACATCAGTCACCATACCTGGAGATGAATCTACTTAGGGAGGTGATCCTCCCGGTAAGCCTCTGTATGTCTTTGATAGACGTAGGTGCCCAGAAATTCAGCAGGGCTTTCACTTTCTCAGGGTTAGCGTCTATTCCGCTTTCTAACACCATAAACCCGAGAAATTTTCCTGCGTTTACTCCGAACACACACTTTTCGGGATTAAGGCGAATGCCGAACTCTCGAAGTCGTTGGAAGGTTTTGGTTAAGTCGGTGATATGATTACTGGGCACTTTGCTCTTGACTATCATATCGTCGACGTACACTTCCATGTTCCTACCGATCTGTGCGTCAAATACCTTGGTTCCTACCGATCTGTGCGTCAAATACCTTGTTCATAGGTAGCTCCTGCGTTTTCGAGCCCGAAGGGCATTCTGACATAGCAGTAAGTACCTATCTCTGTGATGAATGTCATTTTTTCCTCATCCTCGGGGTTCATTTAGATCTGATGATACCCGCTAAAGGCGTCGAGGAAGCTAAGCAGTCCGTACTCGGCAGTTGCGTCTACCAGCTGATCTATGGCCGGTAATGGGTAGGAGTCTTTTGGACAGGCATCGTTTAAGTTTCAAAAGTCGATGCACATTCGAAGCTTTTCACTACCCTCTTTTGTGGCTATAACCACATTGCTGAGCCATTCGGGGTATTTTACTTCCCTTATTACCCCGGCCTCAATGAGGCGACTAACTTCGGCCTTGACGAAGGACTTTTTGTGAGCTGATAGATTCCGTTTTTTCTGCCGAACTAGTCTGACGTGTGGTTGTACTTTAAGATTGTGGTGGATTATGCTGGGGTCAACCCCAGGCATATCCTTCGGCGAATAAGCAAATAGATCCTTGTTCATGGACAAAAAGGATACAAGCCTCTTTTTGTCCCCTTTGGCCAGTTTCTTCCCAATTCGGGTGTTTCGGCCGGGGATCAATTCTACATCTTCTGTTTCTATTTTTTCGAGGCTTTCCGTTTCTTCCGCTGTCGCATTTTCGTCCATCAAGACCTTTTTTCCTTCTGCCGAAGTCTGTACCTGGATCTTGGTTGGGCTTTGCCTGGCCTTTGTGAAGACTTTTCTAACCTCGGCTTGATCAATGAAGATTTCAACATCTCCGTCTTCGATGGTGAAGGTGACCATCAGGTACCTTACATCTGGCCGAATGTGAAAATTATCCTGAGTCTGCCTTCCCAGAATGGCGTTATATGCTGATGGTACATCAATGACTATAAATCTTGTCCTGCCGGAGGCGATTAACTCTTATTTGCTTTTGGGGGAGACCCCTTTCAGCATCACAGGCAGGTCGATGTACCCAAGGACTGGAAGTTCAGATGGTCTAACGCCGAAGGTAGGGGAATTGACTGGGCTAAGGTCACTTTTTGAGATGTCTAATTTACCCAGTAGATGAGAAAAAATGACGTCGGTGTTCGAGCCGTCATCGAGGAGCACTCTCTTGATGTCCCAGTTCCCTATCCTTGCCATGACAAGGAGGGGGTCGTCGTGAGGGAACTTTATTACAGACCCATCCCTACGGGTGAGCCTATTTGAGGAGCTCCCGTACTCCATGATGAAGACTTCTCTCATCTTTCTTTTTCTCTCAACCGAGGGCATCCCAGTAGTGATGGTTTGGATGATCCCTACCGGTGGTGGTGGTGGACTTTTCCGGGGACTTCGGTCCCGCCGTCTATCTGAGTCATACTCTTCATCGTCCCCTCTCCTCTGCTCTTCCTTTCTCCCTTTTGGAGAGGGCATCCGCAGATATCGGCGAAGTTGACCCTGTTTGATCAGGGACTCGATGTACTTCTTCAACTGGAAGCAGGCTTCAGTGTCATGGCCATGATCCCGGTGAAATTGACAGAATTTTTTCATATTCCTTTTATTCTCCGAAGCCATGGCCTTTGGCCTTGGGACTGTGGTCCCTTGCCTTTCTAGCGCCATTAGAATGCTAGCTCTCGTGGTGTTCAAGGGAGTGAATGTCATTAGCCTTTTACCTCTTTGCCTGCGGGGCCGCTCTCCAACCTCGTTCTGCTGACGCGGCTGGTGGCCAGGCCCTTCGGTGCGAGGGTGTTCCACCTTAGGTCCTCCCATTCTGAGTTCTTCGACCGTCATGTGTTGTTTGGCTCTTCTGTAAAATTCCCCAAGAGTTTCTGGGGGATCTTTGGAGAACTCGTAGAACAGCTGGGAGTCCCTCCGCAGTCCTCTGACCATTGCCAGGATGCGAATTTCCGGTAGAAAGTCTGGTACGCTCAGTGCTTCTCGATTGAATCTTTCAGCATAATCGCGGATGGTCTCCCCTCCTTTCTGAGCTATGTCAAACATTTGCACTGGCATTTTGGCAGTTGGCCTACTACCAATAAACTGTTGGGTGAAAGCAGTAGATAGTTCTTGGAAGCTCAACAAACTTCCCTGGGGCAAGGAGCCATACCACGCCGTTGCTGGTCCGGAGAGCGTCACCTCAAAGCATTTACAGAGTGTGGCGTCATCCGCGCCATGGAGCACCATACTTCACTTATATTTTGTCAGGTGCGCCTGGGGGTCACTTCGCCCGTCATACGTTTCCAGTCAAGGCACCCTGAAATCACTGGGCATGGGCGCCTCTACTACCTCATGTACGAAAGGTGACTCCTCTCCGGTGTAGGAGTCGGACAACCTTGACCAGACTGGTTTTCGGGAGATCTGCCTCTCAACCTTTTCTAGCCTTCCCAGGATCCTTTCCATAAGGGCGGCAGTGCTGAGCTTCCTTATTGCCGTCGTGTGTTTGCTGGTAGTGGCGAATTTCTTCTTCGCCTTGGGGAACTCCGGCGAGGAGGAGAAGGGGACCTTCAGTAAGGGGATGCGCTCCGTTGACAGGAGGTCCCAGTCTCTTTTGGGGCTCCCCCTCTGGCGGGGCGCGCCCTAACGGGCATCACCATCTGTTGAATATGCGTCAAGGGAGTCTCCACTCCCTGAACTCCGGTGAGTAGATCGCGAGCTCCTTTCCCGACGAATGGTCGGGGGTGAGGCTCTTTGAGTGGGTGGAGGTTGGGGCAACCTCTGATCAAGCTGCTGAGTGATTTCAGCAACGATAGAACGCTGGAAATCCCGTAGGAAGCTCATCGTTACCGTTACAGGACGGTCGTCCTCCATCATGGAAGTTTCTGCCACAGGCAGAGGGGTCGCCTGTTGAGTCTCAGGTGCAAGGGGGGATCTTGAAATCCCTTTGTCCTTCGAGCACCGAGTCTCCACGACGGCGACATGGGATAGGTTTCCCACAGACGGCGCCAAATGATGGCCTGCGGCGGCTTCATCGTGTGTCATTGTAAGGGTAGGGAAGACTTCTGATGGAGGAGAGCACTTTGAGAGGAGATTCCCCAGTGGAGGATACCTGAAATACTTCAGAAAACACAGGTTAGGAGGTCCCCGGTGTGTATTCCCGGGGAGGAGCCTCCGACGCCCAAGTCAGTATTTTCAGATAACTGGATTATGTGCTCTTTTGTGTATTCAAAGAGAACTTTTCTTCTTCCTCTTCTTCTTACCCCGCTAGGATGCTTCCTGGGTGTTTTATAAAGGAGGCGTGCAGAAGCCATTCCCCTCTTGCGGTCGTCCCAGATTACGACACGTGTCCGGTGGGATGCGATCCCTGCTTTTCCGGGAATGAAGGGACGCTTATCTCAGCAAAAGTCGCTTGGTTGACAGCCTAGGCATTCCGAGAGTGTCGTATCGAGGTGTCCCTCTGATAGCGTGCCCCAGTGATAGCGTGTCAGATTGTACTTGGGGGATGACTTTTATGGGGAGGTGTCAGAGGCTCCTTAAATGCTTTGTTCGTACTCTCCGAGGTTACTCTAACGTTTCGGGGGATATATTTCCCGAGGATGGTTCCTCCGAGGGATACTTCTGTTTCCAAAAAGGGTCTGACCGTTCTACCGAGGTTGGTCCTACCATTTCCTAAGGAACCGAATTCCCTACGTTAGGCCGGGGGAATCGCTCATCCTTCCGACCTCGGCTGGCTGTTTCACTCTGCCGAAGTCAGTACTCCGTCAGGTCTGGGAGCTCGGCCAGTGATGGGCACCTCTGCTATCAGTGCCCTTGCCAGGAAGCCCTGTGAGAGTTGGTCTCACGGTGGATTGCAATTGGCTAGTTGTGTGTGTGTGCGGATTAAATCCCATGCTACTGGTTGATTAACCTAGAATATGCAATATGCATGCTCTTATGCTTTGACTTGGTTTATTAAACCATAAAACATTAAGCCAGCTTAGTAATTTTTCTACTCAAAACAAATACAAATAGCCAAAGCACTCAAAAATCAACATTTGTATGAGTTTACTACACATAACAACTCGTGAGAACATTCATACATAAAGTAGACTAATGCCCTCACCCAAGAGCAACCCTAGAGTCAAGGACTCCTCATAACATAAACTATGGAGGCAAACTAAAGTACTGTATAAATACAAGACTTTACTGAGATCTCTTTACCCTAACTCCCACCTTGGAAACACGTCCCAGTGGCGAGTCTCAAAAGTCCTTTGCCAAGTGCTACTAGGCTCTGCAGCCAAAGGAAGATACTAGTTAGTACTGTTACCTGACCAACAAGCCACCTAAGTACTTATGTAGACTAGAATCACAAGGATTCTCAACTGCCATACCTGTACACACAAAAGAGTACTACTGAGATAATCCTCAACGATTACCTGGTCCAGCAACTTCAGGCTCTGCATAACAAAACTAGGGAGTGAGAATTCGATAATTCTCAGTAAGGGATCTTCAATTGTACCAGCAAGAAAACCCTAGGACTCTTGCTGCGAGCTTACACAGCACGAAGGTGCTATTATATGTACATATAACTAGGCCATAAGACCTCTCCTCAAGTAGTCCTCCCACGGAGCATCACTCCGCGCCTAGCGAGTTTTAACCCGCTCCTAGCAAGCCGAAGCTTACTGAATGAAACCATGTAGCCTTCCCATAGTCGTTATGCAGGGGAATTATGGTGGGACTTTATAGACTAGGCCGCAGGGCCTCTTTGATGTAGACTAGATGAACAAGGTTCCACCTTGTGACCTCGTGGCTACGGCACGGCTAGGCCGACAAGGGTTCTAAACCTCTCACCTGAGCTAGTGGTAGCTAATTATGTTCATTTGCAACATAGTTTCCTTAAAAACTTGCCTTTACTTTGAGTTAATATAAATCTAAAACTGGGACATTTTTAAGTGTTTTTAAAACATTGAGGTGATAGTACTCCCTCTTAGCTTCACGTGGAATCTTGAATCACCTCAATCGGACACCCGAGCAAAAAAGTTATGCTGAAAACAAAACCAGGTGTCAAATGCTGTCTTGTTGACGTTCTGAGACAGTTTTTCTGGATTGGTGACGTGTCGCTGGTTTCGACCCGTAACTGGCGACGCGTCAAAAATTGTAAAAATTGGCGCATTTTACTGCTATGAACTTTGGACACTTCCCACATATATCAAACATGCATGGAATGCCTCCAAATTTCATACCCACATAGTATATGTTGCATAGAACATAACCAACTATCAAAAGCTAAACTATGATGTCTAGAAACATCAATCCAATCCTTCAAAATCCTGTAGTCCACCATAATTCAACCAAAACATTTTCCTAATCCTATAGCTAAAACTACTTGAATTCTTCAAGCAAACTCAAGCTAATGGCATTCCATGAACTTAAAAACATATCTCCCTTACCTAAACTCCAAGTAACAAGCAAGAATCAATCCCCTTTTCGTCCAACCAAGCTCCCAAAGTTCTACACAAGTTTTAATAAAAAACAATAGCACCAAACATCAAAATTATACTCTCTAACCAAAACCCAAGCTTCAAACTAACTAATAAACATGAATTCAATCAAGAACATGTTCCTTACCTCGTTCAAAAATAGGGGATGAAGGAAAACGCCCTTCCAGGCCTCAAAAACATGGTTTAAAGCTTGAAAATGCTTCCTCCTAGCTTATATACTTTGAATTGCTTCTCTTGGCACCAAAAACTCTTGATTCCAAGTTCAATTTGAGAGCTAAATGGGGGTGAGAAGGCTGGAAACGGGATTATGGAAGCCATAGCCCACTTTCCCCTTCTTAAACCCTCACTTAACCCAAAAAAACCTCAAAGTATTAAGCTTGTTACAATTAAGTCCCCCATCTTTGTAACTTAGTAATTCTTGATTAAATTCTTGTCTATTTTTCAAGTTTGAGTTAAGGTTGAAAGTTAAGTTCTAAAAGTTCATTTTAAAACACTCGGGACTCGTCCCGGCTATTCAGGATGCAAAATTACCATTTTGCCCCTGAACTTAGTTCAGTGCTTTATTTTTCTTGAAACTTGGTGAACTTTGCTAAACTTCTTTATTCTTGCTAAGTAAACTTGAATCAAGTCTAGAACCTTAATTTAAAACACTTTACCTTTCTCAATTGCGCTTCCCACTAGGAGGGCTATAACAAATAGGATCATAGTTTTCAACAATATGTAGATAAGCATCATGCATTATAAACTTTTAACCTTTAACACAATTCTAATCTTGATTATGGACACAATAAGAAAAGTTGGGAATTCTAATTTAAATTACAATATTTTACCCTTATTAGAGAAATTAATAAATTTAATAATTTTTATGATTATGTACAATATAATATTAGGGAATTTGTTAATTAATAAACTTAATAATTAATAAATTCTAGCATTATGGATAAATTTATTGGTGATCCTCAATATGATGTTGGGATTGTTGATAATTTTCATTTTGTAGTTTTTAAGGTATTAGTTACATATTTGTTTTAGGTTTAATATTCATGAAAGTTGTCAACTTTGAAAATTGAAGTTATAAAAAATAATTATATTCATTCTAATTTAAACTACTATATTTTACTATTAATATATAAATTAATAAATTTAATAATTTTATGATATCTATAAATGTTATACTATTGAGGAATTTATTAATTATTAAATTTAATAATTAATAAATTTAACATGATGGCAAATTTTATTGGCAATACTCAATACAATATTGGGAGAAATGTTGCTTTTTAAATTGTTATTTTTATTACAATATTTTTATAATAATATTTCTATAACATTTAAATATATTGCTTTTCTAAAACTCTATATAACTTAGAATCCCATGATAACACCGGATATGTAAGCTAATCCTTGTTTATAGCACATACCGATAATGACACCATGGGATAAAGCTTCATGGCAAGCAAAAACAAGTAAAACCCTTTAGAGATGACCCACATAGGTTTAAACCAGTAAAACGAGCACCTAAATAGTAATAATTAGGAGTAAGACTTTTTACCATTTCAAGCAGCAAAATTAGCAAACTAATAGCAATCTTTAGAATCCAACCTATTGGAATTGGTTCTGCGTCCCACAAATGTGTCCTTGATGGAAAGCAGCTCTTTGATCGCTGTACCTATATGCATCCTATCTTGCGGGTTATTCAATGAACAAGCCACACCAATCTCCAAGATACATGCCATAAGTGTTCCTTCCTCTTCTTCATCCAAAAGCGTATGGTCTATAACTCCTTCCACATTGTTCTGCAGTGCCGTTCTAACGAAATCGTGGAGATTAAGGCCATTTTCGAACATATCATCTGTCGGCTTTCGCCCTGTGATCAACTCCAGCAGCAGAATACCAAAACTATAGACATCTCCACTTGTTGCCGCCTCATTGCCAAGACCATACTCTGCAATCAACAAATACGGTACATTGCTAACAAAACAATTTTAACATATAGATTATGTAATAAAAGTGATATGTTTTAAAATCTTATAGTCACCTGGGGCGGCATATCCTATAGTTCCTTTGACTTCTAATGAGCTACTTTCATTTGGGACTGTTAGATGAGGAAAGAGCTTTACAAGCCCAAAATCTCCAACATGAGCACTCATGTCATCATCCAAAAGAATGTTACTTGGCTTTATGTCACGATGAACAGTCGGCTTCAAGCAATGATTATGTAGATAATCTAATGCATAAGCAACATCTATAACAATATTAATCCGCTGTAAAAGGCTGAGACCTCGGGGTTGAACTTGGTCGTGATCATGATCATGATCTCCTGTTGTGGAGCTAGGATGTAACCACTTCTCTAAGCTTCCATTACTCATGAACTCATACACGAGAGCCTTGAAATCATTTCCTTGGTCATCAATGCTTGAGCAAGAAGTGACAACTTTTAGGAGGTTTTGGTGTTGAACAATTCTCAAGGCATTACACTCTGCTACAAAGCTCTTGGAAGCACCCCATTGCCGGAAGTTAAGCAGTTTGATTGCGACCACCATTCCATCTTCAAGAATGCCTTTGTACACAAAACCAAAGGCACCAGAACCTATCAAATTTGATCTAGAAAATCCATTAGTTGCTCTTGACAGATCTGCGTAAGAAAGTTTTTGCCTTTGCACGAAGAAGAAAGATCTGCGACTTCCAATTGTCTCTATTTTGCTTATACCTTTCAACTTTATGTATATGATAGTCAAGAGCACCATCAAAATAGTACCCCCCGTAACAGGAAGTAAAATAAAAAACATCATTCTTTTGATGTTTCTATCACCAGAACTGAAACCGTTCATTGCACCGCAAGGCTTTTAAACCTGTGACATTGCCGCATAAAACCTTATTGTCCCTAACTTGATCAAACGAGGCCTCACTGAAGGCTTTGATGTTTGGAACTGGACCTTCAAGTTTGTTAAAGGACACATCCACAGTCGTCAAGCTTAACATGTCATTGAAAGTTGTCGGAATGGAACCGGAGAGTAGGTTGTGGGACAGATTTAGATATTCCAACCTCAACATATTTTTTAGCAGGCTTGATATACCTCCAGATAATGAGTTATGACTTAGATCCAAATGTTCAACATAGCGAAGCATAGATATCTAAAGTGGAATGCTTCCCACAAATCCATTCCAACTCAAAATCAAGGTTAACAAACTAAAACACCCCCCAATCTCTTTGGGAATTAATCCAGTCAAGCTGTTATGCCCTAGATCAAGATGTTGTAGATTTGGAAGCATTCCAAGTGTTGCAGGTACTTCTCCAAAGAGTTTATTGTTCTGGAGTGAAAGCCAAAAAAGACGTGGCAACATCCCTAGCTCTTTCGGAATCTCACCAACAATAAGATTTGATGAAAGGTCAAGTTGTTGTAGCTGAGTTGCCTTTACAATCCCTAGGGGGATTTTACCAGAAATATGGTTGTTTGAAATATTTCAAAATGTCAAATTTAGGCATTGCCACCAGCTAGATGAGATTTCTCCATAAAACTGATTGGCGCTTAAGTCCATGTAATTCAAATTGGGGTATACACCAAAATCATTTGAAATATTCCCCTCAAGCATATTTCCATTAAGTCTAACTCTAACCAGGCTTGTGCAATTCTTCAAGGTTTTGGGGGCTTGCCCTGTGAAATTGTTATTTCGAAGGCCTAGTAGTTGTAGCAATCCACCTTGGCAAATATTGTCTGGCACGGACCCTTGAAGCTTGTTATCAGACAATAATAAAAAACTCAAATTCTTCAAGTTATTCATCTCTGGAGGAAGAAAACCACTTAGGTTATTCATGAATAATCTCACATCAAAAAGCAAGCTGAGTTTTCCAATTTCTGGTGGAATTTGACCAGATAAGTTGTTTTGGTATAGAATCAACTGAGTTAGACTTGTCAAGTTCCCAATGGAAGAGGGAATGGAACCGGAGAGAGTATTGTTCCATAGATAAAGTGTGGAAAGGTTTGTCAAGTTTCCAATTTCTGTAGGAATTGACCCAGATAAAAAATTTTCAGATAGTTCAAGGTTTGTCAAAGACCTTAACAACCCAATCTGACGAGGGATGGAACCAGAAAGATTATTTCCCCATAGATACAAAATGGAAAGCTTTGTCAAGTTTCCAATCTTTGCAGGGATTGACCCAGATAAAAAATTTTCAGATAGTTTAAGGTCTGTCAAAGACCTTAACAACCCAATCTCACGAGGGATGGAACCAGAAAGATTATTTCTCCATAGATACAAAATGGAAATCTTTGTCAAGTTTCCAATCTCCGCAGGGATTGATCCAGACAAAAGATTTGTTGATAATTCAAGGTCCGTCAAGGATGTTAAAGAACCAATCTCAAGTGGGATGGAACCAGTGAGAGTATTGTTCCATAGATAAAGTGTGGAAAGGTTTGTTAAATTTCCAATTTCTGTAGGGATTGACCCAGATAAAAAATTTTCAGATAGTTCAAGGTCTGTTAAAGACTTCAATGACCCAATCTCACGAGGGATGGAAGCAAAGAGATTATTACTCCAAAGATAAAAAATGGAAAGCTTTGTCAAGTTTCTAATCCAAGATGGAATTTTACCCTGAAAGTTGTTTTGAGAGGGGTGTTCATCCAACCCGCTCAACCCACAAAACCGCACAAATCGAACCGAATCAACCCGTTGATTATGCGGGTTTATGCGGGTTATGGTGCGGTTTGGGTTCTAAAAACTACAAACCAATGTGTATGCGGTGTGGTTCGGGTTTTAATTTTGAAACCCGGTAAAACCAAACCGAACCCGCATCCTTAATAACTTGATAGAAGCTTTAAGCCCATTGGCCCATCCCCTTTTCTAGTTTAAGCCTAAGTTCAACCTAGTTATATTAGGTCTGGGCCTCCCCTGTTAAGTGTTGACTGTTGCCACACGATCTACCCAGCTACCTTCCATTCTCGCATTCTCAGAATCTCAACCTCTAAGCCCTCCACACCTCTACTGCATGCCCCACGTCCGCGTTGCATGCCCTTGCCATTCGTCTACTTTGTCTCAGTCTCACGTCTACTTTTTCAGCCTCTCACTCTTTCACACTCAAGTCATAACCCCTCTCAGTCTTACCTTTCCTCTCTCAATCTCACATGGAGGCGTCGGCACTCGTAGTCATAGGTTGCAGCCTCATATCTTTCGGGTTTCAACCTCTCTTCTCTTCCTTTTGTAACAGCTGTAAAGTGGAAGCTTTTCTCAAGGTTCGTCCTATTAAGTACCCATTTCATGAAAATAATCGATTTTGTTTGGATGTTTTGGGGTATTTGAATTAACTCTTCTGGAAACAACTTAAGGTTGCTCAATTTATTTTTATTGATGTTGTTTGATCACTGTTTGCTTGATCTATGTTTTTGACTTGTGCCGCTTGAACATTTTTTGAGCTGATCAAATCTGAGTCTAGCACAATGATTTGGCAATGAGCCATGCCACTTGTCTATGCTCTTCCCATTTTCATGCTCATACCCTTTCTCAGCTGTAAGATGGAAACAAACATGTAGAGAAAAAGAGAGCCAATTGATCAAATGAAACGAATTGAACAGATTTGGGTAAAAGTAAACAAATCAGGCTATCTTGTATTTGTAATGTTCTAAAGTACGGAATTGTTGATGTTTTATAAAACTATTTAGTTTTCAGAATAACGTATTAACATTAAAATAAGTGTTGTGAAGTAGCTTAAATTGTTTTACAGGATAGAAAAGATAAACCGGTCAAACCGAACCGCACCGAACCGTATTTTATGTGGTTTGGTTTTCAATTAGAGTTTGTGGTAAACGGTGCGGTTTGGTTTTATAATATGTAAACCGGTCACATATACGGTACGGTTTAGGTTTAGAGTGAAACCGGTCAAAACCGCACCGCGAACACCTTTTGATGGAGTTTAAGAATTTTCAGGTTCCTCAAATTTCTTATCTCTGAGGGCATAGGGCCGTAGAACTTGCTCTGGTAAAGTGCAACTTCAGTTAAACTTGTCAAGTTGCCAATGGAAGAGGGCAAGTTGGCAAGATTATTTTGGTACAACGAAAGCACTTTAAGTGATGTCAACTGGCCAATATGATAGGGGATGGAACCGTAGAGGAAATTGTTGGACAAGTCAAAAATGTTAAGTTGTGTGAGAAAACCGATCTCAGATGGTATTCTCCCATGTATGAAGTTTGAATTAAGACCAAGGTAGGTAAGTCTCGAAAGGTTACCTATACTTGCAGGGATGGTTCCATGGAAGGAGTTGTTGGAGAGGTCGAGAGTTGTGATATTAGGGAGAGAGGAGAAGCTGAGATGATGGAGCCTACCACTGTGACCGAGGCTGGACAGATTGAGGACTTTGATGCTCCCAAATGGATCACAACCGATTCCAACCCAAGTACGACCACAAGGGCGCTTAGGATTATGAACCCAAGATGACAACTGGTTGGCTCCACCATGGAGGGTAGCCTTCCATTTGAGAAGCGCCTCTGCTCCCTCATGAACACTCTTGTCACAAAGAACAGTGACATTGTTGTTGCCGTGGAAATAAAGGAACAAAAAGGTGAGGAACAAAGCAATCCAAAGAGATGAGCGGAGATTAAAGGCCATTTGATTCTTCCAAGTTTGAGCAACCATTGGTACGGTAGGTATTTTTTAGTAGATAATATATATGTCTACTGCTGGCATATTTATAAGGATGCTCTTCTACCATTTGGTACTTCATCATACTAAGGAATAATTGTTACAAATTAATCTTAATGTTTTGTAGAAAAAATCTAAGGAACGGAAAAAAATTAATCAGATTATCCTAGAAAAATTCCAGAGAAGGGATGATGACAAAAGAGATACTTTGTAGGGATGAGTAACTCTTAGGCAAACCTGGTTTATTCTGTGTGTCATCCCTATAAAATTTAGAAACTGACACTTTAGCCCAATTTCTCTAAAAAGTGACAATCATGCCCGTGATGCGGAAGTATACTTATTAGTATCCTGCGAAATTCTGATGAAGTATTGCATTGGTTGGAGTGGTAGTGTACTAGTGTGCTGTTGCATCCCCAAAATTAGGTGGGGCCCATCATGCTAACAGCTGCATTGACGGAAGTGAAGTTTCAGGAGGAAGGAGCAAAGGTGGTTTTGACCAAACATCTGGGGCAAGCTGTAATTCTTCCCATAATGCATTGAAAATTCTTCACTCCCTCCAACACGTACATTACACCGTCAATTCCAAGCAACGACCTTCAAACAAACTTGGTCAGTAATTCCTCAGATGTTATTAGAGCGTAGAAAATGAGTTCGTACAACTGTAATCCCATATCCACTTTAGTAGCGTAACAAAAAATTTGAAATTGAGGGTGTAAAATTTATTTAGGGTAATTCACTTTCAATTTTGAGCAATTGTGGACCAAATTAATTTATTAAATTATAGAGTTTTTAAAATAAATAATTCAAACCATTTTATTTATTTTATTAAAATAAATAAAATAGATAGAAACTAGTTATTTTTTATCAGTATCTATTTATTCATTTAGAAGAACTAGCTATTCTCTTGTTAGTATTTATTTGTTCTTTTGGGTCAATGAGATGATTGTTCTTTTATTAGTTGACAATTTTGAAATAAAGAAATGAAGAAAACAAAAGAAAAGTTTTGGCAAAAGATAACAACATGAAAAAAAACAAATAAAAAAATGAAAAGTAAAAAAAATGGAAAAATAAAACAAAAAATTAAAATTAAAAAATAAAATAAAATGAAAAAAATGAGAATAAAAAAAATAAAATAAATGAAAAATAAAAAATCGCAAAGAGAAAAGAAAAAAAAAAGAAGGAAAAAAAGAGAAAGAAGTTGAAAACATAAAATGGTGTCATGGAACGAAAAAAAAAAGAAAGAAGGGAATAAACAGAAATAGAAGAAAAACAAATATTAAAAAAAAAAAAAGGAAACGTTTTAACAACAAGGAAGAAACGGAAATGGAAACACTACTAACTTTTGTTGCTTTTCCAACGGCATATTTTACCAATAGCGTAGCCGTTGGTAATTATTTCCAACGTGCACGCATTGGTGTCACATTTAAAAAAATTTTCAGGTTAATTTTTTTTACCAACGGCCTAGCCGTTGGTAATTAGCAACGGTCGCAACCGTTGGTAAATTTCCAACTTCCCTGCGTTGGTAGAATTTTTTTTATTAAGGCTAATTTACCAACGGCTAGGCGTTGGTAAATCATTTTTTATATGCATCATCTTCCTCCTTCAGGTTCAGAAGCCATTTCTGTCGGGGAGGGGGGAGAGAGAAGCTCGCACTTGAGCTTACGCCGACGCCGTCAATTGGCGTCCGTTTTCCGGCCGTGGAGCGCCGTTCTCACCTCCATGGTTATCAAATATCCCTTTTTATTCTCTCGCAGTTCTGCTCCTCTTGGTCACTCTTGAGTTCTAGATTTTCAATGTCTACGGCTTTACAAATTGCTCCTACCCATCGTTCTAGATCTTCTCTTGCAGATTTCTTCTTCGTGATTACCTTTTTTTGCCACTACGATACATTATTTATTGATTCTCTGGTTGTATTCAATTTTTTGTTCCTTCAGGACTGTAAAGCTATCGAATTCATCTGTCTTAACTCATTATTAATTTGTAAATTTCAGGGTTGGCAAGACTTCTTTGATGAATCAGTATCCTCTCTGCATATATATGTATTTGTTTTGTTACTTAATTTTTTTTAATTAGACTAACCAAGAATCAGATTTGGATCAATTTTCCTAACGCTTGCTTTTAGATATGTAAATAAGAAATTCAGCAACCAGTACAAGGCCACCATTGGGCCGATTTTCTGACAAAGGAAGTGCAAGTTTGAGGATAGGCTCTTCACCTTACAGGTGAGTCAATCTGTTTCTTTGCAGCACTAGTTATTTTAAGTTTTGATCCAAGTTGCAGCTGCTGGTTCTGTTTCCTGACACTCTAGATTTTCACTGTTAGACATTTTTGGGGCCAGGACTTTGCAGGAACATGTGTGCCCAGCAGCACATGTAGCATTTGTAAGTTGTAGTTTAAGTTAATGCAGTTAACTGGTTGTGTTACTGTCACAAAAAATGCTGCTATGTTACATTAGGCAATTTGACTTTGGATATGTTGCGGTAGCACAAGTCATTAGGAGCTAGGAAATCAATTCTGTAGTGGTAGTAGAAGTTGCTGGGAGTTAGGAGCTCAGCTGTGCAGGTCTCCATGAGCCATCTCCTTATTTGGGGTTTCATTTTGATGCCTTAGGATTCGTCAATTGCCAGCCAGAACCTAGCACTCGAACAAACATGAACTGGAAGGGTCGGGTCATATGTTGATCGAGTCTTGTTGGGTTTTAGGTCATTTAGCCACTGTGTCACTGCAATTCTTAGTCCAGCTGCATTTCAGGCTAACAGGTTTCGGATCATTTGCAGACCAAGTTATGGCTTTGTCAACCATTTTATTTTGGTTTCAGGTCATTGCCGGGTTGGATAAGCAGGTTTGCTAATTAGGTTCATTTAGTTGCAAGTTTTTGGTCAAAGGGTGTTGGGTAAGGTTGGGTCAGGTTGGTTCAAATTCTGCCATCTATAATGGGCACTTGTTCTCTTCAATAACAAATGGGAGCATCTTTCTTTAAAATTGTCACCAGTTGATACCTCGCACCCTTCAACAGCAGCTAATCTCTCGACAAGAAATTTGTTTGAATTATCAAGGTTTATAAGTAGTTTTGTGCTAATACTAAGTGTTCTTCTGTTAGTTGAGGAGTCTGCAGAAAAACTCTCGTGCCCCCGCTTCTCTGTTATTCTATCTCTCTCCCTCAGTTATAGCTATTGATTGGCTGTGCGACATGGAGATTTGGTAAACTCATCAAGATTATTCTAAGATTTTCTCCGTGACTCAAGCTGGTTAATTGTGCTTTCTCCATATTCAGATCTTGGATCCTCTGAGCTTCTAATGTCGAACAAGGAAGTTTTTTATTTTAACTCCGTCTCTTGTTAACTGTTTTTGTAGTTTGGGTTTGATCGCGGTTAGCTCGTATATTGTTGAAACCAGGCATAGCTTTCACAGCTTGATTGTTCATATAGTAGTTTCAGATTATAGGTTTTGGCGTTTTCTGTGGTTGTGTTTATTGTGTTTGCAGTTGCAGCTCTGATTTCTTTTTAAGTTTTTGCGAATTCTAGTATGGATTTCAGCAAAATTTTGCAACGTACTAATCACCTCTCTTGGTTAGTTTGAAGCTTGGTGTTTTGGTTGATTTTCAAGTCTGTATTAGCCTGCTAGTCTTCCTGATCTTGAACTCATGACGTTGCGTTCCTGGTGTGTCCTTGTCTGTGTGTGTTCCTGGTGTAATTTTCAGTCAGATTCTACAGTAGTGTTGGCTTCACATCAAGCCCTGTTCTTAGATCGTACAATTTGAGCATGTTTTCCTTTCCTTGTTTCCTAGGATTCTCCTCAAGTTTCTGTCAAGGAGGTCAGAACAACAGATGAAGCATGTTGCTTGGAACTAAAGCTTCCATCGAGGTCAAGACCGCAAGACAACTTTTGGAATTTCTTAGATAGATTTGGTTTTCATTATGGTGATGGCACCAGTCGAACATTGCTGCCTTGTGAGGTTTGGCTTCAATCTTGAAATGTTTTATTTCCTATTTCTGTTTCATGGTAGCTGTAACTAATGCATTGTAGTCAAATTTCCTGCAATTAAATCGTTTTTAGTTGCATTTTTTGGAAGGGCTGTTTTGTTTGCGTCATTACCTATTTAACCCTTCATTCTTCATTGAACAGAAAGGAGTGATGCTTTGAATCTACGCTTTAAGATGCTGTATTTAGTTTTTCTTTTATGAGAAAAACTGTTTAGAATAGGCAACATTTTTTAGTGCAAAACCAACTCTGAGCAGCTCCACGCAAACAAGTATAAACTTAAATTCTTGCTAACCAACTGAGAGAGAGACCAAAGGCAAGCAGGGCCATAAAGTAGAGCAGCCAAGAAATAGTCTCTAAGGGACAAACTGCTGGAGAAAACATACATGTGCCAGGAGAAGAAAACTCCATAGATAACACAAACGAAGCCCAAGGAAAGCCAAAAGTACACCTAAACAAGAAATATTCAAGGAAGAAAGCATGAATGGTGGTAGTGCTGGTAGAGCAAGTGTAGGCAGATAGCATCTCAAGATGATGGAAGATAAATGAGTAGCCTTGTCATGATCAAGACGTTATGTGGATCTGCCACTGCTCTTGTTCTCCTCTTTTATGGTCAATTTAAGGACATCAATAAGAACAGCGATGATACCTTTTCTGACAGTTCTTAACTTAAAGCTCTAATTTCAATAACAGGTTACTGTAGACCATTCATTCTTTAGTTTGAGATTGCTGAATTTGTTATCTGTGTTGAATGGATGGATTCATGTAGGCAAATTTACTTGGTTTTATTTGAGTTTCATATACTATTGTTTGTAGCTATCATTTGGGTTCAGCAAATTGCAAATCATATAATGGCTCTTTTTTTTTTTTATACACGCACCCACAATATATTATATTGCAGTTGGAAATTCTCAGGAGTTGGAACTTGTTGCATCTGTCCTGATGTTTTTCTTTTCTTCTTCTTTTTTTTTTGTTCTTTGTTGTTTTTGTTTTTGCTCTTGTTTTTTTGGGACCTTGATTGTCATTGTGAATTAGGTAATGGAAATTCTGAGAAGAGGTCCCCAAGAGACAAGAAGAAAGCTTTCTACAAAGGGATACTTTCCCCAAGATGGATACATTTTGCGATATTTGCCAGTTCCTCCTAACTGCTTGTCTGTACCAGATGTCTCTGATGTGTCAGCATCATGTATTTGGTAGGACTACTAAGTGCAAATCTTGTTGCTTGTATCAATCCTTTTGTTTCATTAATTTGGTGGTATTTTCTTTCCTACTTTTTTTTTCTCGACCAGATTTCCATTTCTATTTACTTTGATGGTTTGACATTTACCATATCTTTCAGGATCTATCAACATCAATACTGAAGAAGGTTCTCAAGAAAATTGAGATCATTAGAAGCTCTAGGTCTGGAGTCCCAAACTTTGAATCCCATGAAGTGGAAGCTAATGATTTGCAATGTGCAGTCAGTCAATATCTTGAAGTTAGGGGTACCACTAGAGCTTCAAGAAATATAGATGCTCGATTTGGGATTAGCAAAGATGCAGGTGAGTCCTCAACAAAGGTGTGGTTGGAGAAAATGAGAACACTGTTCATAAGCAAGGGGTCGGGGTTTTCATCTCGAAGTGTCATTACTGGTGAGCCATATAGAAGGGTCAATGAAATTGGGATTCCAGCTGAAATAGCTCAGCGAATCACTTTTGAAGAAAGGGTTAGTGAACATAACATGGAATATCTTCAAAAGTTGGTGGATGATAAATTGTGCTTAACCTATAGAGATGGCTCTTCCACATATTCATTGAGGGATGGCTCAAAGGGGCATACATTTTTAAGACCTAGTCAGGTGGTACATAGATGGATCATGGATGGTGACATGGTTTTCATCGACAGGCCACCAACTACAAAGAAGCGCTGAGCAGTCTCAATTGCAATAGTTGCCAGCAAAACTGCTCTTCCTAGTATGAAAAAAAGCCCCCACCGGAAAGCAGAATGAATGTTCCAATTAACTGGCTTCTGTGGATCTTATGCCTCTCCTCAGTTGCCCAAGCAATCCAGTAGCTGCTGGCCATCTGTAGCCCTTGGAAGAAGACTTGACACAGAAGAACAACTGGAACAAGAGCTCCTTTAAAAGCCAGAGTGACGAATGTTGAGTAAACATGCCATCCAACTCTGCCAGCTATTGCTTCTTCCTCTAAACTCCTTTGATCGGACTTCCCATGGTGCATGGAAGGAAGTATTTCTTGTGCAACTTCAATCTGGCTGGTCTGACAGGGTCTAGCAGTCAAAATTTTATCTTTCTGTCTCGGACTAACTTGGTTTAGTGATTTTCTGTGAGCATTCATTTGTCTGACAAGCTCACCACTAGAATCAGAAATCAAGTATTCACATTTCCCAGACTGAACAATCATACCATCTTTGATCACCTACGGTAAAGCATGGAGCAGAAGGAGATAAGGAATAAGAAGATTTCTGAAGCTAGTGTTTAGGAGTAATCTTTTACTTCTTACCACCTACCATAACAAGGTCTGCAGCATCTAAAAATTCTAACTGATGTGTAGTATAAATGATAGTTTTCTGAAACAGTAGCTCCATGAGACACTTCTGCACAAGAAGATCCAAGATGTAATTTCATATGAGCGAAAGATATTTTGATGCAAGTTGTGTAAACAAAAAAGGGTAATAGAAGAAAGATCGCACAATCCGTACCTTGAACAGATGTGTTCCAGTGTGAGCATCAACAGCAGTGAAAGGGTCATCTAAGATGTAAACATCAAAATCTCCATAGACAGCCCTTGCCAATTGAATTCTCTGCTTCTCAGTGGAGAAACAATTATTGAGCTCTCATAATGGTCTACTGAATTTGCAGATGGCCACTGATTCTTTATTGTCTTTGAGATACATGTTCAAGAGATTTTTCTTTGGAAAAGACTTTGCTCAGCAGTTGTCAATGTTTCTCTCAACCAGTTTGCCTTCACCTGCTCTAGTTAAGGGTTGTTCGGGTTCCTTCTGGACAGCTTTACAGATGTTGCAGTGTGCATTGCCTTCTTTGTTTGACTACTCTGGAGAAAGATTCGTAATTAGTAGAAGTGACTTACTGAGATTTGACATTAGTAGGGATAATCTACAATCAGTTATGAATGAGTTGGTTACTTCTATATTGTTTGAGAAGGGTCCTAGCGATGCTCTTAGCCTTTTTCAATTTTTTACAGCCATTGTTGATGGAGAATTTGTTTTCTGAAGGCTTTAGTGTTAGCTTAGCTGACTTTTACATATCCAGGGCTAGTGTACAAGACATTCAGAATGTTTAGCAGAAAAGTACATGTATGTGACATGTTGGTTTTTCTTGAACTTAATAGCATATGAAAGAATAGACAACACTAGATTAAAAGCAGGATTATCATTAACCATAAGATAATACGCACCGGGAAAAACACGAAACAACCGCAGCCTGAAACTGAAAATGTACATTACCAACGTGCAAACGTCATTTACCAACTCGCACTAGTTCGTAATTACCAACTGTCATAGGCGTTGGTACTAACCAACATAATTACCAACTGTCTGCAAGTTGGTAATTATTGGTAATTACCAACGGCTTGCTACCAACTCGCACGCGTTGGTAATTACCGACTTTCAGGCACGTTGGTAATTACCAACTTCCTTACCAACTGCTATACGTTGGTAATTACCAACGCGGTCTCTTACCAACTGCCATGGCAGTTGGTAATTACCAATGCGCAGGGCAGTTGGTATAAGAACAGTTGGTAATTACCAACTGCCGTGCGCGTTGGTAATTACCAACTGCTTACCAACTGCACATGCAGTTGGTAATTACCAACTGCAAACTGCATGGCAGTTGGTAATTACCAACTGCCATGCGCAGTTGGTGCTTACCAACTGCCATGCGCCAAAATCTGTTGGTAATTACCAACTGCCGCGTGCGCGTTGGTAATTACCAACTGCAAATTCCACCAATCTTGGTAACTACAAGTACGCGTTGGTAACCAAAGCCGGTTCCTGACCGTTGGTAATTACCAACGTGCATTTTACCAACGTTTACACGTTGGAATTTACCAACGTGTTATTTTTTACGCGTTGGTAAAAAAATTTCCAACGAATCAAATACCAACGTGCGTTTACCAACGGCTGGCAGTTGGTGAATTCAGTTTACTAACGCGCAGCAGTTGGTAAACCCAAGAATTTTAGTAGTGAAAACTAACTAGAATGGGGTGGGGAAAGCTTGCCATGATTTAAACTAGCAACCCTTAGGCAGACTTTGACGCATCTTGAGTTCTTGACACTACACCACCAAACCCGCGACTTGGTGAAATCCAACACAAAAATATGCTCCCTCCCTTCTATATTATTTGCACAATTTACTTTGTAGTAATTAATATATTATTTTTTATTTTTAATATTTTAGTATATAAATGAAAAAAAATTATATAATAATGATAAATTAAGATATATAATTTCTAAATACATATTTTTTAAAAATTATTTCTAACAAATACTCATATAAATATATTCAAGTTAAAATATATGAAAAAATTAAATGGTACAAATAATATGGGACAGAGAGAATATAAGTATAAGCGTGTCCCAACTCATGCGCATGCGAGTCTAAATCTTCCTTCTATTCACCATTATATGACTCATTACCACAAGAAACAAGATAAGAATGCTTTTAGCAATCGGTGCAACTAATCAATCCATAAAAAAAATAAAAAAAAAAAGAGAGAGAGAGAGAGAGAGAGAGATTCATCACAGCAGCGGAAGATAAGTTCCAATTACAATTATAGGACAATATTGATGAGCTAATTCCAAAATAGAAAAACCCCAACCTTAGAGACCCAATTTGATATGTAATCTCTAACCTCTACAATTTCTTAGGAGAACTCCAAATAGAAATTACTTACTTACCGACTCTACCTTGGTGCTTCGTCGATGAAGAATCGCCTCATTCACCGTGAAATCGGTGCTATAAAACTTGTTCATGTTTCCTGCCGCTATCATCAACCTCTCTGCAACCTAGAAGAAAAAAAATGAAATGCTTGCTTTTGAGTTTTTCCAGTAATAATGGACACTATAGGGGTAAATCCAGGTTTGCATACCCAAAATTAGGTGGGCCCACCATGCTAATGGTTCCGTTAACAGAAGTGAAGTTTCAGGAGGTAAACTATATAATTTTCAAATAGGAGGGAGCAAAGGTTGTTTTGACCAAATATCAGGGGCAAGTTGGAATTCTCCCCATAAAATCACATGCATGGAAACTTCTTCACTCCCTCCAACACGTACACGGCACCGTCAATTCCACGCAACGACCTTGAAACTTAGTACGTAATTCCTTAGGTCTTATTTGGAGCGTAGAAAATGGGTGCTCCAATCTCCCCCACCTATCACGAAGCAAGTCTATAACAAGCAAAGGTACAGAAGCAGTCCCTGGGTCTTGTTTGGTGCGTGGAAATATTGGTCGGTGGGAGGTTATTATTTTTTTATTCAAAGTAAGTGAGTAGAGATAAAAAATGATGGAATAAAAAGATCAAAGCACAAGAAACTATGGAACCAGGAACCCAACTCTAAAAAGGAACAAAAGGTCACATACTCAAAACCCAGGAACCCAACTCTCAATAGGAACAGAAAGAGCTTAAGGCCACATAGAAATAAATGGTAAAATTCAAATATGGTCCCCTTAATTTTAAGGGTTATCCTAAAGTAATCACCTACATCTTTTTTCGGCCTCTTAAAGTCTCTTAACTAAACTAGCGTATTCTATTATAACCCATACCGTTAATTCAGGTGTTATCTCGGATAAAACTTTTCAACATGGAACTTGTTACTCCTATGGTGGGTCCTAAATTGCCACATGTATAACTATACTAGAAGAATAAGAAGCTTCAAGTAAAATTGACATAAACAAACAATCATAAGTACTTAAAATATAAATTTCCCAAAATTAACGTATTCTTGGGCCTTCAATTCCATTCATTGCCTCCTCCTCCCAATCGTCTCCAATTGCAAACAAAATTGCACCCCCCCCCCCCCCCCCCCCCCCCCCCCCCCCCCCCCCCCCCCCCCCCCCCCCACTCAACCGCAACTCATGCCATTGATTTGAAACGTCGCTAGCCAGCCATTTTTCGAAGATCAAGAGAGGAAAATGAAGGCAGCAACGTCACAACGCAAAACAAATGGATCGGGGCTTGGTGTCACTCAATCTACCGCTGTCGCTTGTTATTCACCCCACCAATTGGAGCTTGACGAAGTGAGTCTAGCTAGATGGGTTGGTTTGAAAGGGCTTTTAATTTCAATCAAACCAATGGGTGGATCGGAGCAGTGGCAGAGGGCGGGGATTGGAGCTCATCGACTTTATTCTCAATGTCATCCGGAAAGAAGTAAAGAATCAATTTAGATTAAAGAAGGAGATTTTGATTCTGATTTCAAATATGAGTTTGATGTTCCTACGTTCTATGATTTTGCTCAGTCCGAGATAGAATCAGAGACCAAAGAAGCTGAACAATTGCATAGTTAGATTTGGGCAAGAAGCCGAACAATTCCCCAACATTATGGATTTCTTTTCAATTTTAACCTAAAATTTTTTATTTTTCAAATATAATCACTAATTGTTATAAATAGGATGCCACTTGGCAACGTGGATGTCTTATTTGGAGCATATGAGTACCATGCAAAAATAATCCCATCCCTCCCACATTGGCATAGCCAGAAATTTAGAATTGGGGTATGAAATATATTTAGAAAAATTCACTTTCAATTTTAGCAATTGTAGACCAAATTACTTTATTAAATCATAGAACTTTTGAAAAAAATAATTCAAGCTACAAAATGCAATCATGAACAACAAAAGGATATGATCAAAATACAAAATTATGTTTAATTTATGTTAATCAATTAACGATTTAACCATTAATTTAATAAAGATTAAAAGAAGAGACAAGAAACAAATTGGTCAAAAAGTTTGGGGACTAAGAGAGTAAACACAAACAATCAACTGTCTTTGAAACAAGCTCACTTGCTTCCACTAGTGTTGCACAAATGATTGGCTTGTCCAAGAAAAATCAATCTCTTAGCATGAGTACCGAAATTATTAGTAAGCTTGATGGATGTTACCTTTGCCCTTGATTGGCTATATCCTACTCTTGATTCATTGGGTAACTTGGAAGCAGGAAAGACACTTGAGTCATTGTACTCAGTGAAGGGAGCAAATTCTTAGTTTGAATGCATTTCCCCCCTAAAATTAGTTTAATTTAATTTACTTATAAGTAAACATATTTTTTTTTTCGCAACAATCTACATGTCTTCTTACATTCAAAAAGAAAAGAAAAAATAAAAAAAAACTCATGCATGAGTAAGTTTTGTGTGCACGTGAATATGTTCTTTTATTAGTTTGCATGTGTTTTTTTTTATCAGATATGTTGTTTTATAAATACTGTTAGTTTTATTATGCATTGCCATTTTTTTTTTTTAGTTTCTATACATTCTCGTTGATGCCTAGTTTGTTCTCATCTTTCCATCGTTCTATTATCAAATGATATTTGTTCTTATTCTAAACTAAGAATTACTTGCTAGTATCCAACATACTTTCAATTTGTAAAATTTTTCTTGCATGGTTTAAAAGAACATATACTTAGTGTGAAAAAACTATATTCAATGTTCAATTTGTTCTTACACAACTAGTTCTCATACTATTTTATTTACATTCTTTTTTTAGTTCCTAAGTGTTTTTTATGCATTATTGTTTGTTTTTTTTTTTACTCTTATATGTTCTCCTTGATGTCTAAACTATTCTCATGTGTTTATCACTTTATTGCTGTATAATAACTATTCTTTTCTTCTAGACTCATTATTACCAGTTGTGTGTTCAACATACTTTTATATTTAAAAAGAATATTTGCCTAACATCTACTATTTGCAAATTCCTTTTTTGTGAAAAATCCAACGCTAAAAAAAGAAAACAAAACATTTTACCCAGAAAATATATTGTTTTGCCACAATGAAACGGATTGAGAAGAATAGATCGTCATTAAAAAGTAGAGGAGTTGCTTACATTTCAAGGATCATTTGGTCGAAGGCCTTCACGAAATCCATAATGAATTTGTAAGTTTGCGATCGAAGTGGTCAAATTTTGAACATATCTAGAGATTCAAATTTTTGATTCTCTACATGAACATCACCTGCCAACTCATCGAGTTATTGATGCTTTGGATCAAAATCTTCCCTCTCCCCGTTGCAATTTTGCTCAATCAAATAATCATGATCTGTAAGTTTTTTTACCGGAGAGTGGCTAGCAAAAAGTTTCCAAAAAACTGAGGAGAAATTTCAATTTCTCACTAGTTACATCTACTAATCATTATGGGTGCACCATTAGACTCGGTGCACGCAAGTCTCTTCCCTCTAATAAGGGGCCTTGTACTTAAATGTTTTGAATGCTCTCATTGAATTTTAGTAAAATGTTGTATTTTGTATACGATCTTTCATAAAATATATAATTTTGCTCCATAATTTTAAAATTTAATATGCATATATATGTAGGGTTTACTACTATCCCATTTGAACAACTTTTTTGACTCCCTTTTTTTAACAACAAAAGATAATAATTTATTGAATATAAGAAGACCTTACACCTTAAAGCTCTAGCTGGGAACTAGAGCTAATTTCCTTCAACTATACAACATTCATTATCACCTATCTAATACACCTGAACAATTTAGATATGATATTACAAGCAGCATTTGGATTATGACACCATTCATACCAAGAACAATTTAACTTTTCACACCTTCCTGGATCCAACATTTCATTTACCTCAAAAGATTTTCCTTTGAAAACCACCTTATTCCTCATCGACCAAATAATCCATGTTGTGCATAACTTGACCGCCTCCCACAATTTCCTTTGCCCAACACTTTTAAATTAGTGCCAACACTCCTTCACCACATCAACAAAACAAATGTTACCTGGACCAGCTATTTGCCACCAATAAAGAGTTTTTTTCCCACACCTAAAACCAAAAAAAGACAGTGAAACAAAGTATATTTTGTGGTGGAAAAAGGCCCCAGTGCCTTGAATTGCTAACACTGGTAGGCTCTTAGGGAACTATGATCCCACTTAGTTACAATTGGCTAGTTATTACTCGTGAAGTATTTAAATCATTACGTGCAACTAGTTACTTAGCCTACCCCGCATAGGAAATATGCATGCGTTGTCTTGGCTATACAATAACAATAAATAAAAAAAACATTGAAAACAGTGCCACGACAATTAATTAAAACAGTGCTATGAAAATTAACGAAAACATAATTGAAAACTACATTTCTATGCATTATTTGACCTAAAATAACTTAAATCATTTACCTTAAATCCTCTATAAGCAAGAAACAAGCAACAAGTAATCTTGAGTTCCTTTGAGCTCCAAGCTTGAAATCATCCAAATTGGACACCAAGGGCACGAATTTAAGTCCATTTCTAACCATTTAACAAGCTTAGAACTAACCCACAATGATCAAATACGCTTACCTTTGGGTTTGAACAAAAAACTTGCAAGAATAACTCCAAATGTACCAAATCTTCCAAAAATGAGCTAAGGGCTTGTTGGTATGACTTTGAGACCTTCAAATTTCATGAAATTTTGGCTAGAATGGGAGGTTTGGAGGTGGAAAGCTATGGGGGAAAGGGAGACACGAAAATGGAGTGAAGAAGATGATGAATAATGCTATCCATCTCTTCTTATAATATCCCAACTACTCCAATTAACCCAAATCTCCTCTACTTGACACTTTGGCCCTCAAACTTAACTTTGATTCACTTAGGCCACTTAAACCTCCACTAAACTATCCTTCTTAGTCCCAAGAAAGGGTTTTCTTACTCAAACACTTGCGCTTAAGTCACTTAAGCCATTATAAGACCTAATAGCTAAATTTCTCACTTGGTGTATTTTCAAACCTAACTTTCACTTTTGGTTCAAATGGCTAAAAACAGTTATGGTCTTAACTTATTTATCTCAAAATACTTGCATAGACCTAATTTCACCAAAATTACGGTCATGCCACTGATTGGGGCCAAAATCACCATTTTGTTCTTTTTTCCCTTTAGGTGCCAATTACACTTTGGAACTCAACTTAACCTTGCTTAGCTTGCTTTCCTTGCTTAATAAAACTTATTTGAGGAAAAATAACTTGGGCTTTATTTACCTCAAAATTCAAAGTAGAGGAAATACTAGGAGAACCTTTATATTCTCCCCTCCTTCAAAAATTTGGTCCTCAAATTTTCGACTCTTAACCGAGCACAAAACTTGGATGATAATCCTCTTACATCCTGCTCAGTTTTCTAACTCATGATTTTTTTCCTACTATGGTTGCCTATAGCTCCTTAACCATGAGCTCATTTCACGTTCTTAGCTTCCTAACTTGAGGGTCAAAAAACTTCTTAAGGCACTCTTTAGGAGACCTCTACTTGAAGACATTACTTATGGGGTGGACTCCTTACCTTGATTCACAAGGCATATCCCCATACTCCGCAATTTCACTTAAGCCTATATAACTTATAGTTAACTTGCTCCCCTTAGACCATTTTCCCCATTAGGGTACCTTCGGTAGTACTTAGTCTCCTACGTAAATCCTTACCCTTGGTGGAACTTATCACAACTTTACACCTCACTTAGGCTTTTAAGCCCTACTTAGGTGTTTCTTAGTTACCACCACTTAGTGCTCTTAGCACAATTCAACTTGGCAACACTAGCACCCATCTTAAGCTTTCAAGCTACCTTGGGTACATTGCCCTTTTATTGCCATTAAGTGCCCCATAGTACTCAGGACACACATTTTCTAGTTAACAATTCTTACACCCAAATTAGGCACTCAAGCCAATTCTTAGGTGTATCTTTAATCTTCTTGCCCTTAATGCCGTAGGCACATAGTTCTCATGATAGTTTTATCCCTGGCATCACTACCTTTTAGCGCCTTAAGTATGGTACCTTTTTATGGCGACTTTCCTTTAGGTTTCTTAGGTAGTTATTTACAATTACTACCTTAAGGTTCCTTAGCCACTTTAAGCACTCATAAGCTTGACACCCTTACTATGGTATAGGCACCTTAGCTCACAAAGACTTTACATTCTTTCGGGTTTCCTTTGGTGTACCACAGACTACCCAATTTTCCAACACTTGACTCTTCTAGAGAATCACTTAACATGCTTGGGTACTTGACTACACTTAGTCATTTACCTATTTCTTGGCCCTTAATTCTTGAGACACCATTAGCATACTCCTTCACTCTTTATTACCTAGGAGTCATTCCTTAATCAGCTTGGCCTTCTCTGGCAGTGAGGTATTCTAGGCCATCGAGTCTTTTCTTAGGTCTCTTCAAATTACTTAAGACCAATCCTCAACACCATCTACCAACTTGATTAGGTGCTTTAAATACCCTACACAGCCTAACATAACACTACCGTAACCTTTAGGCCTTAGCTTGACTACTTGGTCACCTTGGGTGACTACTTGGCATTGAGCTCTTTTAGGCTTCACGGCCCTTCTTAACTTTTCTTAGGAATCCCATAGGACTCTTGGAGTTTAACCTTTCATGGTCCTCCTTTAGCTCCTACACTTAGGTGCATTTTGTGTCCCATAACCCATGCCACACCCTTAGCCTTCTCAATAATCTCAGTTTACTTGATTTCAACTTAGCATTTGGCATTTGCCTTTATGCTTACCTTGGATTCTCAAGGAATCCATAAGGGTCTTCCTTAATACCTCAAACCCATCGGGTTAACACTACACAATTACTGCCCACGAGTGCTCCTAACACACAATTGTGTTTGAATGAGACTTACAAATCTTATGTCATACTTGAGGCCCTTTTGGTACCTATACCTTGCTTCCTAAGTCTTAGGCACATCCTTAGGTGGTCGCCTCAATAGCCCATCCTTATGCACTAACCACCATGGCTACTTAGTGTGGTTTATACACTTATAGCCCATAGTGTGCGCACCCTTAGGCTTAACTGAAACCTACAACCTCTTTATGCCCGAGGAAGTCTTACTTGGCACCTCTTTGGCCCATATTTCACTTACGCAATTGAAGTCCGTTCACACACCAAGATCTCTTAGAGCCTCCGTTATGACTCATCTTTATGGGCTCTTAATGATTCAAAGCTATCATTTAGTAACTCATCTTTAGGGACTCACTAGGTAGTTCCAATTACCTTAGCTTCAACAATCTTACCTCAGGGTAAGTTTGTTATGGATCGATTTATTTGGTTTTGCATGTTGACCAGTTTTTTAATGAACCTTGTAAATAAGTAGCGGGAAGGTTTCACCCTGTTTCATCATAACCTAGCCCGACCTATAGTAAGTTTCCTAATCTAAAATCCAAACCTACCTACATACAGTAAAACCGACCTCCACTCACACTTAGCTCCATTTTGAGCTTCTCTAAATTTAAGACCTTAACTCAAAATCTACACTCATCTTAACCTTTGCAGATTCTTTCTGATTTATCCAAGACCCTTTGATAATGGAGTACACTTTGGACCTAAGGGTCATTTTTCATACAAGCCTTTAGGTTAACTTAGGTCCACACTCTAAGTCTTTTTAGTTTAAAGTTTTCTTAGCTCTTTCGAACTTATAATGAGCCCCTACTATCTAAAAAGATTGAACTCCCAAACACTCGAGAACACCGCTCAATTCACCTTTACTCTTCATAAGCAGCCTTAGGTCAACACAAACCATAACAAAAATTATTAGTCATAAGCCCACTGCTTGGAGTTCATTCTATCTCCACGGGTGTTCTTATCAGCTATATGTCATGATTTTAAAACCGTTTAGGATGACTCATTTTTAACTTACTTAGGCTGTCCTTAAAGTCACATGGCTAATGGTGTTTTAATGGTTCCCCCTTACACTCATATTCTGGGTTGTAATTTTTTACGAATCCGGATTTTACCCTATTGGTCTTTAAGGCTCAAATTAACTCTTGAACCTTGACCAACTTACCAAAATCAACGGACTCCACTCTTTAGGGAGCCACATCTTTAAAGACAACTTCATAGTTTTGAGACCTGTGGGTTATGGTTCTCAGCCTTCACTTAACCAACTTCTCACAATTACTACGAATCCTTAAGGTACCACTTACTCTTTTTTTTTTTCGCTCCTAACTGCAAGTTCTGAAAGTTAACTCTTGGCTTTATAAGGTCTTTTACTTTAGATGTGGGTGGTTGGAGAATTCAATCTTACCTTACCTGGTAACCCTTAGTAACTTGTGTGCAATACTTCTCAGAATTAGAGTAGTCATAACTGTCTTAGAGTTTTTCTTCCTTAAACTGTCCCTATAATGCACAAAGTACTTCTTACATCATAGGTACAAGTTCAATCAACCTAAGGCTCGACTCATGGCATGACTTACTAACTCTTCTATGCAAGTCACTCTTATCCTTAGAATACTTCCAAGGGTCACTCATGACCAGCACGGTTAAGTCATCCCTTATGCCCCTTAATCAATCCACTTCCTAACCATTATTGCACCAACCAATAAACCACAACCACAGATCACTGCATACTTCCTACCCCTATGCTTCTAGGTAAAACCTTAACCGCTCTAAGGGTCTAAGCAAAACGTACCCTTTTTGGGCTCTTATGGGTTCACATACCCACACTTTTTTCACAATCCTAGCTTTCTAGGCAAGCTAGTCACAACCACCAACATAGCAGTTTAAACAAGAAAACAACTTACTACTATCCTATGAACTTAAAAGTACCTCTTTTATTGTCGTCTCCTTGACCAATCAATTGGTCCGAGTACACCTGCATGGTTACCTTTAAGTACTAACGGTACTTCCCCAGTGATTAAGGCATTCTTGAGTTTAGCCTTGTTTAGGCTTTGACTTAGAGCATCTACTTGCTTTTTGTCTATTATCTTTCTCGGTTCATGGACCTGGCACAATGTCCCTTTTTTCTTTATTTGTGTTTTTCTTCCTCAGTTCTTCCTTGGCTTTCATAGACTCCAAATGAAATTGTCTTTACCCGAGCTTTGCTTCAGGCGTCAACATACCTTGGGGTGGAGATGTTACTTTCTTGGCCCGAGTGCAAACGTGGTCCTAGTGCAATTTAGCCCTTACCCCATGGTCTATTGCTCTCTTGGTATCCATGTTGCCCTTACCTTTAGGTAATGAGGGTTCACTTGGCCTCGATGCACCCTTAATAACTTAATGCTCTTTGGCTCTTTACCCTTGGGCTCTTTGACTACTTGTCAAATTCTGTCCTTATCCACATAGCTGAAGACATTTCCTTGACCTTGGTCATACCCTTAGGATAGGGATTCCTCTCTTGGTCTTAGTGTACTGGTAGTCTTTAGCACACTTCAAACCTTGCCCATTAGGCATGAACCACAATATCCCCCCCTTAGAGGGTTGGGTATGCTCATTGGGCTATTCATACCATAGTGCTGCTGGGATTGTTCAACAAAATCGCCACCTTCCCTATGGCAAATACCACATGGCCACTTGGACCTTCGCTCGGTCCTTTGCCTTAATACATAAACCTTACCAAGTTCCTACTAATATACCTGCAACCAAAGCCAAACAACAATTCCAGGAATACTTATAAGCAGTACTAACCATACTTAGCATAAGGGCATACTTGGATCTTAGTCACTGATTGCCTTTACTATGACCATTAACCTGGCTCTAATACCAAACTATGGCAGAACGGGGCCTTAATGCCCTAAATTGCTAACATTGATATGCTTTTAAAGAACTATATTCCTACTTGGTTATAATTGGCTAATTATTACTCGTGAAGTATCTTAAATCATTACGTGCAACTAGTTACTTAGCCTACCCTGCATAAGTAATATGCATGCGTTGTCTTGGCTATGCAATAACAATAAATGAAAACAACATTAAAAATAGTGCCATGGAAATTAATGAAAACATAATTCAAAAGAAGCCAAGACATAAAACTTTAGTTGCTTTAACTTTAAGTAACAACTATGTGCATACATCTTAAATTTAAATGCACCCAAATGTAACCCTAGTGTTATACACATCAATAGACACTGGTAGAGGCAATCTCGTTGTATGAAAATACCATACATTTAGAAGAAGCAACTTTTGTCTATTAAAATCCATCCTTAGCTTTTCACCCGAGCAAGCTAGCTTCAAGTGATGAGCCGCACTTTCCTTATCCTCATTTAGCCCTAAACTATAATGCAAACACTTTGGTCAATACTAGCTTATACCATAAGTAGCCCAGAAACATTAGGTTTCCTGCTTACAGAGTACCTTTAAATCAACAAAACTTAGCCTTAACAATTGTCCCTTACCAACTGTTAAGCCTGATTAGCCCTCTTAATACCTGCACAACACTTAAGGAGTGAGTACTCTAAAGCACTCAGTAAGGGATTCAGTACCTGCACAAGGAAACAAGTGCAAGCATGCAAAGCACAACAATATATATATGTATATAGCATACAAAACAAAACAAGCATCCAACATCACAACCAGAAGCAATAACAATAATAACAAACAATGCAAATAATGAGTGGATGGATAGATGGATGAATGAAATATGCACATGTAACTGCACTTAGGACTTCCTTACACCCATAGATGGTAGACGCGCCATGAGCTCTTACTGCTGGGGTACTTGGATATTGGCCCTCGTATCCTATGCTAGCTCTTAACTAACCCCATAAAGTTCTATAATGGGTGCCTTAGAGTAAGTCATCACTTACTTAATTCTTGCCCGTCTTGACAAATCACTTAGAGTAAGTTGTCACTTACTCCCCTTTTACCAGTCTCTTCCTCTTAACTTATTGTGCAGGGTAGCTGTCATATGTGGTCCAACTTACCAAGCCCTTAGAGCTTAGTTTAGGGCTCCTTAGTGGCTTACTTACCAAACCCTAAGGTTTTCTTAGGATCTTCTTAGGTTTCTTTTTTATTGCCCAAAGGTCTAAGACCTCCCATTTGGGCCAACACAGAGTTTGAAACCCACCTTAATCCCCTTAATGCTCCTTTAACAACTTGAGCACCGTAACTTCCTTCACCACCCTTTTTTACCCTACCTTAACCACACCACTTAGCTACCACCTAAATAATTTATAATTCTGAACTTAGGAATGAATTCTATACCCAACCGAGGCTACAGAACATCTTAGAATGGCCTAGGGATGATAACAGAGAGTTTAAGACATTCTTAGCATGCCTCAAGCTTGAAGGGTTTATGCCTTGACGACAGCATCGACAACACGTCGCCAAAGGCATAAACACTCGGGTTTCTTGGAGACTTATTGGTGACGCGTTGCCACTTCACATCGCCAATGCTCTTCAGCATTGTGTGACAGCGTGCAAACTTGCTCAAACTTTTAATTCCCTAGCCAATTCACATGCGTCTTGTTTCTACTTCATTCCCACATGTAATACTACATTTCTATACATTATTTAAGCTAAAAATAACTTAAATCCCTTACCTCAAATCCTCCTTAAAGCAAGAAACAACCAACAAGCACTCTTGAGTTCCCTTGAGTTCCTTTGAGCTCCAAGCTTGAAATCAACCAAATTGGACACCAAAGGCATGAAATTAAGACCATTTCTAACCATTTAACAAGCTTAGAACTAACCCACAATGATCAAATATGCTTACCTTTGGGTTTAAACCAAAAACCTGCAAGAACAACTCTAAATGCACCAAATCCACAAAAAATGAGCTAAGGGCTTGTTGGGATGGCTTTGAGACATTTAAATTTCATGGAATTTTGGCTAGAATTGAAGGTTTGGAGGTGGAGAGCTATGGAGGGGAGGGAGCCACGAAAATGGAGTGAAGAAGATGATGAATAATGTTATCCATCTCTTCTTATAATATCCCAACTACTCCATTTAACCCAAATCTACTCTACTTGACACTTTGGCCTTCAAACTTAACTTTGATTCCTTCTTAGTCCCAATAAAGGGTTTTCTTACTCAAACACTTGCGCTTAAGTCACTTAAGCCGTTATAAGACATAATAGCTAAACTTCTCACTTTGTGCATTTTTCACCCTTAACTTTCACTTTTGGTTCAAATCGATATAACCACTTATGCTCTTAAATTATTTATCTCAAAACACTTGCATAGACCTAATTTCACCAAAATTATGGTATTGCCACTAAATGGGCCCAAAATTACCATTTTGTCCTTTTTGCCCTTTAGGTGCCAATTACAGTTTGGAACTCAACCTAACCCTACTTAGCTTGTTTTCCTTGCTTAATAAAACTTATTTAAGGAAAAATAACCTGGGATTTACTTACATCAACATTCAAAGTAAAGGAACTACTATGAGAGTCTTTACATATTCTGTCGATTCCACCTTAACATTCCACATTTGGCATAAATGATCCACCAATTGTACACCTCTGCTGATGCAATTTTGCTTCGAAGGTATTATGTCCATCATTGTTGTACATGTGAAAATGTCAATCTTCATCGGCAACCATTTGTTCAACACAATAGTACCATTTGCCGCATTAGAATCCTCTAATTTTGATTTAATGAAACCGCACATATTTGATGCTATGAAAACACCACCCAGCACTATGCCCCACATTTGTTCATCGTTCTTTTGGGGTTAACCTATACACTTTCAAGTATTTGTGCCCATCCTTCCACCTCCGCCACCTCTCAACTTCTTAATGATTTTTTCTACTCCCAAACCCATATCCACTGACCATCCATCCATACCCCTTTTTGACCAACTACACTTTTTTTTTTCAATCTAGAATATATATATATATTAAAGACAATAGAGTTTTTTGGAACTTTATTCTCTGTATCTTTCATTACGTACTGCTAATACATATATACAGCCACAAGGCTTATCAGATAGGTTACAAGTAGAGTTCCATTCCATAGCAACTAAAACACTTACATAAAATATACATGCAAATAACGAAAATAGCTAAACCTTATCCAATACAACTCACACCAACACTCTTCCTCAAGTCGGTGTATAAATGTCTCAGACACCTAACTTGTCAAGTGAGTTGTGGAAGTTTATGCTGGACACAGCCTTTGTGAAAACATCTACAGGCTGATCTTTTGACTTGACAAAAGAAAATTGGATGATCTTTTCCTTAAGGTTTTGTTTAATAAAGTTTGGTCGACTTTGGCATGCTTAGTGCGATCATGCTAGACAGGGTTCTGAGCAATCTCGATGGCAGCCTTATTATCATAAAACAAACTCATTATAGAGTTCGGGCCATAACCAATCTCAATTAGTAGATTTTTCAACCATAATAATTCACATAAGGCTCGTGCCATTCTTCAAAATTCTACCTCAGCACTGGATAGTGCCACTACTTTCTGTTTTTTGTTTCTCCAAGTAATAAGATTTCCACCACCAATTGTGAAATAACTAGATGTGGATATCCTGGCTAAGATATTCCTTAACCAGTGAGCATCTATGTAACCAGTAATCTTCATGTGATTATGTTTGGAGAACATCAAACCTTTTCCAGGGGAAGACTTCAAATAGCAGAGTATACGACTTAGAGCATCCATATGATCATTACTTGGACGATGCATGAACTGACTCACAACTTTAACCACGTATGCAATGTCTAGACGAGTGTGAAATAGATGGTTCTGAACCATTGGAGTGTTAGCTGGCTTACACTCGAGCAGGCCCGTCTTAGTGTGCAAATCAAGAACATACTTTCTCTGTGACAGGAAGATGCCTTGACTTGATCTTGACACCTCGATTCCCAGAAAATATTTAAGCCCTTCCAAATTTTTTATTTCAAACTCAGTAGAGAGTTGGCCTTGTTGCCTTGAGATTTCTTCTACATCGTCCCCTGTGATGATCATATCATCCACGTATACGATTAGCGTCATCACCTTTCTTGATAGACGTTTCAAGAAGATAGTATGGTCTTAGCTGCTCTGTTGATGCTATACTTCTCCATAGCCATGCTTAATCTACCGAACTATGACTGTGTATATTGTTTAAGGCCATACAAAGCCCGTTGCTGTTTGCACACTATCTCTCCTCCTTACGATCATACACACCCTGGTGGAATCTTCATATACACCTCCTCTTCTAAGTCACCATGAAGGCAATGGCCAGTCTAGGTTAGCTGCAAGAGACAATAAGACTATAATTGTATTTAGCTTTGCCACTAGGGAGAATGTATTTTGGTAATCTATGTCATAGGTTTGTGTGTATCCCTTGGCCACCAGACGAGCTTTGTGTCTATCTATGGATCCATCAGCCTTGTATTTAATAAAAAAGACCCATTTGCATCCTACAGCCTTTTTTCCTCATGGTAATGGGACTAATGTCTAGGTGTCATTCTTCTTTAGTGGCTCTAGCTCTTCTTTTATGGCTTGTCTCCATTTCTGGTCCTTCAAAGCTTCTTCTACATTCCTGGGAATAATTGATGAGGACAGTTCATATGCAAAAGCCTTCAGTGGTTCCTATAAGACCTGGGCATTCATGAAGTTGGCTCTTGGATATATCAACCTCCTACCATCAATGTCCAGCAAGTACCTATTTAGTGGTCTCCCACGATTGTATCTATGTGGAAGTATATAACCAACCGAGTCAGTAATAGAAGTAAAAAATGATGGAGAACACACCTCACCAGATTCTTCTAAGGCTAGTACTTGAGTAGTCATGGTAAGAGAAAGGAGGTTGGGATGAACATGGTTGAGCTCCAAGTCCTTCTCGGTTTCATCTTTCTCAATCTTGGCAGTATGGGTGGTTTTTTCAGTCCCAGTATCCCTTCAGCTGATGAATCATTTCGTGCTTCAGCTGCCAACTCCTCAGTATCCCTATTGTTTTCCTCTAGTCCATGTTTATCTAAACCACCACTTAGTTTTGACTCTGGTTCCATGCTACTTAGAAAGCTCTGATTCTGTTCTTCATTCCCAAGCTCCCCTTGAAGAGGAGAAGCAAATACTGGCCCTAAAAAAAACATCTCCAATTCCAAAGGGTTACATCCATAGTAATATACATTCAACGAGTAGTAGGATCATAACATCTATACCCTTTCTTATGAATGGCATACCCCAAGTATATGCAACAAATTGCACATGGATCCATCTTAGTACATTGATTTTTTTGTAAATGGATGAATGCCACACAACCAAAAATTCAAGGAGGAATTATCAAGATGGAGGCTAATGGAGCATAAGTTGATAATACCTGTAATGGAGTCTTAAAGTTTAAGACTTTTTATGGCATTTTATTCAAAACGTGTACTGCAGTTGACACTACACTATCTTAGAAATGACCAAGAACATAAGCCTCAATGAGCAACAACCTCACAGTTTCAAGAACATGCATGTTTTTCCTTTCAACAATGCCATTCTATTGGGGAGTTTGTGCACATAAGGTTTCTGTATAAGGCCTATATGCTCAAAGTAGGCCTCAAATTTTCTGTTAACATATTCACCTGTAATGTCTATTTCGAAACTTGTATCCTAGCTAAGAATTGGGTCTGGATCATTTTGTGGAAAGCCTGAAATATATCAAAAACATCATTTTTGCGCTTCATTAGTGTAGCAACGTAATTTTTAAGAGTCGCCACCAATCAGTTTACCTAGGTCGATTGGATACCTGTTATGGTCTGCAAGAAATTCTAAGATCGTGAGTCGGTTGCGCCAAAATAACCTTATTAAAGCGCCCAAAAATTGGTACCATAGGGTTCAGTTTTATCTTTTCTTAAATCTTTGCTTCTTAACCTAATCTTCGATTGAAAGAAAATATTTTAATGAATTTTAATTCGTTTAATTCCAGACCGTGAATCTTATCAGACCAACCGGATATGGAATCCTAGATGTCCTTGAAATCTCAGAAATTTATCAAATCTACCACGAATTTAAAAGGAACATCTTGTTCTAGCCCGTGAGTCTTATCAGACCAACCAAATTCGAACGAATGATCATCTTGAGATTTTATCAAATCACCAAGAACGAACCTTTGAAGGTCTACTAAATATCTTGTAATTTACCTTAATTTAATCTCTTTCTAATCTCTAAGAATTTAAATTACCTAGCATAACAAATAATTCTTTTGTGTGTTATCAAATTTTAAAATGCATTATGTAAATCAAAATAAAAATAAGATGAAAGCTATTCTAAGAAAACTTAAAAGGAAATAAAAGAGAAACAAAAGAAAAAATAAAAATAAATAAATAAATAAATATCCTAAGTTACATCCTTATGTGAATTTAATGGTTAAATCTAATGCATTGGCTAAACAAAACAAAGAAAGAAAGAAACAAAAGGAAAACAAAGAAATAAATTTGCTGTCAGCGACTGATCTGCAACAAAAAGAAAAGTTAGTGGCTTATAAGGAACTAAATAGAAAGTTAGAGGACTAAGTTAAAGGTTATACCCAAAAGGAGTTGACTGGGTCAGACGGGTCGAAATCAGATCGGGTTCGCGGGTTGAAAGCGGGTCTCCTCCGATTCGGCATTCCTCCGGCAACGATAGAGAAGGAGGCCACCTGGGCTCCACCCAGCTGCGATGTGGCGACCTCAAGGGGGGAACGACAACGGCAAGGCTTGGAGCGAACGGGTGCGGGAGACTTTTGGAGACGGCGGCGGCTAGCACGGCGTGGAGGGCGGCGGCGGCACAGCTGGGAAGCTAAAGCGCCGGCGATTGAAGAGGCGAAGCGTCGACTGGAAAAAGGGAATGCGAAGCGTCGGTAGCAGAGGGGGACAGGGGTGACGGCGGCGAGGGAGGAAGCTTGGGGTTTCTAGGAAGAAGGGAGGAGAAAGTTGGGGCTAAGACTGCTGTTTAACCTTTTTTCACTAGAAGCTTAGGGTTTTCGTTTTATCTCCATTTTCTGCTCAAATGTGACTTATATTTATACTAGACTAGAGAGACTTTAAAACGTACTTAATAAGGTTTTGAGAGTTTTAACTTCATCCAAATCAAATTTGAAGAAGTTTAAGTCAATTGGGATACAATCTGGTGAAATTACTAGTTTTAGTCCAATAAAACTCTCAATCTGCTGATCTGGCCCTAAATTCTGTGCCAACTTCAATTTGACCCAAAACTTCCAGGAATTGTCAGATTAGTCCAAAACTTTGCAAAAATCCCAAAAATTTTTCTAGAATTTCCTAAAATCTCCAAATTTAGCACAAACTCTCTAAAATTGACAGATTTGCCCCAACATTTTTAATTTTTCCTAGAACCTTTTAAGAAACCTCAGCTTCCACCCAAACTTTTTCCTTTTGCCTAAATTGACCCTGCAAAACCTTTAGGACGTCAAATTAGTGCCTAACTAAACTAATTCCTATTCCTACCCTAAATAAACACTTTAAACTAAAAAAAACAACACCTAAAAAGACCAAACTGCCCCTGTAAAACAAAAATGCTCTTAAACTAATTTTCCTAACCTAAAACTTAGACAAAAGTCAATGCCCGGACAAAATTAGGTGTCAACAATTAGATATATCCATGTCATACGTGTGTAATCATCAATAAACAACACAAATCACCTATTTCTAAATGGAGTGCTTATAGGTGAGGGGCCCCACATATCAAAATGAATTAATGCAAAGGGAATGTTACTTTTATTCAAACTCATTAGATAAGATACTCTATGACTTTTTGTTACAATGCAAGTCTCACACTTAAAGTCAGAGAGTTTAATGTTTGAAAATAAATTTGGAACCAAATGCTTCAAATAGCCAAATGAGGGATGTCCTAGTCGACGATGCAGCAACCAAATATGTCTCTCCTTTCTACTTGTCATATGATTAACTCTATTGACACTAAAGTCATCTAAGTAGTATAACCCTCATCTCTTAGTACCATGCCCAAAAATCTCCTACATGAGAATGTCCTAGAGAAGACAAAATATAAGGTACATTAATACCACACAATTAAGGTCTGTGGTAGCCTGACTCACAAACATTAACTTGTTCAAGAGAGATGGCATAAATAATGTATGTGAGAATGAGAGGGATGAAGACAAGTCTACAGTTCTTGCTTCTATAACTAGGTATGTTACCCCATTTGCATTTGCAATACAAGTTCTCCTAGGTTTAGTAGTGTGACAAAAATCACAAGCATCAACCGTCATATGATCTGTTGCCATTGAGTCAATAATCCAACCACCAATCTCATAAGAAGTAAAGCTAACAAACACACTTTCATAGTTACCTTGATGATGTTGTTCCAAAGGGTCATTTGATACCTCAATGTAAGGAATAATGGATAGAGGAGGCCCTTTAGAGACCATGGCAACATGTTCGGTATTCTCCTTTGGGCCACCTCATTCATGTTTCTTTTGCGCCTGATAGTGATCCCACCAATCTGGATACCCGATCACTTGAAAGCGTTCATCCTTGGTGTGCTTGGGATTTCCACAGTGAGTACACTTTCTTCCAGCTATCTGAGTCTTGTATTTGGAAGTTGTACTCGGTCTTGCCCCCGCCTTGCTCCCTTTAAATACCATCACAACACCTATTGGGGTATCACTGTCAGAGGCCATTAATGCTTGTCGAATGTCCTTTCGTCTAACATACGCATAAGCTTGCTCAACTGTGAGAAAAGGTTGCAGCTGCAACACATCACTCCGAACTTTATTAAGTCGATCATCTAGACCATATAAGAAGATGTATACCCTATCCTCCTGCAAGTTTACATTATATTGTCTAATAACATCAGGGCATTTCATAGGGTTAGGGCAACAAAAATCAATCTCCCGCCATAAACCTTGCAAGTTATTATAATACTTCTCAATTAGTCCACCCGCTTGTTGGGTGTGGGTTACTCGACGTCGAAGCTCATACACTTGTGAAGTGTTTGCTCCATCAAAATAGGTTGTGGTGATGGCGTCCCATAGTTATTTCACCGTTGGGAACCAAATAAAGTTACTTACCAGAGAATGATCCACCGCATTGATGAGCCATCCTTTGACAATGGCATTCTCTATCCGCCATATTCAAAACGAGGGATCCATCTCTAAGGGTTAAGGTAAATCTCCATTGATATATCCCAGTTTGTCTTTCCTCAAGATGTACATCTCAACCACTTGGGACAATAAACTGTAGTTGGAACCATCTAACTTAGCTCCAATTGGAATGGTAGAAGGTTCAAGTGTGAAGGAGGTAGCTTTGTTGAAAGCTTCAGTCAGTTTGGTAGTCCCTCCCCAAGACTAGACTCTATTAGGTCGGTAGAGGGGGTTCTGAAAGGATTTTCCATGGAATTTTGGCTTCGTTTTCAGGTTGGTTGGTTGGTGGAGCAGCAGTCATGCTCTCATACCATGAAGACAATAGAGTTTTTTAGAACTTTTATTCTCTGTATCTTTCATTACGTATTGCTAATACATATATATATCCACAAGACTTATCAGATGGGTTACAAGTAGAGTTCCATACCAATTGAAACTCTTTCATAGAATATACATGCAAATAACGTAAATAACTAAACCTCATCCAATACAACTCACGCCAACATATATAACCATTGGAACGTCACCATGAACCTCTTTTCTTCCTCCTAAATATCCTTCCAAAAACCATGCTCTATCCCCCTTACCAACTTTCCCATTGAAAAGAGCCTTTTAAATCAACACCTAACTTTTCACAATTTTTACGTATATCAATGATACTTCCCAAACCCACCCCTTCCTCCTCTATCTTACATCCCCCTCTAGCGCCCTTTTCCTTCCCATAAAAACTAGCAACTATTCTTCTCCACAATACTCCCTCCTCACATTTAAATCTCCACCACCATTTTGTCAATAACAAAATATTCTTATAGTCTAGAATCCCTACACTCAACCCACCCACCTCCTTACTTCTTATCACCTTGCTCCACTTAACTCAAGTGATTTTCCTACCCTCCCCATAGTCCCTAAGAAAACCTTATTTCACAAACTCTTAAGTGATTGGATGACACTTACCCAAGCATGAAAAATAAAAATAAAAAATACAGAAGCAAATTATTGAGTACGGTCTTTATTAATGTTAATCTACCTTCTTCAGATAACAGTTTTTCCTTTCATTTAGTCAACTTTGCTTTAAATCTATCCACAGAACATTTACTTCTCCCATATTTGAACCCACTAGAAGTCTAAGATAAGAAAAAAGAATTTTCTCAGCTAAGCACTTTAGATTGCTGCTGCCATATCAACCTTTCATTTTCGAAACTCCAACACCACACAAATGACTTTTATTCATGTTTATTTTTAGCCTAGATGTTAGTTGGAAAATGTTTAGAATTCTATTTAGATTTAACATGTTTACCAAGTTCCAATCTACCATAAATAATGTGTCGTCTATATATTGAAGGTATGCGATCACCTCTCCTTCGACTCCCAGTCAAACTCCTTTAAACAACCTTTTTTTCACCAGCTTCATTGACCATGATGTTCAAAGGCTTAAGCTACTATTAAAAATAGGAACGGAGATAGTGGGTCTCCTTGTCTTAGCCCATTTTCCATTTGAAATTACTTTATTAAATCATAGAGCTTTTGAAATAAATAACTCAAGCTATAAAACTAATCATCAATAACAAAAGGATATGAACAAAATAAAAAATTGTGTTTAATTTATGTTAACCAATTAATGATGTAACCATTAATTTAATAGAGATTAAAAGAAGAGAAAAGAAACAATTTGGCCAAAAAGTTTGGCGACTAAGAGAGTAAATGTAAACAATCAACTGTCTTTGAAACAAGACCGCTTGCTTCCACTAGTGTTGCACAAATGATTGGCTTGTCCAAGAAAAATCAAGCTCTTAGCATGAGCACCAAAATTAGTAGTAAGCTTGATGGATGTTACCTTTACCCTTGATTGGTTACATCCTGCTCTTGATTTGTTGGGCAACTTGGAAGCAAGAAAGACACTTGAATCCTTATGCTCAATGGTGGCAGCAAGTTTTAAGTTCGACTGTGTTTTTTCCTTTTTATTGAAAAATAGTTTGATTTAATTTGCTTATAAATAAACATTTTTTTCCGGTGCTCATAACTTTAGGTCACAACAATCTACATGTCTTCTTACATGCAAAAGAAAAAAAAAATCATGAATGAGTAAGTTTTTTGTGCATTTGGTGCACGTGAATCATGTGTTCTTTTATCCATTTATGTGTGTTTTTTTATTAGATATCTTGTTTTATAAATACCGTTAGTTCTATTATGCTTTGTTGTTTGTTTGTTTTTTTTTTTAATTTCTATATGTTCTCCTTGATGTCTAGTTGGTTCTCATTTTTCTGTTGTTCTATTATCAAACAATATCTGTTTCTTATTCTAAATTGATTATTACTTGCTAGCATCCAATGTACCTTCAATTTGTAAAACAATTTTTGCATGGTTTAAAATAACTTAGTGTAAAAAAACCTATTCAATGTTATATTTGTTCTTACATACCATGTTCTCATATTTTTTTTATTTTATTTTTTTCAGGTCTTATATGCTCTTTTTGTGTTATTGTTTATTCTTCTTTTGTTCCTATATGTTCTCCATGATGTTTGATATGTTCTCATGTGCCTATCACTTTGTCATCGTATAATATCTATTTTTTTCTCCTGGACTCATTATTACTGGTTGTCTATCCAACATACTTTTATATATAAAAAGAACAAATGCGTAACATATCCTAAAGAGCATTCAATGTTCTTATATTTGTAAATTCCATATTTTTATGAAAAATACAACAATAAAAAAAAAACAAAACAAAACATTTTAGCCAGAAAACAGATTGTTGTGCCATGTGAAATTAGACTGAGAAGAACAGATCGTCATTAAGAAGTGGAGGAGTTGCTAACATTTTGATGATTGTGTCGTCGAAGGCCTTCATGAAATCCATGATGAATCTGCGAGTGAAGTTGCGAAATTTTGAACATATCTGAAGTTTAAACCTTTGATTCTCTGAATGAATGTCACTAAAGGCTGGACATGGGCCAGGTTGGACTAGCCCAAACTGGGACCACCCCGCCAGTCAAACCTGCCCTATCACAGACCGGCAGAAGTCCAGAAAAAATGGGCCGAATATGGGCTTAAAGGGAAAGGAAGAGTGAAGTAGAACCGGCCTGGCCTAGGACTAGCCAGACTGGTCCAGGCTTGGCACATTGCAATAGCTCCCTCCAACATCTCCTATAGAAAAAAAATTTTAAAAATGGGTTAATTACACATTAAGTCATCCAACAATTTTCTACTACATTTTGACCCCTAAAATTCTACTTTCAACCCGCCCAACAACTAAATTTAAAGGACCTTTTTATCCAAATAATTTTTACTCCTCTACTATAAATACCAATGTCATTTCCACTCTAGCCTCACGCCAAAACTCAATCTTTCTTTTTCCTCTACTCTATTCTCTCAAGCATTTGAGCTTTTTTTGGTAATCTTTTCCAAATTTCTTACTAATCTCCACCTAATATCTTCATAATCTCCTCTTAATTTTACATTAATCACTACTATTACTTTATGAGTCATAGCTTCAAGAGGAAATGGCAAGTCGATGGAGACTTCATATTCTTACACCACCGACCTCCGAGGCTTGTTCCGTCGCCGTTCTTGGCCGGCTAATAAATGCATCTCAATCAAAGAGTTGCACGACGATGATGCCGGAATCAATATGATGAATTACAATTTGGGTCTTGACGATCAATTGTCAGATGATGAAGTTGAAGAGTTGGATACGACGGCAGCCAAGGATTCGTCAACACAACCGATGCCGACAAGTCATGGACCCACTGAAGAGGAACAAACAAGGACAAGGTAAATCCACGAGACCATTATGAGCTTGTACATGAAGGGGAGTCGAGGTACAGGAAATGCAAACATTGCAGGAAAAAGTTTGTGCGTAAAAAGAATTTCGGCACCAAAACGCTGAAGCGCCACATTGAAAATCAACATTCTAATGTCCTCCTCAGTGCCGTGACTAGTTCTGGAGGACAAACACAACTTAGGTCTACAACCGGCGCCCGTAGGCCAAGTATATTTTGTTTTAACCAACAATCTTGTAGAAAAGGCATGATAAATTGGATGATACTTACTGAAAAAACTTTTTCATAAGCTGAAGATGTGCACATAGAATTTTGGATTAAATCACAATTAAACCCTGCATTTAAAAAAGTGTTTAGGAAAACTGATAGGAAGGAAGGTTTTAACTATTTGAAACTGGAAAATAAAATTTGCAAGCCTATTTTTCTACTCTTGATCATTGTATCATTGTGTGACATTTGTTTTTGAGATGAGATATCACCTGTAGGTTAATCATTTTACTGTGTTACTTCTCATTAGATTGATTTTGATTGGGTCATGCAAAAATGATTTTTTTTCATTTAGGGTCATTTAAACTAATCATACTAGTTATCACATATTCAATTGTATCTTGTAAACTTTATGTGATTATTTTTGTACTGACAAAATTCTGTACATTTCATTTGATAATGCTTCAAGCAATGATGTTACCGCTCGTCTTTTGAGCCAAGTATTAAAACTACCTCTTAATGGTGCATTCTTTCACGTTAGATGCATATATCATATTTTAAACCTTTGCGTGCAAAAAGGTTTAGAGGTTCTCCAAAATGAAATTGTGCCTATTCGGAACTCATTAACATTTTTTGAATCAAGACCTGTTGTATTTCATGAATTTAAAAGGTTTTGTTTTGAAAATCAAAAACCATTTTCTTGGAAACGGTTTAAATTAGATTGTCCAACTCATTGAAACTCCACATATTTGATGTTACAAGATACATACCCGTATGCAAATTTGTTAACACATTTCATGAACTTAAAGATGGGTTGTGAATTCCTTATGACTGAAATAGGGAAAAAATGTTCTAAAACTAGTGAATTGCTTAAGTTTTTTTACAAGGCAACTGAAGTTTTCTCTGATGTTTACTACCCAACCATTCATCAAGTTTTCCTTCACTTAGTGAACATTACATATACTTTATATCAATTTAAAGATGATGAGTTGTTGAAACCGACTGTCGAAGCCATGCGAGCTAAGTGACTTCAGTATTTCGAAAACATTTCACCTATCTTTTTAGTTGCTTCTTCGCTTGACCCATAAGTCAAATTAACGGACATGACCAAGTATGCATGTGCAACCGAGATTGGTGCCTTGTAGCACTCTAGAAATAAGACCAAAAGAGTTCGGATGATGAGATAATATCCGATGAATAGACTTGAAATTTTGTTTTTCATTCATACATGTAGTTTTTCATCATTTTCAGAATGTTTTTGCCATTTTAAAATGTAAGGCCCGTTCCGATCATTTGTAAATGTTGTTTGGCTTTTTTACTTAATAAAACTTACACCGAATGTGGTGTTTTTCCTTAAAAATATTTATTAATTATTTTTTAAAAAATTTTAATAAAAAAAATATTTAAAAAAAAAATGCAAACCTAGCTAGGATCCGGCTCAGGACCGTCCCGCCTAAGACCGGTTTGTGCTCGGTCATATACAACCCAAACCCAGGCCCGGCCAATCCCAAGTCGGGTTGACCCGGTGCCCACCATTGGAGAAGGAAGATTATGATCTAGAGGATCAATAACTCGATGAGTCGGCAAGTGTCTTCCCATCACGATTCTGCTCAATTAATTAATCTTAATCTGCAAGTTTTTTTACCATAAAGCTGCTAGCAAAAATGAAAAGTTGAGGAGAAATTTGATTTCTCATATTAATTTTTAGATCTAAAATGAAAAAAGAGATTGTTTGACGCAATTTTGAGGGGAAGTGAGAAGGAGCAAGCACGTGTTTGGGACAAAAAACCACCTAAAACTAAGCACATGTCTAAGTGCACCATTAAACCTGGTGCATGCAAGTCTTTTTCTTCTAAATGGCCTTGTGCTCAGATGCTTCAGATGCTCTCACTGAATTTCAATAAAATCTTGTACTTTGTATTTAATCTTTCATAAAATATATAATTTGACCCATATGTAAGATTTACTACTATCCCATTTGAACAACTTTTTTGGCTCCCTTTGTTTTTTGAATAGCAAAAGATAAGAATTTATTGATTATAAGAAGACCTGTACACCCTAAAGCTCCAACTGGTACTAGAGTTAATTTCCTTCAACTATACAGCACTCGTAATCACCTATCTAATAAGCCTGAACAATTTTCATCAGATATTACAAGCAGCTTTTGGATCATGACACCACTCATACTAAGAACAATTTATCTTTTCACACCTGCCCTTGACCCACACATAAAAATATTATTTAATTTCATCCAATATTTTGTTTACCACAAAAGATTTGCCTTCGAAAATCACCCTATTCCTCATCAGCCAAATAATCCATGCTATGCATAGCTTGACAGCCTCCTACAATTTCCTTTGCCCAACACCTTTAAATTGGTGCTGACACTCGTTCACCACATTAACAAAAAAAATGTTACTTGTAACAACTATATGCCACCAATAAAATTTTTTTTTCCCACATCTAAAATGAAAAAAGACAGCAAAACAAAGCATATTCTGTCGATTCTGTCTCAGCTTTGCACATTTGGCGTAAACGATCCACGAACTGTACTCCTTTACCGATGAGATTTTGCTTCGAAGTTATTCTGTCCATCACTGTTGTCCATGTGAAAATGTTAATATTTGTTGGCACCAAAACTTCTAGAATTTATCAAATTAGCCCAAAACTTTGTAAACTTTTCAGATTTTTTTTCAGATCTTTAGAAAATTCACCAGATTTGCCTCCAACTCTTGGGAGTTGGCAAGTTTGCCCAAAACCTTTTTAAAAAACCTTAATTCACACTTAAACTCCTTAATTTTACCTAAATTAACTCCAAAAGACCTTTAAGACTCCAAATTAGTACCTAAACTAAATCAATCCATATTTCAACCCTAGATAGCCATTCTAAATTCTTAAAAATTTATAACATGAAATAAAAACATAATATAAATGTGTCTAATCCTACCAACTTCCAAAGTTTTAAAATGGCCAAATTGATCTAAATGTGTCTGATCTTACCAACTTCCTAAGTTTTAAAATGACCAAATTAACCCACATATCCTATAAAATGATCAAGTGGCCCTTGAAAAGAAAAACGTCCGATAAACTAGTTTTTCTATCCTATAACTAAATAAAAATTAGTGTCTGAACAAAATTGGGTGTTAAAAAATTGCTTCATGATCTGTTTTTCTAGTTCAATTTCTTTTATTTCTATTTCATCGCATTTCACACCGCAAGAGCTAGTCAACTCATCAATATGTGTTTGTAAAGGGAGCTTTTAGTAAGTACTTCTATAGGTGGCTTTTAAACTTTTGTCAAGGTGGTAAGTCGTATCTCATTTATAGCCTTTTTTTTCTACCTAGAATAATAAAAAAAAAGTGAAAAAAAGGAAAATAACAACCAACTACTTAAATGTTGAAGTATGGTTCATAGAATTTTGTGAAGCTATACTGTGATGAGTCTCCATCACTGCTGTCTGATAAATAACCACTAAAGATACACATCGACAACCTTGAATTAATGTATTGATACTTACCACTATTGCATGGTTGCCCGTGTTGGCAACAGTTGGATCAACTATGCCATGGAAAGCTTGAACGCAATCTGTGGGGATAGTAATTACTTGTAAACCCACTGTTATTGCCATATGGAGAGCTTCATAAATAACTCTTAACTTAGCCTACAATGTAGATAAGAAGTACCGGATGTAAAGATCATTCTATCTTATTTGTTCTCTAGAACCATTAAGAAGAACCATGCGACTACTCCATTCTTTGAATTTGAATTCCATGCACCATCCACGGCAACAATGGAAGGAGTAAAGTTGCAAGATTCACCCCAATTAAGTGTGGAAAAAAATGTGATGTGTGTATGACTGCCAAGAACCCATTTCTTGTAAGCCCGAGCTTCCTAAATAGCTATTGTTGCGGTTTTGTGTTGGTGGATATTGTTATGTCTATAGGTCAAGTTTACAAATCGAGAACTTTGAAAGGATTATGAACTTTAAACATAATATATATTCATAACATGTATGTCACAGCACATGGTGACCATGGTATAAGTCTTATTACCATTTTGAATACACCTTTGGTATTGAGTATGTGCAATGTTTCTGAATAGTTTAAAGTTGATATTTTATGGTTGTTATTTACTATGTTTACAAGTTGAACAATTGATACTTTTGGCTTTCTTGGATAATTTGAACTTTGTGGATGTTGGATGCTATGTATTATAAATATTATTTATATTATACCTATTTTTTTTTATTTCTCAAAACAAAACAAAGTAGTAGGTGATCATTATAGTAGCTACAAAATTATACATAAAAAAATCATGCTAAAATAAAATAAAATATAGGCTGAAGATAACTGCTTCTAATTATTGAATCAGTATATGAATAATAAAAGTGGTTGACTGCCTCCAATTGTTCGAGGCGAGTCTCCCAGAAGTGGTTTTTTAAAGTTGCTTGCAATTGTTTCTATTTTTTTTTTTAACAGTCAAAGCCGCTTGTAAGAGATACTAAAAGTTGCTTCTAAGAATTTGTTTTGTTGTAGTGAAACTAATCAATTAGTCATAAAATAATAAATGTGATTACCATTGGAATTTTGGATGATTTACTAACTATACAGATTAAATTGCTGAAGCTGAAAATTTAAAATTATCCTTAGATAACTATTTTAAAACTCTAATGCTAATGCTAAATTGGCATAAAACACTAAACCAATACTATAATACAACTTTTATATGCTTTTAATTTTAACTCTTTTTTCAGATAACAGAATAAAAAAGGATTAGTGTCAGGAAAAAGTTATGGTGCAATTACACTTCCCACAAAATAAGCAATTCTTAGAAAACAATCCACAAATTCTTACTGAAATCTAGATAATAGCAAGAGACAAGGTTACCAAGTGTTCAGAGTTCTTGTCATCCTAGATAATACACAAACAATTTTGTTAGCGTAAGCCTAGATTATACCATAAGCCATCATCCTATAGTATAGAAATTGACAATTTGGCCTAGAGTTTTTGCAAATCAATCAGTCACATCACTGGTCCATAAAAATCCCACAAAGTGCTCATTGCAATTCTCCCCCACCATTTTTGAAGCTTCCTATCAGTGATTCCCCTCGCATTGAGCTCCATCCGCCTCTTCAGAAAGCTACCCATGCCACCGCCACTGAAGCACAAGCCACCACCTCCATCATTTTGACATTTGATTGCCGAATTGAAGGAGGAGCAACCGGATCCGATCATGACCCAATCCCTCAACCTGTGCCCCAACTTAATCTTGCACTGTTGACCCTAGTCAAGCCTTTGTGGTTGTTGTTTACTTTGTTTACAAGTCGAAAAATTGACACTTTTGGCTTTCTTGGATAATTTGAACTTTGTGGATGTTGGATGCTATGTATTATAAATATTATTTATATTATATAATTTTTTTTTTTTGCATTCTTATCTATATTTATGTATTCATATTACTCAAAACAAAACAAATTAAAGTAGCAGGTGATCATTATAGTAACTACAAAATTATATATATATATATATATATATAATCCTGCTAAAAGAAAATGAAATATAGGCAGAAGCTGTTAACTGCTTCTAATTATTGAATCAGTGTATGAACAGTACAGCCAGTTGACTGCCTCATATTGTTCTAGGTGACTCTCCTAGAAGTGGTTGTTTGAAGTTGCTTCCAATTGTTTCTATTTCTTCTGAACAATCTAAGCCGCTTCTAAGAGATACTAGAAGCTACTTTTAGGGATCTGTTTCATTGTCGTGAAACTAATCAATTAATCATAAAAAAATAAATGTGATCGCCATTAAAATTTTGGATAATTTATTAACTGTAAAGATTAAATTGCTTATGCTAAAAATTTAAAATTGCCCTTAGATAACTGTTTTAAAACTCTAGTGCTAATGCTAAATGGGCACAAAACCCTAAACCAATACTAGAGTACAACTTTTATATGTGTTCAATTTTAACTCTATTTTCAGATAACAAAATAAAAAAGGATTAATGTTAAGAAAAAGTTATGCTGCAATTACACTTCCCATAAAATAAGCAATTTTCAAAAAACAATCCACAAGCCCTTACTGAAATGTAGATAACAGCAAAAGACAAAGTTACAAAGTGTTTAGAGTTGTTGTCATCCTAGATAATACACGAATAATTTTGTTAGAATAAGCCTTATGTAAGCTTGGATTATACGATAAGCCATCATCCTATAATATAAAAATTGACAATTTGACCTAAATTTTTTTCAATTAGCTAGTCACATCACTGGTCCATAAAAATCCCACAAAATGCCCATCGCAATTATCCCCCACCATTTGTGAAGCTTCCCGTCAGTGATTCCCCTCACGCTGAGCTTCGTGCGCCTCTTAAAAAAGATACCCATGCCACCGCCATTAAAGCCCATGCCACCACCATCATCATTTCGACTTTTGATCGCCGAATTGAAAGAGGAGCAGCCATATCGATTATGACCCAGTCCCTCAACCCACGTCCCAACTTGATCTCCCACCGTTGACCCCAATCAAGCCTTCCCTCTTCTAGTAAAATGTCCATTTAGCCCCTAAACTATTTATTTTGTTCATCTAAGCCCTAAACGTTTCTATGTTTGTAGAATAGTCACTGACAACATTTGTAAATTGTAGTTTTATTTGATTATTGTTTATTTGTTTGTTTTTATTTGATTATTGTAATTTGTTTGTTTAAAATATTGTTTAAAATAGATAACACAGAGGATTATAATTTCAAGCTAGTTATCTAATTATTTAAAATTAAATTTTTTAAAGGTGCTAGAATTCGGAAATAAATACTCAAGAAAATGTTTTTGGTAAATTTGATAAAATCCCAAGACAGATTTATCTGTTCAAATCCTATTGGTCTGATAAGTACATGATTTCAACTAGACATCATTTCAAATTCTTGGTTGATTTAGTAAAATGTTGACATTTCAAGGGCATCTAAATGAATTCCATATATGTTTAGTTTGGAATTAAACAAAAAAAATTAACAAAAAACTAAATAAAATTTATAAACAAATATTATACATTAAAGAAACAAAAAATTAGGAAAAGATAAAATTAAACCAATGGTACCGTTTTTGGGTCATAAAACGGTGCTTATGTCCAATTCATCTTAAGTTAGACCAGCTTAATAAAAAATGACTTATTTTATTTTTACATCTTTTTTACCTAAAATAATTATATGTAAAAACCAATATTATATTGGTATAATAATTCAGTGAAAATATAATTTTTATAATCTTACTAAACTTTTATGAATTTTTCTAATTTTAGGCATTCTATATAATATTGGCTTTCAAATAAAATTAGTTCTAGGTAAAAAATATGTAAAAATAAAAATAAGTCATTTTAAATTAATTTATATTAAATTAAAATGAATTGGATTAGTCTTCCTTTAGCACAACTTACATGATCTTAGAATATGATAGTAGAATATCTTGTAGACTATCAAATGTGTCCGACTGATCTAGGTTGAAAATAATTGATAGCGACTTCTAGTCATTGCTACAAAAAGCAAGCACAAGCATGATAATGGTTGCAACGAATTCCACTACTGCCACCCGTACCAACACATATATCTTTATCTTCACGTACCTCAAATTACACACTCAGCAAGATACTCTCTCATCCTAAGTTATTTGTACCATTTCATTTCTTTTCACTTAAATCTGACTTAAACTTGATTTGAATTTATATATATTTTTCTATGATACTTTTTCATAAAATTATATTAAAAAATTATAAATCTTATTGTTTCTAAGTACTTTGCCCATCGCACTATCTTTTCTTTATTTGACTTTTGTGAATAGTTTGATTTGAATTTATTCATATTATTGTTTGTTAGAAAAAAATTTAAAAAAATATACTTAGAACTTATAGGTCTTGATTTATCATTCATATATAAAAGTTTTTTATTTATATGCTAAAATGTTAACAGCAAAAAAAAATTATAGATTAATTGATAAAAAGTAAACAGTGTGAAAAATTTAGGACGGATGAAGTATATTTAAAAAAAATTAATAAAAAATAGCATAAATAAATTTAAATCAAACTTAAATAAAAAACTGAAATGACACAAAAAGTTAAAGAATCTGTGATGGGGGCAATAACTACTCCCTCCATCCCATTTTTGATGATGTGGTTTTTTTGGATATAGAGATTAAAATATGTGTAACTTATATCATTCTTTCGTTTTTATCCTTGACGCTAAAATAAAAAAAATTTCTTTTAGGTTTTATGTAGTAAAAGTATAAATGAGTATTAGAAAAAAATAATTCTTCTTTTAGCTTTTAGGTTTTATACAAAGAGATTTTAAATGATGATAAAAAGATAAATTTGATATTAAAAAATTTTTCAAAAAGAAAAATATTTTTTCCTTTTTGACACAACAAAAAAAGGGAGCTCTGATTAAATGAGTAAGTAGACGTACATAATGGTGCAAAAGAATTGATGAGACATATGAGTGGCTGGTCGAAAAGATTCTGAAGAGAATAACGCTTTGTACGTTGTGCTGAAAACGAAAGGTCCAATTCCAAACACCGAAATTAACACACAATAGAACGTGAGAAACGTACATCCTGGTTGATGATGACCCTTTAACTTGTGGACTCGGATTAGTCTACAGAACTGTAAACGCTGCTACAAAAAGTATTCTTTTAAATATGATTACTGTGATTTGAGTAGAATTTTGTGCATGGCCTATTCAATTTTGTACCGTCTACTATCTGGTATGCGCATGAGTTCTTAAAGTTCACCTTTTATAAAATTTTTTATTAATAGTATAGTGAAGTAGTTAGAGAATAGCAGATTTTTTGCGCTTTTATTCTTGAGATTTCAATTGAAGGTAGGGCTACTATAAATATAAATTGAAGGCGGAACAAAAATGTATATGCATATGGTAATACTATACAGCATGGGCTTCAACATGAAATCAAATAGAAGGCGTAAAGACCCAAAAAAGCGTTGAAGTCCAATATGAGTAAGAGACACTCCAAATAGTGGCCCTGAAAAAGAAGTTGAAGAAAACTTGCCACAACTTCCATAAGTCCAAATCAGTTTATCGTCAGCATCAGCGGAAATTACCTTGGAATTGAGCCACGCCACAAACTGATCATGGATAGGAATTTCCCAATCGAATATCCTTAGTCTCATGTCCACTTTCCAACGCCAAACACCTCCATCCCAAAAGCCAAAGTCACAAAACTGGGCCTGTTTTTTTTTTTTTTTCTTAATTTTTTATTGAGAGAGCAAAAATGCTTGGAAAAGAATCCTTCAAAATAATGCTTTCAATCCAAAAATGATCCCAAAAACTGGTGCGATCTCCACACCCCGCAAAAGTTAGAAGACCTTTGGAAATCACTGACTTGGTTGCACCTTCGGCCAATGGGAGATGAACTATTCTTTTCCAGGGGACAGCAGATTTGATCTAGGAACTGATGGGCGAAGACTGTTTCCCACCACTCCCTATTTAGCATCAATCACTTTTCCTCCAAAGCGCTTGCGATTCATTGCCATATCGCCATAGCCACTTGCACAAAAGAGCCAAATTCCTGTTCGTGACACTGCCCACGCCAAGACTACCATTATACTTTGATTTAACGATGGACTTCCAGTCAACAATCATCAGCTACCTCTCACCAATGTCCGCTTCCCACAGGAAGCATCTTTGAAACTTCTCAAGGTCGAAAAGAACACCAATAGGAAGCTGAGACAAAGATAGATAATAAAGACGTAAAAAGCTATTAAGAATTGATTTTATTCAAGTGACTCCCGTCTCTCCCCGCTCTCAAAATTAAAACGGTGAACCACAACCATTAACGATGGCCACTATTTGGAGTGTCTCTTGTCTATATTGGGCTTCAATGCTTTTTTGGGCCTTTAGGCCTTCTATTTGATTTCACGTTGAAGCCCATGGCATATAGTATTACCATATGCATATACATTTTTGTTTTGCCGTCAATTTATAGTAGTCCTTACTTTAATTGAATCATAAAAATGAAAGCGCAAAAAATCTGCTATTTTCTTTGGGAAAAAAATGAAAGCGCAAAAAATCTCAAAAAAACAAATCGCAAAAAAATGAAAGCACAAAAAACCTTTCGAATTGAACTTCTTATTATCAGCGCAGCGTACAATACATTATCCTCTTTAGAATCCTTTTGGCCAACCACTCATCTGTCTCATCAATTCTTTTGCTACAACTATATACATATACTAGTTTTAATTTACATTCAGTATGATAATTAAACATTTGTATAAGCTATGAAGCCATAGGTGTACATATTTTTTTGTACTCATAATGAATTACGAGTTATAAGTTATTAGAGAAAAGGGAAAATCTAACTACAAAGGGATGAGTTTTTCACTTTAAATAGGGCTCGAAGTGTTGACTGAGTTTTAACATAATTCACATAAATACTAACGTTTCACGTGGCTGACTAGAGTTTAAGTTCTAGTGTGTGCAAGGG